>JARQOC010000004.1:412114178-412448521 GCA_033576535.1 Allobates femoralis | reverse complement strand
AGGCGTACTTACTGGCGGGTTAAGTGTGTGCTACCACTTGGCAGTGAAGCACTACACTATTCCCTGAAAAAATTTAGAAAGTGCGCACAGCCACCGAGATGGAGTTTGGTGTTGCGCAGGCGTCACTTACTGGCGGGTTAAGTGGTGCTAACACTTGACAGTGAAGCACTACACTATTCCCTTAAAAAAATTAGAAAGTGCGCACAGCCACCGAGATGGAGTTGGTGTTGCTGCAGGCGTCACTTACTGGCGGTTAAGTGTGTGCTACCACTTGACAGTGAAGCACTACACTATTCCCTTAAAAAATTAGAAAGTGCGCACAGCCACCGAGATGGAGTTTGGTGTTGCTGCAGGCGTCACTTACTGGGGTTAAGTGTGTGCTAACACTTGACAGTGAAGCACTACACTATTCCCTTAAAAAATTAGAAAGTGCGCACAGCCCCGAGATGGAGTTTGGTGTTGCTGCAGGCGTCACTTACTGGCGGGTTAAGTGTGTGCTAACACTTGACAGTGAAGCACTACACTATTCCCTGAAAAAATTAGAAAGTGCGCACAGCCACCGAGATGGATTTGGTGTTGCTGCAGGCGTCACTTACTGGCGGGTTAAGTGTGTGCTAACACTTGACAGTGAAGCACTACACTATTCCCTGAAAAAATTAGAAAGTGCGCACAGCCACCAGATGGAGTTTGGTGTTTGCTGCAGGCGTCACTTACTGGCGGGTTAAGTGTGTTTTAACACTTGACAGTGAAGCACTACACTATTCCCTGAAAAAATTAAAAGTGCGCACAGCCACCGAGATGGAGTTTGGGGGTTGCTGCAGGCGTCACTTACTGGCGGGTTAATGTGTGCTAACACTTGACAGTGAAGCACACAACTATTCCCTGAAAAAATTAGAAAGTGCGCACAGCCACCGAGATGGAGTTTGGTGTGTTGCTGCAGGCGTCACTTACTGGCGGGTTAAGTGTGTTCTAACACTTGACAGTGAAGCACTACACTATTCCCTAAAAAATTAGAAAGTGCGCACAGCCACCGAGATGGAGTTTGGTGTTGCTGAAAGGCGTCACTTACTGGCGGGTTAATGTGTGCTACCACTTGGCAGTGAAGCACTACACTATTCCCTGAAAAAATTAGAAAGTGCGCACAGCCACCGAGATGGAGTTTGGTGTTGCTGCAGGCGTCACTTACTGGCGGGTTAAGTGTGTGCTAACACTTGACAGTGAAGCACTACACTATTCCCTGAAAAAATTAGAAAGTGCGCACAGCCACCGAGATGGAGTTTGGTGTTGCTGCAGGCGTCACTTACTGGCGGGTTAAGTGTGTGCTACCACTTGGCAGTGAAGCACTACACTATTCCCTGAAAAAATTAGAAAGTGCGCACAGCCACCGAGATGGAGTTTGGTGTTGCTGCAGGCGTCACTTACTGGCGGGTTAAGTGTGTGCTAACACTTGACAGTGAAGCACTACACTATTCCCTGAAAAAATTAGAAAGTGCGCACAGCCACCGAGATGGAGTTTTGGTTTTTGCTGCAGGCGTCACTTACTGGCGGGTTAAGTGTGTGCTACCACTTGGCAGTGAAGCACTACACTATTCCCTGAAAAAATTAGAAAGTGCGCACAGCCACCGAGATGGAGTTTGGTGTTGCTGCAGGCGTCACTTACTGGCGGGTTAAGGGGTGTGCTAACACTTGGCAGTGAAGCAGCACACTATTCCCTGAAAAAAAATTATTAAGTGCGCACAATTAGTCGCAGAAGTAGGTGGCGTACGTGCTATTTGCAGCTAGGAGAGCAGCAACGCACTGTTCTGCCACAGACAAAATAACCTGAAGGGGTTTTTAGGACCCAAAATCTATCAGCTGGCAAAAAATTGTAAATAGTACCTCAGCTAAGCCTCTCACTTCAGCTATTAGAACAGCTGAGTGAGTAAGCGAAGCTATGAGGTCGCTCCTGTGAACACTGTAAAGGCTGCAGCTCCCTGCTTCCCTGCCTGCCTACAGTGTCACAGTACACAGTACTCCTCTGTCCTCCTGCTAGCTCTCACAAGAGCTGTTTGGGGTTAAATATAAGGAATCTTGAAGTTCCTACACTCACTGACAATCCCTATGATCTGCTCCAGAATCTACCTCACCCTGTTCTAGCTCAGATCTTCAGAGAAATGTGCTCAAAATGGCGGTGGCAAGGCTTATATACAGCCTTGCCTGTCATCGATGACATAGCCATCACGATGGACAGAAGCCAATCATAGTAATGCCACAAGAAAGGGCTTGTGGCATTACTGAATAAGATTGGCTAACATCCTTGTCCATCTTCACAAGTTTGTCTGACCTAACACCTAGGCTGTCTCGGAAGATTTGTCGGAACATAACAGATTCTGTATTCGCGAGTCCCGAATACAGAATACAGGACTCGGATTCGTAGACTCGCTAGGATTCGCTAGGAGTCGCTACGACTCGCTCGGAATCGCTACTTACAGCGGGTATCCGTGAAGCGGTGCCATTCTCTAAACGATTTGGGGGAGATTCAAGCTACATAGCGATGTGATATAGCGAGTCTCGCTAGTAAAACTAGGATTCCCATTTTACTTGCATTGGACTCGCTACTTTGCGAGTCCTCGCTGGGAAACTCGCCGAGTAGCGAGTCCTGCGAGTCCCTTACTACTCGCCGAGTAACGAGTCCTAGCGAGTAGATTCGCCCATTACTAGTCAGCACCCTAAAGATTCCCTGTGGTGCCAAATTGAATGGGCACTTTAGATTCTTTAGGATAAATGTGGAAATTGGCTCTGTCACTAAGGGGTTAAATGTTTAATGGATGTGCGGCTCCATCATTAATAATATAATAATATACCATTTGGAATGAATGTGCTCCATTACTATCAATGGGCAGGAAGTAAGAGAAAGGCTGTGATGACATCACTTCCTGTATATGCAAATGAGCGGACCTCTGTGATGTCACAATAGGAATGTGTTCTATAACATTCTGTCTCCTCACTGCTGGGCTCATTCTGCATTTGGATCTCATCAGAGACGCACTCACCTAGAATTGCTCGTGTTGGTTTGTGGATTAGCGTTGGTTATTCTGCACAGTGTTGTTGGATCTACATCGGGAGGTAAATCTATTGCTTTTTATAGAACTAGAAGTTTTTAGAAAGACAGAATTTCCCTAAAATCTTATATTTTATTATTAAGGCTGGGGTCACACTTGGCATGAGTTTTTTTAGTGACTTAAAAAAACTCATGCGTTTTTACATGCCATCATGAGTTTTTTAAGGTGTCTGATGGCACCCTGCGTTTTTAAATCTGCACCAAAAAATAATGCATGCGTTTTTTTAACATGGGCTCCTATGGAAAACGCATGCGTTTTTGGATGGCACTAAAAGGTACTAATGTACCATGCGTTTTTGCATGCGTTTTTGATGTCAGCTAATCAACATAATAGCAAAAACGCACACAAAAACACATGGTACTGTCACACATGCGTTTTTGCTATTTAGACATGCGTTTTTGCTATTAGGGCATGCGTTTTTTAACATGGGGGCCTATGGGTGCGTTTTTACATGTTTTTTTACAAAACGCAGGTCTCCAAAAACTCATGGAAAAAAAACGCAAGTGTGACCCCAGCCTAACTTCAAATGAACATTCAAACATGAAACCACGACTTAAAAAATGATGGTGAACTGAATAAAGGGAGAGGAAAGGGTAATCCCTGTCTATTGATTCCCCCTACCCCTACCTGACAGTGGGGGTCAGCACCCTAAAGATTCCCTGTGGTGCCAAATTGAATGGGCACTTTAGATTCTTTAGGATAAATGTGGAAATTGGCTCTGTCACTAAGGGGTTAAATGTTTAATGGATGTGCGGCTCCATCATTAATAATATATAATATACCATTGGAATGAATGTGCTCCATTACTATCAATGGCAGGAAGTAAGAGAAAGGCTGTGATGACATCACTTCCTGTATATGCAAATGAGCGGACCTCTGTGATGTCACAATAGGAATGTGTTCTATAACATTCTGTCTCCTCACTGCTGGGCTCATTCTGCATTTGATCTCATCAGAGACGCACTCACCTAGAATTGCTCGTGTTGGTTTGTGATTAGCGTTGGTTATTCTGCACAGTGTTGTTGGATCTACATCGGAGGTAAATCTATTGCTTTTTATAGAACTAGAAGTTTTTAGAAGACAGAATTTCCCTAAAATCTTATATTTATTATTAGGCTGGGGTCAACTTGGCATGAGTTTTTTGTGACTTAAAAAACTCATGCTTTTTACATGCCATCATGAGTTTTTTAAGGTGTCTGATGGCACCTGCGTTTTTAAATCTGCACCAAAAATAATGCATGCGTTTTTAACATGGGCTCCTATGGAAACGCATGCGTTTTTGGATGGCACTAAAAGTACTAATGTACATGCGTTTTTGCATGCGTTTTTGATGTCAGCTATCACATAATAGCAAAAACGCACACAAAAACACATGGTACTGTCACACATGGTTTTTGCTATTTAGACATGCGTTTTTGCTATTAGGGCATGCGTTTTTTAACATGGGGCCTATGGGTGCGTTTTTACATGTTTTTTTACAAAACGCAGGTCTCCAAAAACTCAGGAAAAAACGCAAGTGTGACCCCAGCCTAACTTCAAATGAACATTCAAACATGAAACCACGACTTAAAAAATGATGGTGAACTGAATAAAGGGAGAGGAAGGGTAATCCCTGTCTATTAGATTCCCCTACCCTCCTGACAGTGGGGTCAGCACCTAAAGATTCCCTGTGGTGCCAAATTGAATGGGCACTTAGATTTTTAGGATAAATGTGGAAATTGGCTCTGTCACTAAGGGGTTAAATGTTTAATGGATGTGCGGCTCCATCATTAATAATATAATAATATACCATTGGAATGAATGTGCTCCATTACTATCAATGGGCAGGAAGTAAGAGAAAGGCTGTGATGACATCACTTCCTGTATATGCAAATGAGCGGACCTCTGTGATGTCACAATAGGAATGTGTTCTATAACATTCTGTCTCCTCACTGCTGGGCTCATTCTGCATTTGGATCTCATCAGAGACGCACTCACCTAGAATTGCTCGTGTTGGTTTGTGGATTAGCGTTGGTTATTCTGCACAGTGTTGTTGGATCTACATCGGGAGGTAAATCTATTGCTTTTTATAGAACTAGAAGTTTTTAGAAAGACAGAATTTCCCTAAAATCTTATATTTATTATTAAGGCTGGGGTCACACTTGGCATGAGTTTTTTTAGTGACTTAAAAAACTCATGCGTTTTTACATGCCATCATGAGTTTTTTAAGGTGTCTGATGGCACCCTGCGTTTTTAAATCTGCACCAAAAAATAATGCATGCGTTTTTTTAACATGGGCTCCTATGGAAAACTGCATGCGTTTTTGGATGGCACTAAAAGGTACTAATGTACCATGCGTTTTTGCATGCGTTTTTGATGTCAGCTAATCACATAATAGCAAAAACGCACACAAAAACACATGGTACTGTCACACATGCGTTTTTGCTATTTAGACATGCGTTTTTGCTATTAGGGCATGCGTTTTTTTAACATGGGGGCCTATGGGTGCGTTTTTACATGTTTTTTTACAAAACGCAGGTCTCCAAAAACTCATGGAAAAAACGCAAGTGTGACCCAGCCTAACTTCAAATGAACATTCAAACATGAAACCACGACTTAAAAAATGATGGTGAACTGAATAAAGGGAGAGAAAGGGTAATCCCTGTCTATTAGATTCCCCCTACCCTACCTGACAGTGGGGGTCAGCACCCTAAAGATTCCCTGTGGTGCCAAATTGAATGGGCACTTTAGATTCTTTAGGATAAATGTGGAAATTGGCTCTGTCACTAAGGGGTTAAATGTTTAATGGATGTGCGGCTCCATCATTAATAATATAATAATATACCATTGGAATGAATGTGCTCCATTACTATCAATGGGCAGGAAGTAAGAGAAAGGCTGTGATGACATCACTTCCTGTATATGCAAATGAGCGGACCTCTGTGATGTCACAATAGGAATGTGTTCTATAACATTCTGTCTCCTCACTGCTGGGCTCATTCTGCATTTGGATCTCATCAGAGACGCACTCACCTAGAATTGCTCGTGTTGGTTTGTAGGATTAGCGTTGGTTATTCTGCACAGTGTTGTTGGATCTACATCGGGAGGTAAATCTATTGCTTTTTATAGAACTAGAAGTTTTTAGAAAGACAGAATTTCCCTAAAATCTTATATTTATTATTAAGGCTGGGGTCACACTTGGCATGAGTTTTTTTAGTGACTTAAAAAACTCATGCGTTTTTACATGCCATCATGAGTTTTTTAAGGTGTCTGATGGCACCCTGCGTTTTTAAATCTGCACCAAAAAATAATGCATGCGTTTTTTTAACATGGGCTCCTATGGAAAACGCATGCGTTTTTGGATGGCACTAAAAGGTACTATGTACCATGCGTTTTTGCATGCGTTTTTGATGTCAGCTAATCACATAATAGCAAAAACGCACACAAAAAACACATGGTACTGTCACACATGCGTTTTTGCTATTTAGACATGCGTTTTTGCTATTAGGGCATGCGTTTTTTAACATGGGGGCCTATGGGTGCGTTTTTACATGTTTTTTTACAAAACGCAGGTCTCCAAAAACTCATGGAAAAAACGCAAGTGTGACCCCAGCCTAACTTCAAATGAACATTCAAACATGAAACCACGACTTAAAAAATGATGGTGAACTGAATAAAGGGGGAGGAAAGGGTAATCCCTGTCTATTAGATTCCCCTACCCCTACCTGACAGTGGGGGTCAGCACCCTAAAGATTCCCTGTGGTGCCAAATTGAATGGGCACTTTAGATTCTTTAGGATAAATGTGGAAATTGGCTCTGTCACTAAGGGGTTAAATGTTTAATGGATGTGCGGCTCCATCATTAATAATATAATAATATACCATTGGAATGAATGTGCTCCATTACTATCAATGGGCAGGAAGTAAGAGAAAGGCTGTGATGACATCACTTCCTGTATATGCAAATGAGCGGACCTCTGTGATGTCACAATAGGAATGTGTTCTATAACATTCTGTCTCCTCACTGCTGGGCTCATTCTGCATTTGGATCTCATCAGAGACGCACTCACCTAGAATTGCTCGTGTTGGTTTGTGGATTAGCGTTGGTTATTCTGCACAGTGTTGTTGGATCTACATCGGGAGGTAAATCTATTGCTTTTTATAGAACTAGAAGTTTTTAGAAAGACAGAATTTCCCTAAAATCTTATATTTATTATTAAGGCTGGGGTCACACTTGGCATGAGTTTTTTTTAGTGACTTAAAAACTCATGCGTTTTTACATGCCATCATGAGTTTTTTAAGGTGTCTGATGGCACCCTGCGTTTTTAAATCTGCACCAAAAAATAATGCATGCGTTTTTTTTAACATGGGCTCCTATGGAAAACGCATGCGTTTTTGGATGGCACTAAAAGGTACTAATGTACCATGCGTTTTTGCATGCGTTTTTGATGTCAGCTAATCACATAATAGCAAAAACGCACACAAAAAAACATGGTACTGTCACACATGCGTTTTTGCTATTAACATGTTTGCTATTAGGCACGTTTTAACAGGGCCTATGGGTGCGTTTCATTTTTTACAAAAGCAGTCTCCAAAATCATGAAAACCAAGTGTACCCAGCCTACTCAAAGAACATTCAACATGAACCCCTTAAAATAGTGAACTGAATAAAGGAGGAAAGGGTAATCCCTGTCTTAGATTCCCCTACCCCTACTGACAGTGGGTCACACCCTAAAGATTCCTGTGTGCAAATTAAGGGCACTTATTTTTAGAAAATTGGAAATGGCTCTGTCACTAAGGTTAAATGTTTAATGGATGTGCGGCTCCATCATAATAATAAATAATATACCATTGGAATGAATTGCTATTACTATCAAGGCAGGAATAAAAGCTGTGATGACATCACTCCTTATCAATAGCGACCTCGTATTCACATAGAGTGTCTATAACATTCGTCTCCTCACTGCGGCTCATTCTGATTTGATCTCAACGCACTCACAAATGCTCTTTGTTGTGGAGCGTGGTTATTCTGCACAGTGTTGTTATACATCGGAGTAAATCTATCTTTTAAATAAAGTTTAGAAAGACAGAATCCCTAAAATCTTTATTTATATTAAGGTGGTCACACTTGGCAGATTTTGTGACTAAAAACTATGGTTTTTACATCATCATGAGTTTTTAAGGTCTGATCACCCTGCTTTAAATCTGACCAAAAAATAAGCTGCGTTTTTACATGGGCCCTATGAAAGATCGTTTGATGCACAAAGGTACTATGTACCAGTTTTTCATGCGTTTTTATGTCAGCTAATCACATAATACAAAAACGCACACAAAACACATGGTACTGTCACCATGCGTTTGTCTCCTCACTGTGGGCTCATCTGATTTGGATCCTCAGAGACGCACTCACCTAGAATGCTGTGTTGGTTTGTGATAGCGTTGTTATTCTGCCAGTGTTGTTGGATCTACATCGGGAGGTAAATCTATTGCTTTTTAGAACTAAAGTTTTTAGAAAGACAGAATTTCCCTAAATTTATATTTATTTAAGGCTGGGTCACACTTGGCATGAGTTTTTTATGACTTAAAAACTCATGCGTTTTACATGCCACATGATTTTAAGGTGTCGATGGCACCTGCGTTTTTAAATCTGCACCAAAAAATAATGCTGCGTTTTTAACATGGTCCTATGGAAACGCATGCGTTTTTGGATGGCACAAAGGTATAATGTACCATGCGTTTTTGATGCTTTTGATGTCAGCTAATCACATAAGCAAAAAGCACACAAAACACATGGTACTGTCACACATGCTTTGCTATTGACATCTTTTTGCTATTAGGGCATGTTTTAAATGGCGTGCTTTACATGTTTTTTACAACAGCTCAAAATCATGAAAAACGCAGTACCCCGCAACTTCAAATGACATTCAAACATGAAACCACGACTTTAAAAATGATGGGAACTGAATAAAGTGTGAGAAAGGGTAATCCTGTCTATTAGATTCCCACTACCCACCTGACAGTGGGGTCGCACCCTAAAGATTCCCTGTGTCCAAATTGAATGGGCACTTTAGATTTAGGAGTAATGTGGAAATTGGCTCTGTCACCTAAGGGGTTAATGTTTAATGATTCGGCTGCTCCATTAATATATAATAATATTCTTGGAATGAATGTGCTCTTACTATCAATGGGCAGAAGTAAGAGAAAGGCTGTGATGACATCACTTCCTGTATATGCAAATGAGCGGACCTCTGTGATGTCACAATAGGAATGTGTTCTATAACATTCTGTCTCCTCACGCTGGGCTCATTCTGCATTTGGATCTCATCAGAGACGCACTCACCTAGAATTGCTCGTGTTGGTTTGTGGATTAGCGTTGGTTATTCTGCACAGTGTTGTTGGATCTACATCGGGAGGTAAATCTATTGCTTTTTATAGAACTAGAAGTTTTTAGAAAGACAGAATTTCCCTAAAATCTTATATTTATTATTAAGGCTGGGGTCACACTTGGCATGAGTTTTTTTACTGACTTAAAAAACTCATGCGTTTTTACATGCCATCATGAGTTTTTTAAGGTGTCTTGATGGCACCCTGCGTTTTTAAATCTGCACCAAAAAATAATGCATGCGTTTTTTTAACATGGGCTCCTATGGAAAAACGCATGCGTTTTTGGATGGCACTAAAAGGTACTAATGTACCATGCGTTTTGCATGCGTTTTTGATGTCAGCTAATCACATAATAGCAAAAACGCACACAAAAACACATGGTACTGTCACACATGCGTTTTTGCTATTTAGACATGCGTTTTTGCTATTAGGGCATGCGTTTTTTAACATGGGGGCCTATGGGTGCGTTTTTACATGTTTTTTTACAAAACGCAGGTCTCCAAAAACTCATGGAAAAAACGCAAGTGTGACCCCAGCCTAACTTCAAATGAACATTCAAACATGAAACCACGACTTAAAAAATGATGGTGAACTGAATAAAGGGGAGGAAAGGGTAATCCCTGTCTATTAGATTCCCCCTACCCCTACCTGACAGTGGGGGTCAGCACCCTAAAGATTCCCTGTGGTGCCAAATTGAATGGGCACTTTAGATTCTTTAGGATAAATGTGGAAATTGGCTCTGTCACTAAGGGGTTAAATGTTTAATGGATGTGCGGCTCCATCATTAATAATATAATAATATACCATTGGAATGAATGTGCTCCATTACTATCAATGGGCAGGAAGTAAGAGAAAGGCTGTGATGACATTTTACAAAACGCAGGTCTCCAAAAACTCATGGAAAAAACGCAAGTGTGACCCCAGCCTAACTTCAAATGAACATTCAAACATGAAACCACGACTTAAAAAATGATGGTGAACTGAATAAAGGGAGAGGAAAGGGTAATCCCTGTCTATTAGATTCCCCCTACCCCTACCTGACAGTGGGGGTCAGCACCCTAAAGATTCCCTGTGGTGCCAAATTGAATGGGCACTTTAGATTCTTTAGGATAAATGTGGAAATTGGCTCTGTCACTAAGGGGTTAAATGTTTAATGGATGTGCGGCTCCATCATTAATAATATAATAATATACCATTGGAATGAATGTGCTCCATTACTATCAATGGGCAGGAAGTAAGAGAAAGGCTGTGATGACATCACTTCCTGTATATGCAAATGAGCGGACCTCTGTGATGTCACAATAGGAATGTGTTCTATAACATTCTGTCTCCTCACTGCTGGGCTCATTCTGCATTTGGATCTCATCAGAGACGCACTCACCTAGAATTGCTCGTGTTGGTTTGTGAGATTAGCGTTGGTTATTCTGCACAGTGTTGTTGGATCTACATCGGGAGGTAAATCTATTGCTTTTTATAGAACTAGAAGTTTTTAGAAAGACAGAATTTCCTAAAATCTTATATTTATTATTAAGGCTGGGGTCACACTTGGCATGAGTTTTTTTAGTGACTTAAAAAACTCATGCGTTTTTACATGCCATCATGAGTTTTTTAAGGTGTCTGATGCACCCTGCGTTTTTAAATCTGCAGCAAAATAATGCAATGCTGCGTTTTTTTTAACATGGGCTCCTATGGAAAACGCATGCGTTTTTGGATGGCACTAAAAGGTACTAATGTACCATGCGTTTTTGCATGCGTTTTTGATGTCAGCTAATCACATAATAGCAAAAACGCACACAAAAACACATGGTACTGTCACACATGCGTTTTTGCTATTTAGACATGCGTTTTTGCTATTAGGGCATGCGTTTTTTAACATGGGGGCCTATGGGTGCGTTTTTACATGTTTTTTTACAAAACGCAGGTCTCCAAAAACTCATGGAAAAAAACGCAAGTGTGACCCCAGCCTAACTTCAAATGAACATTCAAACATGAAACCACGACTTAAAAAATGATGGTGAACTGAATAAAGGGGAGGAAAGGGTAATCCCTGTCTATTAGATTCCCCCTACCCTACCTGACAGTGGGGGTCAGCACCTAAAGATTCCTGTGGTGCCAAATTGAATGGGCACTTTAGATTCTTTAGGATAAATGTGGAAATTGGCTCTGTCACTAAGGGGTTAAATGTTTAATGGATGTGCGGCTCCATCATTAATAATATAATAATATACCATTGGAATGAATGTGCTCCATTACTATCAATGGGCAGGAAGTAAGAGAAAGGCTGTGATGACATCACTTCCTGTATATGCAAATGAGCGGACCTCTGTGATGTCACAATAGGAATGTGTTCTATAACATTCTGTCTCCTCAGCTGTGGCTCATTTGCATTTGGATTTCAGAGATGCATCATGAATGCTGTGTTGGTTTGAGGATTAGCGTTGGTTATTCTGCACAGTGTTGTTGGATCTACTGCGGGGTAAATCTATTGTTTTTATAGACTGAATTTTAAAAACAGATTTCTAAAATCTTATATTATTATTAAGGTGGGTCACTGGCATGGGACTATTGCTTTTACATGCCATCATGGTTTTTTAGTGTCTGATGGCACCCTGCGTTTTTAAATCTGCACCAAAAAATAATGCATGCGTTTTTTTAACATGGGCTCCTATGGAAAACGCATGCGTTTTTGGATGGCACTAAAAGGTACTAATGTACCATGCGTTTTTGCATGCGTTTTTGATGTACTAATCACATAATAGCAAAAACGCACACAAAAACACATGGTACTGTCACACATGCGTTTTTGCTATTTAGACATGCGTTTTTGCTATTAGGGCATGCGTTTTTTTAACATGGGGGCCTATGGGTGCGTTTTTTACATGTTTTTTTACAAAAGCAGGTCTCCAAAAACTCATGGAAAAAACGCAAGTGTGACCCCAGCCTAACTTCAAATGAACATTCAAACATGAAACCACGACTTAAAAATGATGGTGAACTGAATAAAGGGGAGGAAAGGGTAATCCCTGTCTATTAGATTCCCCTACCCTACCTGACAGTGGGGGTCAGCACCCTAAAGATTCCCTGTGGTGCCAAATTGAATGGGCACTTTAGATTCTTTAGGATAAATGTGGAAATTGGCTCTGTCACAAAGGGTTAAATGTTTAATGGATGTGCGGCTCCATCATTAATAATATAATAATATACCATTGGAATGAATGTGCTCCATTACTATCAATGGCAGGAAGTAAGAGAAAGGCTGTGATGACATCATTCCTGTATATGCAAATGAGCGGACCTCTGTGATGTCACAATAGGAATGTGTTCTATAACATTCTGTCTCCTCACTGCTGGGCTCATTCTGCATTTGGATCTCATCAGAGACGCACTCACCTAGAATTGCTCGTGTTGGTTTGTGGATTAGCGTTGGTTATTCTGCACAGTGTTGTTGGATCTACATCGGGAGGTAAATCTATTGCTTTTTATAGAACTAGAAGTTTTTAGAAAGACAGAATTTCCCTAAAATCTTATATTTATTATTAAGGCTGGGGTCACACTTGGCATGAGTTTTTTTAGTGACTTAAAAAACTCATGCGTTTTTACATGCCATCATGAGTTTTTTAAGGTGTCTGATGGCACCCTGCGTTTTTAAATCTGCACCAAAAAATAATGCATGCGTTTTTTTTAACATGGGCTCCTATGGAAAACGCATGCGTTTTTGGATGGCACTAAAAGGTACTAATGTACATGCGTTTTTGCATGCGTTTTGATGTCAGCTAATCACATAATAGCAAAACGCACACAAAAACACATGGTACTGTACACATGCGTTTTTGCTATTTAGACATGCGTTTTTGCTATTAGGGCATGCGTTTTTTAACATGGGGGCCTATGGGTGCGTTTTTACATGTTTTTTTACAAAACGCAGGTCTCCAAAAACTCATGGAAAAAACGCAAGTGTGACCAGCCTAACTTCAAATGAACATTCAACATGAAACCACGACTTAAAAATGATGGTGAACTGAATAAAGGGGGAGGAAAGGGTAATCCCTGTCTATTAGATTCCCCCTACCCTACCTGACAGTGGGGGTCAGCACCTAAAGATTCCTGTGTGCAATTGAATGGGCACTTAGATTCTTTAGGATAAATGTGGAAATTGGCTCTGTCACTAAGGGGTTAAATGTTTAATGGATGTGCGGCTCCATCATTAATAATATAATAATATACCATTGGAATGAATGTGCTCCATTACTATCAATGGGCAGGAAGTAAGAGAAAGGCTGTGATGACATCACTTCCTGTATATGCAAATGAGGGACCTCTGTGATGTCACAATAGGAATGTGTTCTATAACATTCTGTCTCCTCACTGCTGGGCTCATTCTGCATTTGGATCTCATCAGAGACGCACTCACCTAGAATTGCTCGTGTTGGTTTGTGGAATTAGCGTTGGTTATTCTGCACAGTGTTGTTGGATCTACATCGGGAGGTAAATCTATTGCTTTTTATAGAACTAGAAGTTTTTAGAAAGACAGAATTTCCCTAAAATCTTATATTTATTATTAAGGCTGGGGTCACACTTGGCATGAGTTTTTTTAGTGACTTAAAAAAACTCATGCGTTTTTACATGCCATCATGAGTTTTTTAAGGTGTCTGATGGCACCCTGCGTTTTTAAATCTGCACCAAAAAATAATGCATGCGTTTTTTTAAACATGGGCTCCTATGGAAAAACGCAATGCGTTTTTGGATGGCACTAAAAGGTACTAATGTACCATGCGTTTTTGCATGGTTTTTGATGTCAGCTAATCACATAATAGCAAAAACGCACACAAAAACACATGGTACTGTCACACATGCGTTTTTGCTATTTAGACATGCGTTTTTGCTATTAGGGCATGCGTTTTTTAACATGGGGGCCTATGGGTGCGTTTTTACATGTTTTTTTTACAAAACGCAGGTCTCCAAAAACTCATGGAAAAAACGCAAGTGTGACCCCAGCCTAACTTCAAATGAACATTCAAACATGAAACCACGACTTAAAAAATGATGGTGAACTGAATAAAGGGGAGGAAAGGGTAATCCCTGTCTATTAGATTCCCCCTACCCTACCTGACAGTGGGGGTCAGCACCCTAAAGATTCCCTGTGGTGCCAAATTGAATGGGCACTTTAGATTCTTTAGGATAAATGTGGAAATTGGCTCTGTCACTAAGGGGTTAAATGTTTAATGGATGTGCGGCTCCATCATTAATAATATTAATAATATACCATTGGAATGAATGTGCTCCATTACTATCAATGGGCAGGAAGTAAGAGAAAGGCTGTGATGACATCACTTCCTGTATATGCAAATGAGCGGACCTCTGTGATGTCACAATAGGAATGTGTTCTATAACATTCTGTCTCCTCACTGCTGGGCTCATTCTGCATTTGGATCTCATCAGAGACGCACTCACCTAGAATTGCTCGTGTTGGTTTGTGGATTAGCGTTGGTTATTCTGCACAGTGTTGTTGGATCTACATCGGGAGGTAAATCTATTGCTTTTTATAGAACTAGAAGTTTTTAGAAAGACAGAATTTCCCTAAAATCTTATATTTATTATTAAGGCTGGGGTCACAACTTGGCATGAGTTTTTTAGTGACTTAAAAAACTCATGCGTTTTTACATGCCATCATGAGTTTTTTAAGGTGTCTGATGGCACCCTGCGTTTTTAAATCTGCACCAAAAAATAATGCATGCGTTTTTTTTAACATGGGCTCCTATGGAAAACGCATGCGTTTTTGGATGGCACTAAAAGGTACTAATGTACCATGCGTTTTTGCATGCGTTTTTGATGTCAGCTAATCACATAATAGCAAAAACGCACACAAAAACACATGGTACTGTCACACATGCGTTTTTGCTATTTAGACATGCGTTTTTGCTATTAGGGCATGCGTTTTTTAACATGGGGGCCTATGGGTGCGTTTTTACATGTTTTTTTACAAAACGCAGGTCTCCAAAAACTCATGGAAAAAAACGCAAGTGTGACCCCAGCCTAACTTCAAATGAACATTCAAACATGAAACCACGACTTAAAAAATGATGGTGAACTGAATAAAGGGAGAGGAAAGGGTAATCCCTGTCTATTAGATTCCCCTACCCCTCCCTGACAGTGGGGGTCAGCACCCTAAAGATTCCCTGTGGTGCCAAATTGAATGGGCACTTTAGATTCTTTAGGATAAATGTGGAAATTGGCTCTGTCACTAAGGGGTTAAATGTTTAATGGATGTGCGGCTCCATCATTAATAATATAATAATATACCATTGGAATGAATGTGCTCCATTACTATCAATGGGCAGGAAGTAAGAGAAAGGCTGTGATGACATCACTTCCTGTATATGCAAATGAGCGGACCTCTGTGATGTCACAATAGGAATGTGTCTATAACATTCTGTCTCCTCACTGCTGGGCTCATTCTGCATTTGGATCTCATCAGAGACGCACTCACCTAGAATTGCTCGTGTTGGTTTGTGATTAGCGTTGGTTATTCTGCACAGTGTTGTTGGATCTACATCGGGAGGTAAATCTATTGCTTTTTATAGAACTAGAAGTTTTTAGAAAGACAGAATTTCCCTAAAATCTTATATTTATTATTAAGGCTGGGGTCACACTTGGCATGAGTTTTTTTAGTGACTTAAAAAACTCATGCGTTTTTACATGCCATCATGAGTTTTTTAAGGTGTCTGATGGCACCCTGCGTTTTTAAATCTGCACCAAAAAATAATGCATGGTTTTTTTAACATGGGCTCCTATGGAAAACGCATGCGTTTTTGGATGGCACTAAAAGGTACTAATGTACCATGCGTTTTTGCATGCGTTTTTGATGTCAGCTAATCACATAATAGCAAAAACGCACACAAAAACACATGGTACTGTCACACATGTCGTTTTTGCTATTTAGACATGCGTTTTTGCTATTAGGGCATGCGTTTTTTAACATGGGGCCTATGGGTGCGTTTTTACATGTTTTTTTACAAAACGCAGGTCTCCAAAAACTCATGGAAAAAACGCAAGTGTGACCCCAGCCTAACTTCAAATGAACATTCAAACATGAAACCACGACTTAAAAAATGATGGTGAACTGAATAAAGGGAGAGAAAGGGTAATCCCTGTCTATTAGATTCCCCCTACCCCTACCTGACAGTGGGGGTCAGCACCCTAAAGATTCCCTGTGGTGCCAAATTGAATGGGCACTTTAGATTCTTTAGGATAAATGTGGAAATTGGCTCTGTCACTAAGGGGTTAAATGTTTAATGGATGTGCGGCTCCATCATTAATAATATAATAATATACCATTGGAATGAATGTGCTCCATTACTATCAATGGGCAGGAAGTAAGAGAAAGGCTGTGATGACATCACTTCCTGTATATGCAAATGAGCGGACCTCTGTGATGTCACAATAGGAATGTGTTCTATAACATTCTGTCTCCTCACTGCTGGGCTCATTCTGCATTTGGATCTCATCAGAGACGCACTCACCTAGAATTGCTCGTGTTGGTTTGTGGATTAGCGTTGGTTATTCTGCACAGTGTTGTTGGATCTACATCGGGAGGTAAATCTATTGCTTTTATAGAACTAGAAGTTTTTAGAAAGACAGAATTTCCCTAAAATCTTATATTTATTATTAAGGCTGGGGTCACACTTGGCATGAGTTTTTTTAGTGACTTAAAAAACTCATGCGTTTTTACATGCCATCATGAGTTTTTTAAGGTGTCTGAGGCACCCTGCGTTTTTAAATCTGCACCAAAAAATAATGCATGCGTTTTTTTAACATGGGCTCCTATGGAAACGCATGCGTTTTTGGATGGCACTAAAAGGTACTAATGTACCATGCGTTTTTGCATGCTTTTTGATGTCAGCTAATCACATAATAGCAAAAACGCACACAAAAACACATGGTACTGTCACACATGCGTTTTTGCTATTTAGACATGCGTTTTTGCTATTAGGGCATGCGTTTTTTAACATGGGGGCCTATGGGTGCGTTTTTACATGTTTTTTTACAAAACGCAGGTCTCCAAAAACTCATGGAAAAAAACGCAAATGTGACCCCAGCCTAACTTCAAATGAACATTCAAACATGAAACCACGACTTAAAAAATGATGGTGAACTGAATAAAGGGAGAGAAAGGGTAATCCCTGTCTATTAGATTCCCCCTACCCCTACCTGACAGTGGGGGTCAGCACCCTAAAGATTCCCTGTGGTGCCAAATTGAATGGGCACTTTAGATTCTTTAGGATAAATGTGGAAATTGGCTCTGTCACTAAGGGGTTAAATGTTTAATGGATGTGCGGCTCCATCATTAATAATATAATAATATACCATTGGAATGAATGTGCTCCATTACTATCAATGGGCAGGAAGTAAGAGAAAGGCTGTGATGACATCACTTCCTGTATATGCAAATGAGCGGACCTCTGTGATGTCACAATAGGAATGTGTTCTATAACATTCTGTCTCCTCACTGCTGGGCTCATTCTGCATTTGGATCTCATAGAGACGCACTCACCTAGAATTGCTCGTGTTGGTTTGTGGATTAGCGTTGGTTATTCTGCACAGTGTTGTTGGATCTACATCGGGAGGTAAATCTATTGCTTTTTATAGAACTAGAAGTTTTTAGAAAGACAGAATTTCCCTAAAATCTTATATTTATTATTAAGGCTGGGGTCACACTTGGCATGAGTTTTTTTAGTGACTTAAAAAACTCATGCGTTTTTACATGCCATCATGAGTTTTTTAAGGTGTCTGACGGCACCCTGCGTTTTTTAAATCATGCACCAAAAAATAATGCATGCGTTTTTTTAACATGGGCTCCTATGGAAAACGCATGCGTTTTTGGATGGCACTAAAAGGTACTAATGTACCATGCGTTTTTGCATGCATTTTTGATGTCAGCTAATCACATAATAGCAAAAACGCACACAAAAACACATGGTACTGTTCACACATGCGTTTTTGCTATTTAGACATGCGTTTTTGCTATTAGGGCATGCGTTTTTTAACATGGGGGCCTATGGGTGCGTTTTTACATGTTTTTTTACAAAACGCAGGTCTCCAAACACTCATGGAAAAAAACGCAAGTGTGACCCCAGCCTAACTTCAAATGAACATTCAAACATGAAACCACGACTTAAAAAATGATGGTGAACTGAATAAAGGGAGAGGAAAGGGTAATCCCTGTCTATTAGATTCCCCTACCCCTACCTGACAGGGGGGTCAGCACCCTAAAGATTCCCTGTGGTGCCAAATTGAATGGGCACTTTAGATTCTTTAGGATAAATGTGGAAATTGGCTCTGTCACTAAGGGGTTAAATGTTTAATGGATGTGCGGCTCCATCATTAATAATATAATAATATACCATTGGAATGAATGTGCTCCATTACTATCAATGGGCAGGAAGTAAGAGAAAGGCTGTGATGACATCACTTCCTGTATATGCAAATGAGCGGACCTCTGTGATGTCACAATAGGAATGCGTTCTATAACATTCTGTCTCCTCACTGCTGGGCTCATTCTGCATTTGGATCTCATCAGAGACGCACTCACCTAGAATTGCTCGTGTTGGTTTGTGGATTAGCGTTGGTTATTCTGCACAGTGTTGTTGGATCTACATCGGGAGGTAAATCTATTGCTTTTTATAGAACTAGAAGTTTTTAGAAAGACAGAATTTCCCTAAAATCTTATATTTATTATTAAGGCTGGGGTCACACTTGGCATGAGTTTTTTTTACTGACTTAAAAACAGTTTTTAATCTCATGCGTTTTTTAAGGCCGATAGCACATTTACATGCATCATGAGTTTTTTAAGGTGTCTGATGGCACCCTGCGTTTTTAAATCTGCACCAAAAAATAATGCATGCGTTTTTTTAACATGGGCTCCTATGGAAAACGCATGCGTTTTTGGATGGCACTAAAAGGTACTAATGTACCATGCGTTTTTGCATGCGTTTTGATGTCAGCTAATCACATAATAGCAAAAACGCACACAAAAACACATGGTACTGTCACACATGCGTTTTTGCTATTTAGACATGCGTTTTTGCTATTAGGGCATGCGTTTTTTAACATGGGGGCCTATGGGTGCGTTTTTACATGTTTTTTTACAAAACGCAGGTCTCCAAAAACTCATGGAAAAAACGCAAGTGTGACCCCAGCCTAACTTCAATGAACATTCAAACATGAAACCACGACTTAAAAAATGATGGTGAACTGAATAAAGGGAGAGAAAGGGTAATCCCTGTCTATTAGATTCCCCCTACCCCTACCTGACAGTGGGGGTCAGCACCCTAAAGATTCCCTGTGGTGCCAAATTGAATGGGCACTTAGATTCTTTAGGATAAATGTGGAAATTGGCTCTGTCACTAAGGGGTTAAATGTTTAATGGATGTGCGGCTCCATCATTAATAATATAATAATATACCATTGGAATGAATGTGCTCCATTACTATCAATGGGCAGGAAGTAAGAGAAAGGCTGTGATGACATCACTTCCTGTATATGCAAATGAGCGGACCTCTGTGATGTCACAATAGGAATGTGTTCTATAACATTCTGTCTCCTCACTGCTGGGCTCATTCTGCATTTGGATCTCATCAGAGACGCACTCACCTAGAATTGCTCGTGTTGGTTTGTGGATTAGCGTTGGTTATTCTGCACAGTGTTGTTGGATCTACATCGGGAGGTAAATCTATTGCTTTTTATAGAACTAGAAGTTTTTAGAAAGACAGAATTTCCCTAAAATCTTATATTTATTATTAAGGCTGGGGTCACACTTGGCATGAGTTTTTTTATGACTTAAAAAACTCATGCGTTTTTACATGCCATCATGAGTTTTTAAGGTGTCTGAGGCACCCTGCGTTTTTAAATCTGCACCAAAAAATAATGCATGCGTTTTTTTAACATGGGCTCCTATGGAAAACGCATGCGTTTTTGGATGGCACTAAAAGGTACTAATGTACCATGCGTTTTTGCATGCGTTTTTGATGTCAGCTAATCACATAATAGCAAAAACGCACAACAAAAACACATGGTACTGTCACACATGCGTTTTTGCTATTTAGACATGCGTTTTTGCTATTAGGGCATGCGTTTTTTAACATGGGGCCTATGGGTGCGTTTTTACATGTTTTTTTACAAAACGCAGGTCTCCAAAAACTCATGGAAAAAACGCAAGTGTGACCCCAGCCTAACTTCAAATGAACATTCAAACATGAAACCACGACTTAAAAAATGATGGTGAACTGAATAAAGGGAGAGAAAGGGTAATCCCTGTCTATTAGATTCCCCCTACCCCTACCTGACAGTGGGGGTCAGCACCCTAAAGATTCCCTGTGGTGCCAAATTGAATGGGCACTTTAGATTCTTTAGGATAAATGTGGAAATTGGCTCTGTCACTAAGGGGTTAAATGTTTAATGGATGTGCGGCTCCATCATTAATAATATAATAATATACCATTGGAATGAATGTGCTCCATTACTATCAATGGGCAGGAAGTAAGAGAAAGGCTGTGATGACATCACTTCCTGTATATGCAAATGAGCGGACCTCTGTGATGTCACAATAGGAATGGTTCTATAACATTCTGTCTCCTCACTGCTGGCTCATTCTGCATTTGGATCTCATCAGAGACGCACTCACCTAGAATTGCTCGTGTTGGTTTGTGGATTAGCGTTGGTTATTCTGCACAGTGTTGTTGGATCTACATCGGAGTAAATCTATTGCTTTTATAGAACAAAGTTTTTAGAAAGACAGAATTTCCCTAAAATCTTATATTTATTATTAAGGCTGGGTCACACTTGGCATGAGTTTTTTTACTGACTTAAAAAACTCATGCGTTTTTACATGCCATCATGAGTTTTTTAAGGTGTCTGATGGCACCCTGCGTTTTTAAATCTGCACCAAAAAATAATGCATGCGTTTTTTAACAGGGCTCCTATGGAAAACGCATGCTTTTGGATGGCACTAAAAGGTACTAATGTACCATGCGTTTTTGCATGCGTTTTTGATGTCAGCTAATCACATAATAGCAAAAACGCACACAAAAACACATGGTACTGTCACACAGGCGTTTTTGCTATTTAGACATGCGTTTTTGCTATTAGGGCATGCGTTTTTTAACATGGGCTATGGGTGCGTTTTTACATGTTTTTTTACAAAACGCAGGTCTCCAAAAACTCATGGAAAAAACGCAAGTGTGACCCCAGCCTAACTTCAATGAACATTCAAACATGAAACCACGACTTAAAAATGATGGTGAACTGAATAAAGGGAGAGGAAAGGGTAATCCCTGTCTATTAGATTCCCCCTACCCCTACCTGACAGTGGGGTCAGCACCCTAAAGATTCCCTGTGGGCCAAATTGAATGGGCACTTTAGATTCTTTAGGATAAATGTGGAAATTGGCTCTGTCACTAAGGGTTAAATGTTTAATGGATGTGCGGCTCCATCATTAATAATATAATAATATACCATTGGAATGAATGTGCTCCATTACTATCAATGGGCAGGAAGTAAGAGAAAGGCTGTGATGACATCACTTCCTGTATATGCAAATGAGCGGACCTCTGTGATGTCACAATAGAATGTGTTCTATAACATTCTGTCTCCTCACTGCTGGGCTCATTCTGCATTTGGATCTCATCAGAGACGCACTCACCTAGAATTGCTCGTGTTGGTTTGTGATTAGCGTTGGTTATTCTGCACAGTGTTGTTGGATCTACATCGGGAGGTAAATCTATTGCTTTTATAGAACTAGAAGTTTTTAGAAAGACAGAATTTCCCTAAAATCTTATATTTATTATTAAGCTGGGGTCACACTTGCATGAGTTTTTTAGTGACTTAAAAAACTCATGCGTTTTTACATGCCATCATGAGTTTTTTAAGGTGTCTGAGGCACCCTGCGTTTTTAAATCTGCACCAAAAAATAATGCATGCGTTTTTTTAACATGGCTCCTATGGAAAACGCATGCGTTTTTGGATGGCACTAAAAGGTACTAATGTACCATGCGTTTTTGCATGCGTTTTTGATGTCAGCTAATCACATAATAGCAAAAACGCACACAAAAACACATGGTACTGTCACACATTGCGTTTTTGCTATTTAGACATGCGTTTTTGCTATTAGGGCATGCGTTTTTAACATGGGGGCCTATGGTGCGTTTTTACATGTTTTTTTACAAAACGAGGTCTCCAAAAACTCATGGAAAAAACGCAAGTGTGACCCCAGCCTAACTTCAAATGAACATTCAAACATGAAACCACGACTTAAAAAATGATGGTGAACTGAATAAAGGGAGAGGAAAGGGTAATCCCTGTCTATTAGATTCCCCCTACCCCTACCTGACAGTGGGGGTCAGCACCCTAAAGATTCCCTGTGGTGCCAAATTGAATGGGCACTTTAGATTCTTTAGGATAAATGTGGAAATTGGCTCTGTCACTAAGGGGTTAAATGTTTAATGGATGTGCGGCTCCATCATTAATAATATAATAATATACCATTGGAATGAATGTGCTCCATTACTATCAATGGGCAGGAAGTAAGAGAAAGGCTGTGATGACATCACTTCCTGTATATGCAAATGAGCGGACCTCTGTGATGTCACAATAGGAATGTTCTATAACATTCTGTCTCCTCACTGCTGGGCTCATTCTGCATTGGATCTCATCAGAGACGCACTCCCTAGAATGCTCGTGTTGGTTTGTGATTAGCGTTGGTTATTCTGCACAGTGTTGTTGGATCTACATCGGGAGGTAAATCTATTGCTTTTTATAGAACTAAAGTTTTTAGAAAGACAGAATTTCCCTAAAATCTTATATTTATTATTAAGCTGGGGTCACACTTGCATGAGTTTTTTATGACTTAAAAAACTCATGCGTTTTTACATGCCATCATGAGTTTTTTAAGGTGTCTGATGGCACCCTGCGTTTTTAAATCTGCACCAAAAAATAATGCATGCGTTTTTTTAACATGGGCTCCTATGGAAACGCATGCGTTTTTGGATGGCACTAAAAGGTACTAATGTACCATGCGTTTTTGCATGCGTTTTTGATGTCAGCTAATCACATAATAGCAAAAACGCACACAAAAACACATGGTACTGTCACACATGCGTTTTTGCTATTTAGACAGCGTTTTTGCTATTAGGGCATGCGTTTTTTAACATGGGGGCCTATGGGTGCGTTTTTACATGTTTTTTTACAAAACGCTGGTCTCCAAAAACTCATGGAAAAAACGCAAGTGTGACCCCAGCCTAACTTCAAATGAACATTCAAACATGAAACCACGACTTAAAAAATTATGGTGAACTGAATAAAGGGAGAGCAAAGGGTAATCCCTGTCTATTAGATTCCCCCTACCCCTACCTGACAGTGGGGGTCAGCACCCTAAAGATTCCCTGTGGTGCCAAATTGAATGGGCACTTTAGATTCTTTAGGATAAATGTGGAAATTGGCTCTGTCACCAAGGGGTTAAATGTTTAATGGATGTGCGGCTCCATCATTAATAATATAATAATATACCATTGGAATGAATGTGCTCCATTACTATCAATGGGCAGGAAGTAAGAGAAAGGCTGTGATGACATCACTTCCTGTATATGCAAATGAGGTGACCTCTGTGATGTCACAATAGGAATGTGTTCTATAACATTCTGTCTCCTCATGCTGGGCTCATTCTGCATTTGGATCTCATCAGAGACGCACTCACCTAGAATTGCTCGTGTTGGTTTGTGGATTAGCGTTGGTTATTCTGTACAGTGTTGTTGGATCTACATCGGGAGGTAAATCTATTGCTTTTTATAGAACTAGAAGTTTTTAGAAAGACAGAATTTCCCTAAAATCTTATATTTATTATTAAGGCTGGGGTCACACTTGGCATGAGTTTTTTTACTGACTTAAAAAACTCATGCGTTTTTACATGCATCATGAGTTTTTAAGGTCTGATAGCACTGCGTTTTTACATCATCATGAGTTTTTTAAGGTGTCTGATGGCACCCTGCGTTTTTAATGCATCATGAGTTTTTTTAGTGTTGATGGCACCTGCGTTTAATCTGCACCAAAAAATAATGCATGCGTTTTTATAACATGGGCTCCTATGGAAAACGCATGCGTTTTTGGATGGCACTAAAAGGTACTAATGTACCATGCGTTTTTGCATGCGTTTTTGATGTTAGCTAATCACATAATAGCAAAAACGCACACAAAAAACACATGGTACTGTCACACATGCGTTTTTGCTATTTAGACATGCGTTTTTGCTATTAGGGCATGCGTTTTTTAACATGGGGCCTATGGGTGCGTTTTACATGTTTTTTTACAAAACGCAGGTCTCCAAAAACTCATGGAAAAAACGCAAGTGTGACCCCAGCCTAACTTCAAATGAACATTCAAACATGAAACCACGACTTAAAAAATGATGGTGAACTGAATAAAGGGAGAGGAAAGGGTAATCCCTGTCTATTAGATTCCCCCTACCCCTACCTGACAGTGGGGGTCAGCACCCTAAAGTTCCCTGTGGTGCCAAATTGAATGGGCACTTTAGATTCTTTAGGATAAATGTGGAAATTGGCTCTGTCACTAAGGGGTTAAATGTTTAATGGATGTGCGGCTCCATCATTAATAATATATAATAATATACCATTGGAATGAATGTGCTCCATTACTATCAATGGGCAGGAAGTAAGAGAAAGGCTGTGATGACATCACTTCCTGTATATGCAAATGAGCGGACCTCTGTGATGTCACAATAGGAATGTGTTCTATAACATTCTGTCTCCTCACTGCTGGGCTCATTCTGCATTTGGATCTCATCAGAGACGCACTCACCTAGAATTGCTCGTGTTGGTTTGTGGATTAGCGTTGGTTATTCTGCATAGTGTTGTTGGATCTACATCGGGAGGTAAATCTATTTCTTTTTATAGAACTAGAAGTTTTTAGAAAGACAGAATTTCCCTAAAATCTTATATTTATTATTAAGGCTGGGGTCACACTTGGCATGAGTTTTTTTTACTGACTTAAAAACTCATGCGTTTTTACATGCCATCATGAGTTTTTTAAGGTGTCTGAGGCACCCTGCGTTTTTAAATCTGCACCAAAAAATAATGCATGCGTTTTTTTAACATGGGCTCCTATGGAAAACACATGCGTTTTTGGATGGCACTAAAAGGTACTAATGTACCATGCGTTTTTGCATGCGTTTTTGATGTCAGCTAATCACATAATAGCAAAAACGCACACAAAAACACATGGTACTGTCACACTTGCGTTTTTCTATTTAACATGCGTTTTTGCTATTAGGGCATGCGTTTTTTAACATGGGGGCCTATGGGTGCGTTTTTACATGTTTTTTTACAAAACGAGGTCTCCAAAAACTCATGGAAAAAAACGCAAGTGTGACCCAGCCTAACTTCAAATGAACATTCAAACATGAAACCACGACTTAAAAAATGATGGTGAACTGAATAAAGGGAGAGGAAAGGGTAATCCCTGTCTATTAGATTCCCCTACCCCTACCTGACAGTGGGGGTCAGCACCCTAAAGATTCCCTGTGGTGCCAAATTGAATGGGCACTTTAGATTCTTTAGGATAAATGTGGAAATTGGCTCTGTCACTAAGGGGTTAAATGTTTAATGGATGTGCGGCTCCATCATTAATAATATAATAATATACCATTGGAATGAATGTGCTCCATTACTATCAATGGGCAGGAAGTAAGAGAAAGGCTGTGATGACATCACTTCCTGTATATGCAAATGAGCGGACCTCTGTGATGTCACAATAGGAATGCGTTCTATAACATTCTGTCTCCTCACTGCTGGGCTCATTCTGCATTTGGATCTCATCAGAGACGCACTCACCTAGAATTGCTCGTGTTGGTTTGTGGATTAGCGTTGGTTATTCTGCACAGTGTTGTTGGATCTACATCGGGAGTAAATCTATTGCTTTTTATAGAACTAGAATTTTTTAGAAAGACAGAATTTCCCTAAAATCTTATATTTATTATTAAGGCTGGGGTCACACTTGGCATGAGTTTTTTTACTGACTTAAAAACTCATGCGTTTTTACATGCCATCATGAGTTTTTTAAGGTGTCTGATGGCTCCCTGCGTTTTTAAATCTGCACCAAAAAATAATGCATGCGTTTTTTTAACATGGGCTCCTATGGAAAACGCATGCGTTTTTGGATGGCACTAAAAGGTACTAATGTACCATGCGTTTTTCATGCGTTTTTGATGTCAGCTAATCACATAATAGCAAAAACGCACACAAAAACACATCGTACTGTCACACATGCGTTTTTCCTATTTAGACATGCGTTTTTGCTATTAGGGCATGCGTTTTTTAACATGGGGCCTATGGATGCATTTTTACATGTTTTTTTACAAAACGCAGGTCTCCAAAAACTCAGGGAAAAAGCGCAAGTGTGACCCCAGCCTAAATTCAATTGAACATTCAAACATGAAACCACGACTTAAAAAATGATGGTGAACTGAATAAAGGGGGAGGAAAGGGTAATCCCTGTCTATTAGATTCCCCCTACCCCTACCTGACAGTGGGGGTCAGCACCCTAAAGATTCCCTGTGGTGCCAAATTGAATGGGCACTTTAGATTCTTTAGGATAAATGTGGAAATTGGCTCTGTCACTAAGGGGTTAAATGTTTAATGGATGTGCGGCTCCATCATTAATAATATAATAATATACCATTGGAATGAATGTGCTCCATTACTATCAATGGCAGGAAGTAAGAGAAAGGCTGTGATGACATCACTTCCTGTATATGCAAATGAGCGGACCTCTGTTATGTCACAATAGGAATGTGTTCTATAACATTCTGTCTCCTCACTGCTGGGCTCATTCTGCATTTGGATCTCATCAGAGACGCACTCACCTAGAATTGCTCGTGTTGGTTTGTGGATTAGCGTTGGTTATTCTGCACAGTGTTGTTGGATCTACATCGGAGGTAAATCTATTGCTTTTTATAGAACTAGAAGTTTTTAGAAAGACAGAATTTCCCTAAAATCTTATATTTATTATTAAGGCTGGGGTCACACTTGGCATGAGTTTTTTTAGTGACTTAAAAAACTCATGCGTTTTTACATGCCATCATGAGTTTTTTAAGGTGTCTGATGGCACCCTGCGTTTTTACATGCCATCATGAGTTTTTTAAGGTGTCTGATGGCACCCTGCGTTTTTAAATCTGCACCAAAAAATAATGCGTGCGTTTTTTTAACATGGGCTCTTATGGAAAACGCATGCGTTTTTGGATGGCACTAAAAGGTACTAATGTACCATGCGTTTTTGCATGCGTTTTTGATGTCAGCTAATCACATAATAGCAAAAACGCACACAAAAACACATGGTACTGTCACACATGCGTTTTTGCTATTTAGACATGCGTTTTTGCTATTAGGGCATGCGTTTTTTAACATGGGGGCCTATGGGTGCGTTTTTACATGTTTTTTTACAAAACGCAGGTCTCCAAAAACTCATGGAAAAAACGCAAGTGTGACCCCAGCCTAACTTCAAATGAACATTCAAACATGAAACCACGACTTAAAAAATGATGGTGAACTGAATAAAGGGGGAGGAAAGGGTAATCCCTGTCTATTAGATTCCCCCTACCCCTACCTGACAGTGGGGGTCAGCACCCTAAAGATTCCCTGTGGTGCCAAATTGAATGGGCACTTTAGATTCTTTAGGATAAATGTGGAAATTGGCTCTGTCACTAAGGGGTTAAATGTTTAAATGTGGGAAGCTCTCCGTGTTGTAGGATGTGCCTGATGCGTGTATCATCGCTGAACTGCCAACCCAAGAAGGTCTGCCTTTTCATCCCTGGGGGGAAAGCCAGATTTCAAGATATAGGAGTCAAGGGACTCACTAACTGCGCATCTGGATTTCTGTATAGTGTAGCTTGCCATGCCCTAAGTGTTTCCATAGTGAGGAATGCAAGGTTTCCAAGGCTTTTGATGGCATGCCTGGAGGCAGGGCCGGCGGCAGCACTCGGCGCACCAGGGCGAGTGCCGGGGCCCCGACTGCGAAGGGGGGCCCACTAGGACCCTGAGGCTCCTGAGCGCTGTGTAACTGGCCCCTGACAGGGGGCCCCTGACAGGGGGCCCCCTGAGCTGCGTGAACGCTTCCCACCTAAGCTGAGCGGACAGTGTGAATACTTTTTGCCGACCTCTCTTCTAAGCGGAGCGTCAGCCTGCAGCCGCTGATCGCTGTGATGTAGTGAGCAGTCCGGCACTATGGCAGATCCTTATTTCCTGTACCGCGATGAAACAGGAAATAGGGATATGCCACAATGGCGGACCGCTCACTACATAACAGCGATCAGTGGCTGCAGGCTGACGCTCCGCTTAGAAGTGAGGTCGGCAAAAAGTATTCACACCGTCCACTCAGGTTAGGGGGATGATCCGATGAGATCTCACGCAGCTCAGGGGGCCCCCTGTCAGGGGCCAGTTATACGGAGCCCAGGGGACCCTCTGTCAGGGGCCAGTTATACAGAGCCAGGGCCCCCTATACAGAGCTCAGAGTGGGGGGGCCCCCTGTCAGGGGCCAGTTATATGGAGCCGGCCCCTTATCAGGGGCCAGTTATACAGAGCCCAGGGAACCCCTGTCAGGGGCCAGTTATACAGAGCTCAGGGAGCCCCCTATACAGAGGTCAGAGTCAGGGGGCCCCTATACAGAGCTCAGAGTTAGGGGGCCCCCTGTCAGGGGCCAGTTATATGGAGCCGGCCCCCTTTCAGGGGCCAGTTATACAGAGCTCAGGGGGCCTCCTGTCAGGGGCCAGTTATACAGAGCCCAGGGGACCCCTGTCAGGGGCCAGTTATACAGAGCTCAGGGGGCCCCCTATACAGAGCTCAGGAGGCCCCCTGTCAGGGGCAAGTTATACAGAGCTCAGGGGATCCCCTATACAGAGCTTAGGGGGCCCCTGTCAGGGTCCAGTTATATGGAGCTCAGGGGGCCTCCTTTCAGGGGCCAGTTATGTGGAGCCCCGGGGGCCCCCTGTCAGGGACCAATTATATAGCACCCAGGGGGGAGACAGCGTGCCGATGGGAGACAGCACACAGAAAGGAGACAGGTGCACAGAAGGAGACAGATGCAGGGGAAAGACACTGATGCAGAGTAGACAGGCGCAGGGGGACACAGCGCAGAGGGGAGACAGCATGCAAGGGGAGACGGGCACAGGGGGAAGACAGGTGCAGGAGAGAGACACAGCGTGCAGTGGGGACACAGGCGCAAGTGGGACACAGCACACGGGAGACATAGTGCACAGGTTGGAGACAGGGACAGGGGAGAGACACAGAATATAGGGGAGAAACAGCAAACAGGAGGGACAGAGACAGCGCACAGGGGAGGGAGACTGCACACATGGGGGAGAGACATGGAAAGAGAGGGAAGAGACAACACACAAGAGGTGACAGTTACAGAGAAGGGAGAGATAGCACACAAGAGGTGATAGGCACAGAGGGGAGAGACAGCGCACAGGGGGGAAAGGCAGCACAAATGGGGAGAGACAGCACAAAGAGGGGACTCACAGCGCACATGGGGGATATTATAGTTGCGGGGAGATTATATTATGTATACACACACATATATATATATATATATATATATATATATATATATATATTCTGCAACCTTTATAATATTATTAACGGATTCAGTGACGGGCGTACTGGACCTCATAGGTAAAGGGTGCTACGTAAATCTATTTGAAAAACAACGAAAAAAGCCGTATAATGCACCTAAATAACGGGTATAGGAAATTGTTTGGTTGCAGGTAAAAATCTTCAGTTTATTACATTTTAAAAACAAGCAGACAATAACCAAAAACCAGTAAGTACATAAAAGGAGGGTGCAGACAAGTTAAGAGACAGAAAGGCCTCAGAATTCAACAAAACACCACCAGGGGTATAATCAGCTGCTGAAGTACAATGCACAATAGAAGTAACACGGGTTTCACAATTACAATCCATACAGAGAGGTCAATATAGTCATAATATCATCACTTTGTGAAGAGAGTGTAATGAATACCCAGATAGATCTTACATAGTGCTGCAGCTAAAGTGCGTCTATGCCCTGGAACGGTGGATGGAGAGGCACAAAGTGTCAGAGCCCCGACACATGCGTTTCCCTGTTTTCATCAGGGGGCCGTGGTAGGGTGTGCTAGAGGAAACAGGTATTTATGGGCGTCTCTATGAGATACAGCTGTGGCTCTTAAGTGGCGCATGACTGCCCCCTTACCTCGTACCAGAGGTGACTGTGGCAGCGGTCGCAGGCAGAGGTCCGGACAAGGGAAAGTTCCCAGTGACGTCATGTGATTCCGGAGCTCCGCCTACCGCGACCGCGTCACAGTCACATGATCGGGCCGGTTGGAGCATGCGCGCTCAGCCACACAGGGAGGGGGAGTGGGTACGCAGCCAATGGTGCAGTGACAGGGGAGTTAACCCTTCACTGAACACCACAAAAGCAGCCTAATGACACTCCGTATTACAATACCAACTCCCTGCCTACTGCATTACCTGGAATGGGGAACACACAGATACATTCAAGAAACAGGACATTATCACACAGAAAACAAGCAACACTGGTTTACAGCTATATAAATGCATTATCCAGGATATATATAGTGACAGTTCCTGGGGGCACCCAGTCTTGATTGTCAATTCCATTGTGTAACTCAGTCCATTGTTGTATGTTCTCCTTCCCATACTAGGGAAGCCGACAGATCCAGATTCCAGATCAATGTAAACTACAAATGAGAAATAAAAACACACACAAATTAAAATACCATCTGACAATAGGTACAGTTCTCAAAGAGAAAAAGACCAGAACAGCTCGGTTTAGTGTAGAGTAAAATAGAACATTAGAGAGAGAGGGTAAAGGAACGAGGGAGACATGGAAACGAGGAAAACCACAAGATCTTTGTCCTAAGGAGCAGAAACGCACATAATGTGAATACTGCCACCGCAAGTGTGGTCGGGTAGCTAGAGACCACAGGACTCACAGGAGTTTCCTCTAGCACACCCTACCACGGCCCCCTGATGAAAACAGGGAAACGCATGTGTCGGGGCTCTGACACTTTGTGCCTCTCCATCCACCGTTCCAGGGCATAGACGCACTTTAGCTGCAGCACTATGTAAGATCTATCTGGGTATTCATTACACTCTCTTCACAAAGTGATGATATTATGACTATATTGACCTCTCTGTATGGATTGTAATTGTGAAACCCGTGTTACTTCTATTGTGCATTGTACTTCAGGCTGCTATTATACCCCTGGTGGTGTTTGTTGAATTTGAGGCACAGAGTGCTTTCTGTCTCCTTAACTTGTCTGCACCCTCCTTTTATGTACTTACTGGTTTTTGGTTATTGTCTGCTTGTTTTTAAAATGTAATAAACTGAAGATTTTTACCTGCAACCAAACAATTTCCTATACCCGTTATTTAGGTGCATTATACGGCTTTTTTCGTTGTTTTTCAACCTTTATAATATATGAAGGGGACCCACTAAGACTCTTTCACCCGGGGCCCAGAAAAACACTGGAGCTGGCCCTGCCTGGAGGTCCATTGAAGGTACTGAAGGGGTATTTCTATCCCTACTTGGTCAATTTGGACCCATTTCTTGGAAGCTTCCTTATATTTCCAGTCCAGAAGTCTAACTAAAATTGCTGCCTGACAGTATTTGTGATGATTTGGGAGACCCACTCCTCCGCTTTGATGAAGCATTAACAGGGTCATAAATCCTAACTCTCTGCTTTTTTTCCTTCCAAATGAAACGAGATATCAGAGAACGGACTTTGGGAAAAAAAGATCTGTGTGGCCAGATAGGAACTGCCTGGAATATATACAGAAATCTCGGCAGGACGTCCATCTTAATGACGTGAATCCTACCTAGCCAAGATAGTTTTAGTGGCTTATAAAAATCCAGAAGAGACCCTACCTTGTCTAATATGACTTGATGATTCAGGGGATAAAGTTTATGCAAGTCATCGGAGAGGTTCACACCCAAGTAGGAGATCTGTCCCTGTCTCCACCGAAAAGGAAAATCTTTCATTAGGGAGGTAACTTCTAAGGGAGGCAAAGTTATGTTTTGAACCTCTGTTTTCGTATAGTTGACTTTAAAATTACTCAAAGCCCCAACAGTGTCGAACTCCTTTAGTAGGAAGGGAAAGGAAATAACAGGTTGGGGGACGTAGAGGAGCACATCGTCCGCAAACAAGGCCATCTTTTGATTGGTATTTCCCACCTGTATTCCCTTAATATCGTTGTTATCCCTAATGGCTTTAGCCAGATGTTCAATTATGATGACATATAATAAAGGGGACAATGAACACCCCTGCCTTGTTCCATTCTGGATACAGAACTGGTCAGATAAGGACCCGTTGATCCTGACCCTAGCTGAGGTCTTCGAATACAAGGACATGACTCTACCCAAAATTTTTTGTTGTAGCCCAATATGCTACAGGGCCTCCAGTAAGAAACCCCAATGAACTCTGTCAAAGGCCTTTTCTGTGTCAACCGACAACAGACAAAGAGGGGACTTCCACACCTTAGCCCTGTCTATAATAAGATAGGATCTAATGATGTTGTCCCACACCTCTCGGTCTTTGACAAAGCCCACCTCGTCTAGGTTAATAATTGAGGGCAGCATTTTGGAGAGTCTGTCGGCCAAACTTTTTGCAAATAATTTGACGTCCACATTAATTAATGAAATTGGTCTATAGCTTGCCACCAACTAAGGATCCTTATTTGGTTTTGGGATCACAGATATATGCGCCTCCAACGCCTGGAGGGTGAAAAGTTCTCCCTCCGCGATTGCGTTGAACGTAAGGACCATTTGGGGTAGCAAGCTGTCAAGTAAAATTTTGTAAAAGATAGGTGTGAATCCGTCTGGCCCTGGGCATTTAGATGTCGGGGTGGCCCTGATTACTTCTGACAGCTCCTCTGCAGTTAAGTCCTCCTCCAGGGATGTTAAATCGGCTTCCGGTAAAAGGTTCATGGATATGTCAAAAGAGTTCATATGACTCACCGTAGCCGGGGGGTACACGTAGCGGGCGTTGTTTCTCCTCTAGTCACGGAACCGCGCCTGCGGTAGTGTAGGCCCGGTGGTCCAGATCAATAGGGGAATGGCGGAACAGTGGGGTGATTTGTCTTCGTGACGCCACCTGCGGGTGTTCTGGTAACTTTACCAGCGCTGTTCGGGTGTCCGGGGGATGTTATACAGCGAGATGGAACGCTCCCCACAGGATGAGCGGTAATCCCCGGAGCCGGGAGCTGCGCAAGATGTTGTGAGGCAGCTGCGGGATGCTGCGCGCTGAATCCAGGAGTAATGTACAACCACACAAAGTCTCTTTTAGGTACCTTTACTGGTTGTTGATCAGGTACACTCGGACCGGGATAGTGAAGTTGGCACTTCTGGAGTTTCACAGCAAGCAGTGTTAGGCTTCCTTTCTCTAGTTCTGGTGCTAAGGTTGGGTGGATGTGGAATCCCTCCGGACCGGGCAGTTTGTTCAATAGAACGGATTTCACCTGGTTGTCAGCACTGAGGGCACTGTAAAAGGGTGATGATAATTCTACCTTCTTCCCTGAGCTCTCGTTGGTAGGTGCGACAGGTGGAACAGGGGGCTAGACTCCCTGTGAGGTATGCTGGTTCTCTGTGATGGCTTGGTGGCTCTCACAGCTTCGGTTCCAGTAACCGGTGCGTAAGGAGAGAGTCGGAATAACTCTGTGTTCCTGAGAGGTGATCTCCTTCTTCCTCTTTCCCAATTGCAGGGACCTCCACTTGCTAACAGGCTGGTTGGGCCTAGTGTGTTCCTCATAGGGTGGAGGTTTCACACAGGCTGGCAGCTCTTGTAGCGTCTACCACACTCTGAAGTTTCTCCCTCCAAGACTCTATTTATAGGGGGAACTGGTTCAAAGTCACCAGTGGAGCTCCCCCTAGAGGCTCGGGGTGAAACCAGGTGTTCTAAGTGTTGTTGTGTTTGTGGGTTTTGCTTTGCTGTTACTTACTCCCTTTGTGCTCTAAGGATTTCTGTGGTGCCCAACAGGTGCCAGGGTGCCACATTCCCCCTTAGTTAACCTCAGTTCTTCCGGCTGAGCAAAAAGTTATTTTTACAACTTAACACTATGTATCTTATAACATTCAATTTACAGAGTCTTAAAGGAAACACAAAAATCACTGAAAAGGAAGTGAAAAATGTGAAAAATATGAAAAGCAGTCCGTACGGCAATAGTCCATCTGCCGCAGGCTGGAAAAAGGTAAAGTTAGTGGTCACACAAGTCCTGTGACAATTGTTCAAAGTTTATGAAAAGGAAAAAGGTAAAGTCCAGGGGTACACGGTAACTTTATACATTCCCTACGGGTGTCTCTGCTTGGGAGGCCGGTACTAACCTTCTATACCTTACCAGGCGCTTTCTGTCCCCAACTTAGTATACTTGGGACAGGGCCCAGTTCCTCCACCCTTCTGTACACTACTTTTTACAGGTTTTGAAAACTGGTTAGCTATTTACAGCACTTACAGGTTACATTTTTCCACTACATTTTAAACCCATTCTCCAAGTTTGTGTGGGGGTTGGCCTAATGTACTACGTGTGGATCTGCGTAGTGTGGGTGTTTCCAAAGCTGTTGGTGTAGTGTACGAAGTGGTTCTTAATTCTCTATGTCTGCTTTGTGTAATACCATAGTAAGTGAGGAGTCTATCAACTGGACTGACCTCTGTAGGTAGTTGATTAGGAACGGCTTCTCTTACTGTGGGACTAGCAGGCTGACCGATTACAGGAATCTCAGGTTCCATGATAACAGGCTGCAATTCTTGCACTTGGACTTCTTCTTGTTGGACTTGTGGAATTGGATTTGGTTTTGGATGATCTTCAACAGGTTGGTAGAAATGCATAACTGGTATGAGGAATGCTTCACCTATTTGTGACCAATCAGCTGGTAAGTATCCAATTTCTGTAAGGACTAGATTCTCTTTTGTTTCTTCATCTTTAGTTACAGCAGGGTAACTGGTTGCTTGTGGGATTAACTGTGGCGGACATTTCTTCAAATGATCCCTTGAGACAGTTGCAATGGTATTCCCGTTGTCTTTACTAATAACACAAGTTTTTGAGTTGTCATAGTGTGACGGCATAACGGTGTAGGGTACAGATTCCCAACTGTTATCCAATTTGTTGGTTTTTCGCTTTCTTTTTAGCACTACATCACCTATAGCTAGTGGTTCAGCTGAGGCGTGCTTGTTGAAGTCTTTTTCTTGCTTGGTTCTACTGATTTCTAGGTTTCTTTCCACGCTTTCTTGTACTTTCCTGTACTGTTCTTGGCGTTGGCTGACCCAGTCTTCATCAGAAGAATCTTCTGTGGGTTCAATGGTTCCCATCTGTAAATCAATAGGCAGTTTACCTGGTCTTGCTCTCATCAAGTAAGCAGGTGTGTAGTTTGTCGAACTGACAGGTATGTGGTTGTAGATGTCCACGAGATCTGGAAGTTTCTCTGGCCATTGATTTCTCTCTTCAACTGGTAAGGTCTTGAGCATGTCAATGACTATGTGGTTCATCTTTTCACATAGACCGTTCGTCTGAGGATGATAAGGTGTTGTGCGGATTTTCTTACACCCATACAGCCCTAAGAATTCTTGGAAGAGAGCTGATTCGAAGGCTGGTCCTTGGTCAGTTAAGACCTGGTCTGGATACCCATGGGGGTGACAGAAGTAACTCTGGAACGCTTTGGCTGCTACCTCAGCAGTTAAATCCTTAACTGGAACGACTACCAGGAATCTTGAGTAGTGATCGACAATGGTGAGAGTGTAGTTGTACCCGGTTCGACTTGGGGTAAGCTTCACGTGGTCGAGAGCAACTATTTCAAGAGGTTTGGTGGTAACAATTGGCTGCAACGGAGCTTTCTGAGTTAGATGGTCTTTTCTTCGAAGGTGACATGGTCCACAGTTTTTACACCATTTGTCAATGGAGCCTCTCATACCGACCCAGTAGAACCGATCCTTCAGGAGTCTCTCCAGTTTCTTCCATCCAAAGTGTCCAGCATCATCATGGTATGCTTCAAGGATCATTTGGACTTCAGTCTTGGGAACTACGATCTGCCAGATGAGTTCATGGGTTCTTGGATTGAGGTATCTTCTGCATAGTTTACCTTGGTAGACGAACAACCTTCCTTTCTCCTTCCACAGGCGTTTAGCAATTGATGAGGCATCAGAGTCCATGTTGGCATGTTCTTGAGTGATCAGATCCCTTACCAGGCTGACATCTGGGTCGTTGGCCTGAGCCTCCTTCCAATCATGGTGAGGTAACGGGTTCACGGTTCTCTATACACGGGTCTGGTTTCTCTGATGACATGTTGCTGTACCCGAACGGTGGAAAGCAGGTAGTTCAATCTCTTCTAGGTCATCTATGTCTTCTCCCTCTTCAGGAAGATGAGGCATTCGGGACAGGGCATCAGCATTGCCGTTCTTGTGACCTGCCCGGTACTTTACAGTGAAGTCGTAGTTAGCAAGTCTTGCTACCCAACGCTGTTCTAGGGCTCCCAGCTTTGCAGTCTCTAAGTGTGTTAGAGGGTTGTTGTCTGTGAAAGCTGTGAACGGGGCAGATGCCAGGTAATGCTTGAAACGCTCTGTGATCGCCCAGACCAGGGCCAGGAACTCCAGCTTGAAGGAGCTGTAATTCTCCGGGTTCCTTTCTGTGAGACGGAGCTTTCTGCTGGCGTAGGCTATCACCTTCTCCTTGCCCTGCTGACGTTGAGATAGGACTGCTCCTAAACCTTCATTGCTTGCGTCTGTGTACAGTAAAAACGGTAGATTGTAGTCAGGGTAGGCCAGGATTTCTTCTCCAGTTAAAGCATCTTTTAACGTTTGGAAGGACTTGTCCTGCTCTGGGCCCCAGTGGAACGGGGGTCCCCTGACCTTGCCGCTTTTGGATTGACCTACTAGGAGATCTTGCATGGGGGCGGCTATCTTGGTATAGCCCTTGATGAAGCGTCGGTAGTACCCGACCAGTCCTAGAAATTGACGTACCTCTTTGTGATTGATTGGTGCTGGCCAGTCTTTGATAACGGTGACCTTATCCGGATCCGGTGCTACGCCCTTGGCGCTGACCACATGTCCTATGTATTGGACCTTGGGTTTCAGCAGGTGGCACTTGGACGGTTTCAGTTTCATCCCGTACTTGGACAGTGACTCGAACACTTCACTCAGGTGTTGGAGGTGATCTTCATAGGTCTGAGAGTAGACAATGACATCATCAAGGTATAACAAGACTGTCTCAAAGTTCTTGTGGCCCAAACAACACTCCATAAGTCTCTGAAATGTTCCTGGGGCGTTTCACAAACCGAAGGGCATACTGTTGAACTCGCATAAGCCCATAGGAGTAGTGAAGGCTGTCTTCTCACGATCCTCCTCTGCAACGGCAACCTGCCAGTACCCACTAGTAAGATCTAATGTGGAGAAGTAGTTGGCAGATTTGAGTGCAGCTAGTGACTCTTCTATGCGGGGTAACGGGTATGCATCCTTTTGTGTGACTTTGTTGATTTGCCTATAGTCTACGCACATCCTCATACTACCATCTTTCTTTTTAACCAGGACTAGTGGTGCGGCCCAGGGACTACAGCTATCCCTAATGACTCCTGCATTTTTCATGTCCTGAAGCATCTCTTTTGCTTTCTGGTAGTGAGTGGGTGGTATAGGCCTGTACCTTTCTTTGATAGGTGCATGGTTGTTTGTTGGGATATGATGTTGTACCCCTTTAATCCTCCCAAAGTCAAGTGGGTGTTTGCTGAACACTTGCTCATACTCCCGAACCACCCGGTATACTCCATTTTTCTGGTGAGAGGGTGTATTGTCAGTTCCTACACTGAGGTCTTGACACCATTTCTCTAACTGATCTTTGGAGTGAGGGGGTTCATCAGTGACTGTTTGGTTTGAGGATTTTACATCAATCACAGCATCATCTTTTACTTGGTACAATTTTGCAACAGTTGCATATCTTGGCAGTCTGACTTCGTCATCACCATAATTCAATATGCGTACGGGGACTCTCCCCTTTCTTACGTCGACTAACCCTCTGGCTGTCAAGAGCGTAGGACTACTGTCGGACATTACAGGTTCTACTATAGCTTGGTAGTCCTGCCCTCTGAGGCCTATGGCTGCTCGACACCAGATCATCATTTCACTTCTGGGTGGTACCACAATTGGAATGGGATCTGTGACCCTTACTCTGCCAATTTCACCATTTGACAATGTTACCTGTTGTTGATACACCAGAGCTCTGATCTGCTTTTGGATAGCCCTCTTTTCTCTGGGTTTACCGACTTCAGCACTCTGTTGGAGTAAAAACAACACTTCATCGAGGCATTTGATCATGACATTGGTACCCAATATGACATATGGATCCCTGTGGTTAGGCTTATCCTGGACCACTAAGATACCCTGGCTTTTCAGCTGCACCCTCCCCACCTTTACTGTAGCTTCCCACTGTCCCTCTATCGTAACCGGTATACCATTAGTGGCTTCAAGGTTCATCTCGGGGTTAGGGGGTTCTAGCTTAACATCTGGCCAGAACTGCTTGTAAAGGGTACTGGGAATGGATGTCACCTGGGATCCAGTGTCTATCAAGGCGGAGATAGCGATGCCATCGATGAGATTGGTAAGTATGGACAGTCTCCCACATACTTGTGTTCCCAGCTGGACGTAGGGCCTGGACAGTCTACTCCTGGGGTTGGCTCTTCTCGCCCAGGGGCCGCTCGTTTAAAGGACGGGATTGCAGGTTGCGTCCTCCTAAGTCGTTCTGCTGACTGTTGCGGCGTCTGTCAGGACTGCGGCGGTCTGCAGGTTTTCCTCGCGACGGCTGTGTCTTTCTCCTCATCCACGGGACGTCGTCAGGGCTGTCGGCGAGTTGAATCTTGTCCGATGGTCTTGCATCTGTCTTGGGTCTTCCCCCAGCTTGTAGCTTGGCCACGTCTTTCATCAGCTGCTCGACATTAGCACAGAGTTGATCAAACCGGTCAGGTGTTACAGTCTGTGGACTGGACTGAATCGCAGGGACTGGAGATGCTGCTGCCGGCACGGAAGGGGTGTCAGTGTACTGCTGCTGCTGTGAAGCGGGATCAGGTACTTCAGCGAGCCGTTGTCCCCAAACTGTTAAGTCTCTCAAGGTGTCAAACTCTGCGCCTGGATTCTGTATGGACCACCAGCTTGCTTGCTTTCTATCCTCAGATAGTTTAACCTTCCTAGTGTTATTCCCGAGCCTGACTCGGGGTTAACATTCACTACCAGAAGCGTTAACCCCGAGTCAGGCTCGGGCTTACCCGCGTTCGCGGCAGATGCGGTGAGAAAACCGCATCTGCCGCATCTACCGCATCTGCCGCACTTGTGCCGCACTTGCGGCGCGGTTTGCGGCGCGGTTGCGGTAATCTGCATAGGAACCAACCACCTCTGATGACCCTCATACATTGTTAATATGTGCCCCTGCACCCTAGTAAACCATTAGCAGCACTGTTGTTGTGTGCTAAGTGGCTGCATTAGAAGTGCGATAATGATTTTAGACACTTACATGCCTGCGTACTTGAGGCCGTCTCCCTGTATGTGCTGGGACGTGTGGGCGGTGCTCATCATGTCTGCTCTCCCCCTCCCTTATGCACGCCCCCTCTCAGCCTGCTATAGTGATGTGAGGCTGATTGCGTCATAAAGGGGCGGGGCTAAATCGCGGTATCACGGTAGCCCCGCCCCTTTATGACGCATTCAGCCTCACAGCACTATAGCAGGCTGAGAGGGGGCGTGCATAAGGGAGGGGGAGAGCAGACATGATGACCACAGCACAAGTCCCAGCACACACAGGGAGACGCCCTCAAGTACGCAGGCATGTAAGTGTCTAAAATCATTATCGCACTTCTAATGCAGCCACTTAGCACACAACAACAGTGCTGCTAATGGTTTACTAGGGTGCAGGGGCACATATTAACAATGTATGAGGGTCATCAGAGGTGGTTGGTTCCTATGCAGATTACCGCAACCGCGCCGCAAGTGCGGCACAAGTGCGGCACAAGTGCGGCAGCTATGCGGCAAGTGCGGCAGATGCGGTTTTGTAACCGCATCTACCGCGAACGCGGGTAGCCCGCTTTTAGCAACAATTTCCAGAACTAAACAGACCGCCAGGGAGGTTAAGGCCCACAATAAATTGTCCAATTAACGCTTTGTTCTCATCACGGACACCATCAGGATCAACTTGTTTTAACAGTCTGTATGCTTCTTGCAAGCGCAGTGAATAATCAAGGACACTTTCTTGTGCCCCTTGGTTACAACGATAGAATGACAGTCTTAATTCAGCTTCGGTATGGCGCTCAAAGACCCGGGTTAATCTAGCGAATATCTGCTCCACAGATTCCTGAGTTTCTACAGGCCAGCTGCGGCTCTGCAGTTCGGCTGCACCGGTTAACTGTCCCATAACAACTGAAGCTCTTTGCTTACCGGTCATCGGGTACATGTCCAGCGCTTGGCATATCTTCCTCTGGAAGTTCTCCAAGGTGCTGGGTACACCGCTGTACTTGGGTAACCAGGTCGCACTAGGAACGTAGGGTAGAGACATCGGCATAATCGGAGCGGGTTGCGGTGGCATACCGCCGACTGGTTGCTGTCCATCAAGAGGTAGGTATTGGGGTGCCGCTTGGTCTAGCGGGGGCACCGCGTGATCGGGAGCCGGGTTACTCATGGTCACTCCCCCTTAGTTAAGCGTAGCCTTTCCCTCGGTTTCAAACGGAAGTGTCGGCCTCGCGGTGAGGAGTGAGGCACCACGGGAGTTTCCGGTTCCTGCTGTGTATGGAGGAAGTCGTCAGAGCGTGGGGGCGGGGCCAATCTTTGCACCCTCTGCACAGTCACGCCCTTTCTTTTCCCGCCTTTTCGCGCAGCAATGGCGGACCAAATGTACATTCGATATTTACAGTCAATAAATAGCACATAATACCCGTGATAACGGGCCTGCTCGTATCCTGTTCGTGACGCCAAATTCTGACTCACCGTAGCCGGGGGGTACACGTAGCGGGCGTTGTTTCTCCTCCAGTCACGGAACCGCGCCTGCGGTAGTGTAGGCCCGGTGGTCCAGATCAATAGGGGAATGGCGGAACAGTGGGGTGATTTGTCTTCGTGACGCCACCTGCGGGTGTTCTGGTAACTTTACCAGCGCTGTTCGGGTGTCCGGGGGATGTTATACAGCGAGATGGAACGCTCCCCACAGGATGAGCGGGAATCCCCGGAGCCGGGAGCTGCGCAAGATGTTGTGAGGCAGCTGCGGGATGCTGCGCGCTGAATCCAGGAGTAATGTACAACCACACAAAGTCTCTTTTAGGTACCTTTACTGGTTGTTGATCAGGTACACTCGGACCGGGATAGTGAAGTTGGCACTTCTGGAGTTTCACAGCAAGCAGTGTTAGGCTTCCTTTCTCTAGTTCTGGTGCTAAGGTCGGGTGGATGTGGAATCCCTCCGGACCGGGCAGTTTGTTCAATAGAACGGATTTCACCTGGTTGTCAGTACTGAGGGCACTGTAAAAGGGTGATGATAATTCTACCTTCTTCCCTGGGCTCTCGTTGGTAGGTGCGACAGGTGGAACAGGGGGCTAGACTCCCTGTGAGGTATGCTGGTTCTCTGCGATGGCTTGGTGGCTCTCACAGCTTCGGTTCCAGTAACCGGTGCGTAAGGAGAGAGTCGGAATAACTCTGTGTTCCTGAGAGGTGATCTCCTTCTTCCTCTTGTCCCAATTGCAGGGACCTCCACTTGCTAACAGGCTGGTTGGGCCTAGTGTGTTCCTCATAGGGTGGAGGTTTCACACAGGCTGGCAGCTCTTGTAGCGTCTACCACACTCTGAAGTTTCTCCCTCCAAGACTCTATTTATAGGGGGAACTGGTTCAAAGTCACCAGTGGAGCTCCCCCTAGAGGCTCGGGGTGAAACCAGGTGTTCTAAGTGTTGTTGTGTTTGTGGGTTTTGCTTTGCTGTTACTTACTCCATTTGTGCTCTAAGGATTTCTGTGGTGCCCAACAGGTGCCAGGGTGCCACACATACAGGAAAGTCTCTGTAGGTGCCAAGCTTGTTGGTTGCAAGGTTACACATATATATTATTCAAAACAAACATTTCCCTACGGGTGTCTCTGCTTAGGAGTCTTGGTATCTATCTTCCACCCCCAGGAACTTTCTTTTTTTAAGTTAATGTGCATGGGGGTTAATCCAGTTCCTCCACCATTCTGTACGCTACTGTTTACCGGGTACTATTCACATTTCTTTACATTTATTCTAAAACATATATACATTTTCTAATCTTGGTAATGGGACTGTATTTTACCTTTGGTACTACGCTGTGATCTCGTAAGCTCTGGAGGGTCTGATGCAGGTGTACTCAATACAATACTGTGTGTGGAGGGGTACCTTAAGGGTATCTCTGATTCTGAGTGAGATGAGGGTCTGACAGCAGGACTGGCAAGATCACTGGGAGCAGGAATCTGTTCTTCCTGTGCTTCCTCCACCGGTGCCATCTCTGGTTCTTCCACTCTTGGGGCTTCTTGCTGTACTGCTTTAGGTACTACCACTTGAGGGAACGCTAACATAGGTACGATAACAGCTCCATTGTAGTTTGTCCAAGTCTTTGGAAAGTCTCCGAGGACTGTATGAAACACATCTTCTTTCTCAGGTTGAGTAGTTACAGGGACTTCTAGTGTCTTCAAGGTTTCAGGACACAACTTTAGATGGTCTCTGGATACAGCTGCTGTTGTTCTTCCTTCATCCTTGCTGACCAAGCACATTTTAGTGTTGTCAAAACTTGATGGTAAGATGGTGTATGGTGTTGTTTTCCATTGGTCATCCAACTTGTGACTGAGCCTTTTTCTTTTTAGAACTTGCTAACCAGGTTGTAAAGGAGTTGCGGGAGCGTGTTGATTGTAAGTTCTCTCTTGCCTCTCTCTGGCCCGTTGGAGACTCCTTTCTACACACTCTTGCACTTGGTGATACTTCTGTTGGCGAATAGTATCCCAATTGGCTTCTGGTACTTCAACATCTGGTTTCAAGATTCCCATGTCTAAGTCTTTTGGCAGCTTACCAGGTCTTGCTCGCATTAGGTAGGCTTAGGTGCAGTTAGTGGAACTTACCGGGACTCGGTTGTGTAAGTCTACCAGGGCTGGTAACTTTTCTTTCCACAAGTTCCTTTCTGCTACCGACAAAGTCTTCAAAAACTCCATTACAGGGGGCGTGGCCTGACTGGCAATGGCAGAGGCTGCATAACTTTGAGCTCCTGACTTCCCGGGCACAGAAACGGCCATTACCAGCTTCCAGAGCCTGCAACAGCGATCTCCTCTGCACCACAAAAGACCGGACCCCTCACTGCACCGATGGGTAAGACCAAGCCGGTGGCAGGACTAGCACCAAGGCGAGTATCCGACTTCTTCTCAGCCCCTCAGCCTTTCGCGCTCCAGGAGCCCAACATGGCGCCCCCCTCCCCCAGAGCAGCGCGAGCGGCCAAACGCGGTCCACAATCTCAGGAGGCGGCTGGCAGGAATCAGGCTGCCGAGATCCCCCTGACACACACCAGCATGAGGGAGCTGCTGGAAGAGTTCAGAGCTTCTCTTCACGCCGACATGATGAAAATGGTGGCAGAGGTGCGGGGTGAAATAGCAGAGCTGGGCTCACGCACAGACTCATTAGAAAGAAAGCTCACTGAGCTCATATCCTCTCATAATGCCCTGCTGGACACGAACGAACAACTAGAGGAGCAGATTGCAAAGGTCCAAAGCAAAAATCTGGACCTTGAGGACAGATCACGCCGCAACAATGTAAGGCTGAGGGGGGTGGAAGAAAATGTGCAAAGTAAGGAACTGAGGAGCTTTTTGCAGGGGTTCCTATCTGCAGCTCTACCAGACACAGACCCCAGAGAATTTAAAATTGACAGAATACATAGAATACCAAAGCCATCAAACCTGGATCCTTCCCTGCCCAGGGATATTCTTGCAAGGGTGCATTATTTTGAAGTGAAAGAAGACTTTCTTAGGTCCCTCAGATCTCGTCCTGAACTACCAGATAAATTTGCACATATTGAAGTTTATCAGGACATTTCACCTGGAACCTTACTTCAACGCAAAGCATTTCAGCACTGCACCAAAGTCCTGAGGGATAATGATATCCCTTACAGATGGGGATTTCCCACAAAGCTTATTATCAAAAAAGAGGACAAGTCCTATGTCTGTTTGCTTCCTGTTCATGCAGAAAGACTACTGAAACAATGGGGACTGATGAACTCCCCCCCTGTGGAGGGCTCTGATAAACCTGGCCCACAGATCGGCTGGGATGGAAAGAAGAAAAGAGGAAAACAACCCAGAATTGATCCTGAATGGTTCACAGTGTGACACCACTGCAGGCCCATGCAGCTTGATAGCCCGGAGAAGATCAGGAACTCTAGTACTTTTATGTTCCTGTACCTATCCTTGTCCCTTTTATTTCTCTCTTTCTGAACAATCCTGTTTAGATCTCTAAATTCCTTTTCCAGATCTCACTTACCTCTTCTTACATTTATTCTAAATCTTAACTCATCTCTCTCTCTCTTTTTTCCCCCTACCAAGTGTGCCTTCTCTTGGCATATACAGCCCTTCCACTACATCTTATTACTCCCCCTCCTTCTCTTTTCTCTCTTGTCTCTCTTACTCTCTGAACACCCACACTCTAAGAACTTTCTCTCCCCCCCCCCTACTCTCTCACTTTATCTTCACTCTAAATCTCCACTGTACTGTCTTGCTCATCTCCATATCCCTGTAAATACTGGGATAATATTGCCCCGTGAGTGCGTTTCAGTTGGCACTCTTTGTTTTTATTTCTCTGTGGTTCTAGCCACAGGTTTATGAACAAGATGTTCACAAGGTTTACTTATCTGATGATTGTGATTATTGTTGCCCCAGTTAATGGAATTTGTTCTTTTATTCCTCTTGTGTTTCCCTCCCCTCACCCCCACCCTCCCCTCCCACTACAGGTCGGCTGGTCTCCCTACAGTAATGATTGTAATCCACAAGTGAATGTGTATGATCCACCATGAGTATCACATGCGGTTCAGTAAATGTTAACGGACTTAACAGTCCAGAGAAACGCTCCTTAACATGGAGACAAATCCTAAAGCTCAGGTATGATATTTTGTTTCTGCAGGAGACTCATCTGTTGGCAGCAGATACACACAGAATGAAATCACCTCACTACCCGCATAGTTTCTTTGCAACAGCAGACATCAAAAAAGCGGGGGTGGCTATACTAATCCATAAAAGATTAACGTTTGAATACATATCTTCTACGATAGACCCAGCGGGACGCTATATTCTCCTTAACTGCAAATTAAATAATGTCACCTACTCACTTATGTCCATGTATTCCCCTAATACAGGTCAGGTTAAATTTCTGTCTCAAACTCTGGAAACCCTACTCCCCCAATCATTGGGAAGGAAAATTATAGCCGGAGATTTAAATGCTCCAGCAGACAAAAAAATGGACTGCTCTGGACTTGGAGCATATAGGGCAGAGTTGGGACAGACTTTTACGCAATTTGGGCTTAATGATGTTTGGCGATGCTTCCATCCAGAACAGAGAGATTATTCTTACATGTCACCTAGATATGGCTCATGGTCAAGAATTGATTACATCCTGACTGACAGTACCTTGCTCCCGCTCTGCCTCTCAGCTGATGTGGGCTCCATCTCATGGACAGACCACGCTCCTATCTCCATAAAATTTGAGGATGCATTGGCTATCTCTCCCACTACACTATGGAAAATTAATGAATATATTCTCTCTTCACCTGTACACCTAGAAGAGATATCAGGTTTCATTACAGAATACTTCTCCTTAAATGACACAGGAGACGTTTCCCCAGAGACACTTTGGCTAGCGCACAAAGCTGTCCTCAGAGGTAAACTTATAAAGATATCAGCATGGGCGAAAAAACAGCACACCATTAAGGTTACCACCCTCACCACCCAAATTCATAATTTGGAACACAAACAAAAATCCCATCCCTCCCCAATTTTAACGGCTGAGCTATTAGAGGTTCGTAGACAGCTCCGCACCACACTCTTGATTAAAGTACAAAAAGACATGATCAGATCTAAGGCCCGGTTCTACTCAATGGGAGACAGAGCGGGAAAGTTATTGGCTAGACGTGTCCGCAAACGTATGGCCACCACAAAAATTTCTCATTTGTTGGACTCAAATGGTTCCAAAATAAGACACCCCATAAAAATTGTAGATCAGTTTAGAGCATACTACGAAACTTTATACAATTTAAAAAATGACCCATGTACTCCACAACCATCAAAAACAATAATCGGTAAATTTTTAGATAAGGCCACACTGCCATCTTTGAACCCCCAACAAGTGGCACAACTAAATATTCCCATAACTGAAATGGAAGTCCAAAAAGCCATTCAGACATCCAAGCGCCATTCTGCTCCAGGCCCCGATGGATATACGTATAAGTATTACACCTCTTTTCCCCTACTATTGACTCCTCACTTAACTAAACTATTTCGGTTCTGGCAGTCCACGGGTAAGGTCAGGGAGGAGGGTTTACAAGCCGTTATTACTACTCTTCCCAAACCAGGCAAACCCCCCACATCCCCGGGTAACTTCCGACCGATAGCACTATTAAACTGTGATATTAAATTGTACGCCAAGATCCTTGCCAGTCGTCTCATGGGAGTACTACCGGACCTCGTGGGTAAGGATCAGGTGGGTTTCATTCCAGGGCGTCAGGCTAGGGATGCCACAAGAAGGCTAATAAATCTGCTAGATATCATGGAGAGAGGGGGCGCCCCCGGTGCACTACTCTCACTCGACGCAGAGAAAGCGTTTGACAGAGTGCACTGGGGGTTCCTCAGTGAAGTCCTAGATAGGTTCCACATTGTTGGACAATTTAAGGACTCTATAATGTCCCTATACTCTTCCCCCTCAGCTTTAGTCCGTGCCTCTGGCTTCATATCTCAAAAATTTGAGATTACGAATGGCACACGACAGGGCTGCCCCCTCTCCCCACTGATCTTCGCCCTGATTATGGAGCCCTTGGCATCTATAGTGCGTAACACGGCGGAGGTATCGGGGGTGTGGGTGGGACCTATAGAACACAAAATTAATCTATATGCAGATGATGTGATATTCACATGCACTCATCTAAAACAAACTGTCCCGGTTTTAATGTCCATTTTGGAAGAATTCGCAGCAGCATCTTATTACAAGCTCAACCTTTCCAAATCCTCCTTTTTCCCGGTAAATATCCCAGCTAACGAACAATTGACTTTACGTCGGACGCTGCCCTTCATTTGGATTTCCCGATCCTTTACATATCTGGGTATCCAAATCTCTCTCACCAAAACTATAGTTAAAATAAATTCTGATTATCTAATTAAAGAACTACGGTCCTTGATACAATCTTACTCCCCGTCGCTGCTATCGTGGATTGCCAGAATTCAAATCACCAAAATGATACTATTTCCAAAAATATTATATTATCTCCGTTGCATCCCTATACACTTTCCCAGAAAAATCCTTAACCTTCTCCAATCCATTTTGGGCAAATTCATTTGGATGAATAAACCTCATAGAATTGGTTCCTCAACGTTAACTTTACCTACCACCTTGGGAGGGATGGGAGCCCCCAACATTCACTTTTACTACAGAGCAATTAATCTGGAGATCTCACAAATATGGTGGATCCCCAAGGCTGAAGCAAACTCCCTACCTCTGTGGCTACAAATAGAATCCTGGTATGCCCCACAAAATTCAACTCGTCTCTTGTTGGAGTCGCACCTCCTCCGCCATAAGCCCGGAAACCTCCCTCTGAAGTCCATGCAAGCAGTGCTTGAAGTTTGGTCTGGGGTCAGCCATTTACTCCTGAAAGGCTTATATAGATACATAACTCTGAGGGCTGTAGAGTGCTGTGTAGACTCTCCAGCTTTCTCCCTGGCAAAATGGCGGAGGGCGGGCGCTAAACAACTGTCAGATGTGCTGCTCAATACCAAAATACAAACATTTATAGCTCTGAAGGAGAAATATGGTCTTTCTAACGCTGACTACTTTTCTTACCTTCAACTAAAAGACTTTCTCAGATCCATAGTCATCCCGATGGAAGACGCACTGGCCAGTCCCCCGCAGGTCATAGCAATTTTTAAACAAACATCAGCTGCCAACAGGGTATCTCCATTTTTTACAGGGCCTTGTCAGAGGTACAAGCTGAGTCTAAGCTCCCGTTTATGACGAAATGGGAAGCTCTCCTATCATTCACCTCACCTGTAGAGGACTGGATGAAGGCGTCAACCCATGCTCTTTCTTATACCTCATGCTTGAACCATCATGAACAGGCAAAAAAACTTCAATTCGGATGGTACCTGACTCCAGAAAAAATTGCCAGTTTCACAAAAGGTTCTCGAACAGGGAAAAACTTATGCTGGAAAAACTGTGGAGAAGTCGGAACTACCACACATGTCTGGTGGCATTGTCTGGGCATTCGCTCTTTTTGGTCACAAGTCAACCATTTGATATGTACTACTACCGGACTCAATCTCACGTTGACTCCTCAGATGGCCTTACTAGGTTTAGAAATTCAGGACTTACCTCGAGGACTGAGACCAATTATTTCAAATATACTTATAGCAGCTCGATACTGCATAACTAAATACTGGAAAAATCCTACCTTCCCGTCTATACAGGAAGTCATCTCCCAACTTAATCTACACTTCAATTACGAACTGATCCTATCATCAGAAACAGCTAAACGCACGAAAATCATTAATTGGTGGGACACATGGGTGAGCTCGCAGCATAATAACGTTGTAATAACAAACTAAACATACTTGTAAAGCGACTAATGATGAAGCTAGTTTAAGTAGTTATTAATTGCACTACATCCACCTATCTTGGGTTCCCTAGCCGACCTGCTAACTGCTTTCCCCTCCCTCCCTTCTCCCCTACCTTCCCTAAGTTTATCCACCCCCCCCTGTTTGTCCCAACAAAATCTGTATTTTTTTTGATTGTACTTTAATGAATAGATGCACACTTAATTGTCTATTTGACTGCTTGACTTACCACTGTACCCAATGTTTGGGTCCAATTTCATTTGAGTTAAATATGTTATGTTATGTGTTTGAAAATACTCTAATAAAAACATAATGATTCAAAAAAAAAAAAAAAAACTCCATTACAATTTGATTAATCTTTTCACAAAGGCCATTTATTTAAGGATGGTATGGTGTCGTCCGGATCTTCTTACACCCATACAAGTGACAAAATTCTTGCAAGATTTCAGCCTCAAATGCTGGACTTTGATCTGTAAGGGCATTTTCCGGATAGCCATGTGGTCTGCAAAAGTAAGTCTGGAACACCTTAGCCACTGTTCTGGCTGTTAGATCCTTTACGGGCACCACCACTAAGAAACGGGAATAGTGGTCCACTATGGTCAAGGCATAGACATAGCCGGATCTTCTTGGTGTTAACTTGACGTGATCTAGGACTACCAGCTCTAAGGGTTGTTTTGTTACTATGGGCTGGAGTGGAGCTCTCTGACTGTCTTTATCTTTTCTTCTTAGGTTGCACATGCCACAGTTTCTGCACCAATCTTCAAATGATCTTCTCATGCCAACCCAGTAGAATCTTTCTCTCAGCAGAACTTCCAATTTCTTCCATCCAAAATGCCCTGCACCATCATGGTAGGCTTCCAAGACCATCTTGACATCTCTCTTTGGCACGCTGATCTCCCAGACCAATTCATGCATTCTCGGGTTCGTGTGTTTTCTGCACAGTTTACCTTCATACAGGATCAGTTTACTTCTTTCTTTCCACAGCTGTTGAGCTTCAGATGGGGCATCTGGACCAGGGTACGAGCTCTCCTGCATCAGTAGCTCCTTGACTAACTTCACAGCCGGATCACTGTTCTGTGTTTCAGCCCATCCATGGTGTGGTAATGGGTTTATGGTGGCTTTCTGATGTTTTTGGTACAGACCTGTACTGTACTGTGTTGCCTTAGAGCGGTGAAAGGCCGGCAGCGCTATTTCTTCCAGCTATTACGATTCCTCTTCCACGTCCTTCAGGTGTGGCATCCCGATAAGGCATCTGCATTACTGTTCTTGCAGCCAGCCCTATATTTGATGGTAAAATAATAGTTAGACAACCGGGCGATCCATCACTGCTCCAGTGCATCTAGTTTTGCGGAGACCAGGTGGGTAAGCGGGTTGTTATCTGTAAAGATGGTAAATTTTGCTGCAGCCAGATAGTGCTTGAAGCGTTCTGTAACAGCCCAGACTACTGCCAGTAGTTCCCACTTGAATGAACTATAATTCTCTGGATTTCTTTCCATAGGACAGAGCTTCCTGCTTGCAAAGGCTATTACTCTCTTTTAACCTTCTTGCACTTGGGACAGCACCACCCCCAATCCCATGTTGCTGGCATCTGTATACAGAATGAATGGCTGGTGGTAATCAGGGTAAGCCAGAATTTCATCCCCTGTCAGGGCCCACTTCAACTTCTTGAAGGATTCTTCTGTTTCATCACTCCACTGGAATGGAGGACTCCAGATTTTTGTTTTCTTGGACTGTCCTACCAGGAGATCTTGTAGAGGGGCGGCCATCTTCGTAAACCATTTTATGAATCTTCTGTAGTAGCCTACCAGGCCCATGAACTGCCTCACCTCTTTCACACTGGAAGGTCTTGGCCAGTCCCTTATCACTGTGACCTTCTCGGGGTCTGGTGCTACACCTTCAGAGCTTACAACATGGCCGAGGTACTGTACCTTTGGTTTTAACAGGTGACACTTGGATGGTTTTATCTTCATGCCATAGCCGGACAAGGCTTCAAAGACTTCTGCGAAGTGCTCCAGGTGCTCTTCATACGTCTTTGAGTAGACTATGACATCATCCAGGAACAATAAGACAGTCTCAAAGTTCTTGTGTCCTAGGCAGCACTCCATCAGTCTCTGGAATGTACCGGGTGCATTGCAGAGTCCAAACAGCATACAATTGAACTCGCAGAGGCCCATTGGCGTGGTGAACGCTGTCTTCTCACGGTCAGTCTCTGTTACAGCAACTTGCCAATACCCACTATTCAGATCTAAGGTGGAAAAGGAAAAGTAGTAATGCAGCTAATGATTCCTAAATTCTAGGTAATGGGTATGTGTCCTTTTGTGTAATGAGGTTAATCTGCCTGTAATCTACGCACATCCTCATTGTCCCATCATTTTTCTTGAATAAGACTAGAGGAGCTGCCCAGGAGCTACAACTGTCTTTTATCACCCCTGCTGCTTTCATCTCTTTTAACATGTCCTTTGCACATTGGTAGTGAGCGGGTGGTACTGGTCTATACCTTTCTTTAATGGGTGGATGGTCACCAATAGGTATATGGTGTTCTACCCCTTTTATTTTCCCAAAATCTAAAGGGTGTTTCCTAAATACTTGCTCATATTCTTTCACTATCCGGAATACTCCATGCGTCTGATGGGAGGGCGTAGAATCTGTACCTACATGTAACTTTTGGCACTAATCCTCCAGCTTTCCCTCTGAGCCATTGCCCTCTGCCTGGGTAGACGGGTTCAAAGGTTCAACTGCTGTGATGGCATTGTTATCAACAGTATACAATTTAGCAATGGTAGCATACTTTGGTAAGGTAATCTCCTCTCCTCCACAGTTATGAAGGCGTACTGTTACTCTCCTTTTGTGTTCCTCAACTACTCCTCAGGCCATCAGTACAGTGGGCCTACTGTCTGAGTACACGGGTTCTACCAGGGCTTGATAGTCTCGCCCTCTAAGGCATTTTGCGGCTCTACACCAGACCAACATTTCAGTTTTGGGGGGTATCAGAATGGGTACCGGGTCACTTACTCTTGCACTGCCAATTTCTCCTCCGGACAACTCTACCTGTTGTATTAGCACCAACGCTTTTATTTCCTTCCGCAGAACTCGCTGTTGCCCACTATTGGCAGTCTTGGCAACCTGCTGTAACACAACAATTATTTCTGCAAGACAATTCTCTATCACATTAGTGCCCAAAATAATCATTGGATTACGTTCATGGCGATCAACATCAACAATTATCAATCCTTGACCCTTTAACTCTACCCGCCCCACTTTAATGGTTACTTCTTTACACCCAATGTGTGGTACCGGTTTATAATTACTAGCCAGTATGTTAAAGTCATCCTCTGGGCTGCACAAAATGTCTGAATCTTCCCAGTATCTCTTAAAAAGGATATGCAGTATGGAGGTAATCTGGGAGCCGGTATCCAGCAGAGTGCTCATGGGGATACCATCCAGCATGACACACAGGACCGGATGTCCTCCCACATACCTGTCATGCCAGTTCGGTGGGCCTTGTGATTTTAGTCCTAAGGTGTGGCCTGCTTCCCCAGGGGATTCTCATTTAAAGTGCATTCCCTGGCAAAGTGACCTGGTTCTCCACAGCGGCGACAAATGGGTTGTCCATCCTGGCTGTAACAGTCGCTGGGTCGTCCTCTGGTCGCTGGGTACTTCCTTGGCCATGGGATGTCCTCTCTGCTTGAAGCCAAGTCGATTTTCTCCATGGGCTTGGATCCTCGCAGTGCTGCATAGCCTTGGCCATCTCCATGATGGTTTTTTTTTGGATAATCATTTTTTATTAGCATTTCGTTATTTTTTGCAAAAAACATTAACATTTGCATATTACAAATCATCCATGTTCATAAAACATAGTGTGTTATATTGAACAAAAACATAGGATAACCATCTAATTGATCATAAAAATCATCCCCAAACCTACGTATGATTATATTGCACTTGGAAATCACTGGTGTAGGCTAATTCTCTGCATCTGGCGGTATCAGCACTTATATCTTTAGATGCCCCAAACTACCCCCAATATCCTCTAGTAGGTACCAGTTCGAGTGCAGAAAGGGTTTCATGACATATTCTATTTCCTCATCCATTAGCTTATTTTCAATGAACTTTCTCCATTTTTCCTTAAAGTTGGCCATCAGTTTGTCCTTTTGCCTCTCCGATTCTTGTTTAATTATCTCCAGGGTTGACTTCAGACCAGACATAATTTCATTTTCAGATGGTAATGTGGGTTAAAGCCAATGTTTTAGTATCAGTTTTTTCGCTAAGAGCACTAGTACAGGGAATATCCCAAACCAATTTTTTTCCCCTCTGTGTATCCCGAATGCAGTGTAGTACACACTGGAGTGGGCTTAATTCTATCAGGTGACCACTTATGTCAAACATCAACTGTTGCATTGATTTCCAAAATCTCTGAGTGTGTGCCGCCCCATATGCCATGTATCATATCTGTCTTCGCCTCCTTACTCTTCGGACACTCCAGGCGTCTATCCGAGTGTGTATCTGAGGGAGGAATGTTAAAACCAAATACCGTCCCATGAATTATTCGGAAGAAACTGTCCCTCCACTGCTCATTGATTATGTTCTTTCTGACTGCCTTCCATCCTGTCAGAATATACTCCGCAGTATCTTCCGTATGTAAATATTTTACTCATTTTGTACAGAGAGTTCCCCTTCCAGAGGGTATTAGTGTCTCTTTTATCATGCTGTAAAATGACGATATATTCAGGTCATCAATGTCTCTAGATATCAGAGAGTCCCAATGTGTATTAACTCCTACCTCTTTTGTTATATCCAGGAGTTTTGACATAACATGATACCGTAACTGCCTATATTGCAGCCCGTATATCTGATTTAAATGAAATACATCTAGCACTTCCCTTTCACTCATCCATCTTCCCTCTGGTATGTTCATTAGATCTCTCATTGTATGAATCCCACGTCTCCTCCATTCATCAAAATGTATGTTCTCTCTGCCTAGTCTAAAGTCGGTGTGACCCCACGGATTGAGGTATTTCGACACCTTCCACAAGAGATTTTGAACTTTTTTCGCACTGCCTTCCAGGTCATGATCGTGTCTCTAAACACTAAGGAGTTTTTTATGGCAATCGGAATGGTGGCTAAAGACGAATGCAGAAGTGAGACCCTCTCCCATTGTTCGCAATATTCAGATTCTAACTGTGGATCCGAGTAGATGCTGGTGTCTTTCACCCAGTCAAGCACATGACGCAGCAGACAGGCCAAATTGTACCCTCTTGTGTTGGGTAATCCCACCCCCCCTCTATCTTTGGGCAGCATCAGTGTCTGTAACTTTATCCTTGCTCTTCTGCCTCTCCATATAAAATTGGAAAAAGCTTTATTATCCTGTTGGTATCAGCATGCTTGATTGGTAAGGGGGATCGTTTGCATCGGACAAAGCAATCATGCAAAGCTCACCATTTTGAGCAAATGACATCTGCCCAGCAGGGAAAGAGGAAGTCCCGCCCAACCCGCCAACTTCCTTTCTATTCTCTCTATGAGTGGTCTATAATTTAGAGTGTATACCAGCCCTGGTGTTCTACCTTTGTGAAGTCCCAAATATTTTATGGAGGTTCTAGCTTTCGGAATCCCGTGTATTTCTGCCTCCCCCCGTCGTCGTCGTCCCCCCAGCATGAGGATTTCACATTTTGACCTGTTCAATTTGAACCCAGAGAAGGATTCGAATGCACTTATACTGCCGAGTAGTGCCGGGAGGTCCCTCTCCGGGTTGTTCATGAACAGGACAATATCATCCACAAAAAGTGCAGTTTTAATGGCAGTCTTTCCTATTCTTATACCTTCATACTAGCTGTGTAAGTTCATAAAGCTTGCTAATGGTCCTATTGCAATGTTAAATACAGCGTAGACAGAGGGCAACCCTGTCTTGTCCCCCTGCCCAGGGGAAAGGCGTCCGAGAGGAAGCCTGGCGTATATACCTTAGCTCGTGGATTTGCGTAGAGCGTTTTTAGAAATTGTCTAAATTTTCCCTGCATGCCTATTGTATCCAACACCAGATCCAACCATGGCCACCTTACAAAATCAAAAGGTTTCTCTGCATTCAGAGTGACCATGGCTGGATCTTCATCTCTCTCTAGCCTCCTACTTCTTACTGCGTCTAAAACCAATAGGGCTTTTCTCACATTTGTCACCTCCGATCTCCCCTTAACAAATCCCGATTGATGGCCCAGGATTAGCCTCGGTAATACCCGTGCTAGCCGATCGGCCATAATCTTAGATAGGATCATCAAATCCTGATGAATTAATGATATAGGCCTATATCTCGATGGGTCCTCCCTATTTTTTTCCCCTTTCGGCAAAAGTTTGATATACGCTATGTTCATGCCTGCAGATAGTGTCTCCCCCTTTAGCACTTCATTAAACACACTTGTCAGTGTAGGGGCAATTAGGTCTTGCAATGCTTTGTAAAATTCTCCCGAATAGCCATCAGGTCCTGGTGCTTTACCAATTGCCAAATTATTCACAGCAGCTTGTACTTCCTCCACCGTTATCTCTGCATTTAAACCTCTCATCTCATCTTCTGTTAGATGGGTAAGTTGCATCCTATCTAACCATTCCCTTCCCCCCTCTACCATAGGATGCCTGGCACTATACAGGGTTTTATAAAATTTACCCAGAATCTTCACCTCCTTAGGATTTGAGGTCAATGTGCCTGTGGCACCCCTGCGGGGATTGCCACAGGATCCAACCAGTGCAAGGAGGGAATTACACCTTGGTTCGCACAGCACACCACACCTTCCACCCCAGACCTGAAGGGGGAGCTCTACTGGCTGCCTTAAGTCAGTTCCCCTTTAAAAACATCCAGGCCTGAGGGGAGGAGTTAGTCACTCCCAGAAGTCAGTCTGGAGTTAGTGTGAGGAGAGAGAGGAGTGAGGAGCTGGTCGCTGGGAGAGATCCAGGCCCAGGACCAGGGACCACTGACCGCTGTGCGCACCCTAGGGAAAGGGTCGGAGGCAAGTGAAGAAAGCAGGGAACCAAGAAAAGGGAACCGGTTACTACAGCCCTTTAGTACACCTGGACACCGGAGTCCGATGCTGCCAGCATTTAGTGCTACAGCAAAAAACCCGGAAGATTCAGGAGAAGTTCACCCTTGAAAAGAACAAGTAAGAGATGCTAAATTGACCAAGTACAGGACCAGGGGCCATAGGAGAAACAGGGACCCTGCAGAAGGACCTCATTGTCAGTTTAGAGCAAAGCCCAGAGAGGGAGAAGAAGAGGTGGGTTCAGGTTCAGGCAGGACTTACCCCACACCACAAAACACAGAGACAGAGGAGGCCTCATATCTTTCTAAGGTGGAAGTCCCAAGTTGCACCGGGGACCTGGTTATTACTCTGGACTGTACCTGTTACCCTGTCACCAGTAAAAGGTACCGAAACAACAATCCCTGTGTGTCTGTGTGCCTATCTAACCACCGCAATTCACCGCCTTGTCTGCAGAGATGCAACTACTACTCCCTCATCCAACCCCGCTGCCCTGAGGCAAAGCTCCACCTGTGGGGAGCTGTACCACACTCTGCTGCACCCACCATCACCTCAGCGGCTGGCTGCAGCGCTGGTATACCCGTTACCAGGTACCATAGGTGGCATCACGTTAACAATCCCCTTATCCCCCACCGCTCCCCGCCATTGAGGGTCCAGGGCATGGGACCGGGGATCAACCAGCCGCGATTCCCCATCGAAGCCACCATCAGCCCCGATACCCGAGTACCCACTACCCTGTCGACCGCCTCATGCCCGTTTTGGTTTTAAGGGTTGCTATAATAGTCTGCGGTCTTCTTCCTCTTGCCATATTGGCCAGGAGTCTACCCGCTTTATCCCCAAATCTGTTCAAGTCTGCCTCTAATCTAGTTTTCACCAACCTTTCTCTTCTTTCTGCCCAGCTATCAAACTCTCTTTTTGCCTCCACCCACTTTTGTCTATCCATCTCCAGCTGCAAGTTTTGGAAAAGTCTATAGGCTTCCCTAACTGCAGTACTGGAAAGTACAAATTGTTCTTTTACCCATTTTTCCAGGTTAGTGTATGTGCTAATATATTCCCCCTCATGACCGCTTTGCCCGCCTCTCAGTATAATCTAGGGTCTTGAGAGTGGTCACTATTGTTAAGTGTGTAGTCCGTCCACCACTCCCTCAATTTCTTCCCAAAGTCTTCGTCCCTAAGGAAGTTTGCAGGAAAGCGCCACAGAAAATCTGTCCCCTTTGGGTGTTTGTCTTCTAGGTCAATAGTCACCGGGCTATGGTTTGAGATCACCATGTCTGCTATTTCAGAATAGTGTACCCTCTGCGCCACTCCAACTGATGTCAGTATCAGGTCTATTCTGGACCATGATCCATGTACATGAGAGAAGTGAGAATATTCTCTTTCTATTGGGTGTAATGTTCGCCATATATCCCTCAGATCCAGCGTTTCAACCATGTTTCCCAAATGCCCCCCCTCTTTTGATACCTCGCCTTTATCCCTGTTGTCTTGTACCCTTCTACGACTTCTGTCCTCCTGGGATCTCATGACTTCATTGAAGTCACCCCCTAGTATAATATTGGGTTCAGTATCAAGCAGGATTCTGGTCTGTAGGTTTGTGAAAAAGGATATCCTTGACGTATTAGGTGCACAGGCATTGTAAATGCTGAGTTGATCCCCTTGATTGTGGATCACTATGTGGATTAGTCGCCCTTCCTCATCCTTTTCCTCCTTTACAAGTTTATATGCCAGGTTTTTGTGTAATAAAATCAGGACCTCAGCTGTCTTTTGATATGTTCCTGAATCCAATACCTCATGTGGTGCCCTGCTCACGCAGGTAGCCACAGACATCCCTAATGCACAGCTGGGTTTCCACAGCAGGTACCTACTACATGCAACACCTTCCACCCCGGCACAGTAGCTGGAGATCTACTCACTGCTTTTAGGTGAGTTCCCATATATAAATACTGCTGCTGGGGGAGGAGTTAGTCAGAGTGTGCAGACGCTAGGAGAGCTGCGAAGACGTCCTGGTGGTCGGTGCTGCAGTTAGGCCCGAACCAGTGACCCGGAGTGGCCCTTCTACGTCCCGCAAGTCTAAGTGGGGACAGAAGGCAAAGAGCAGCTAGCCGAAAGGGAGTGAGCAACTTGGTGAAGAGTTTCGCCCAAAGAAGTGCCGGATATTGGGGATCCGCACCTGTGGGATACTCTAGGACCACAGAAAACCCTGTTACACCGAGGAGGCTTCAGCTACCCGGTTATCACCTGTGGGTCAAGAAAGGGAGCCAGACAAAGCAGTACAGCACCGCAGTGATCAGCGAGGGTAACCCGGAGACCACACAGGAGGAGAGAGACACTACAGTCAGGAAGAGAGAGGAGGCTAGTCTCACTACAAGCAGGCTGTGCTTCAAACATCACTACAGAGGAAAGGAGGCCTTATACCCACTTGCTGTGGGGACCCACTGTGCAACCTGTCCACCTGTTGGTGCTCTGGATGTCTTTACCTGCCAAACATCAGTAAAAGGTTAAAGAGACTTTGCAGTGTGCGTGTGTCCTTCCTCTCCATTACCGGCCCCTCTCATAGACTGTTCCAACACTCCCTATACCATCCCGGCTCCATTACAAGCTGTCCCTTCTCACTAAGCTGCCCCGGAGGTCCCAGTCCTACCTGCGGAGGACTTTACCACACTAGCCACAATACCATCTACCTCCGGCAGACTGCTGCGGCACTGGTGGCACCTCACCAGATACTGCAGGTGGCGTCACGACAGACAAACAACTGTACATAGTCCCCCTGTAAATATCACCCCTTTTTGGAACATAGGCCCACGACACGAGGTTAGGTGCGGCTTCCATTCCCCGTGACACCGCTGAACTCTTTTGCAGCCTGACACCCGAGTACCCCATAGCCTGGGCTCAACATTATCTTTTTCTGGTGTCCCGAACAGGATTCCGTGCCCGGTATTACCGGGTACTGTGTGCTGTGTTATTGACTATATTGAGTGACTGTTTAAACTACGCCGCCATTACTGCGCCAAAGAGCGGGACGAAAGGGGGCCTGCCAGCCAGTTGAGCACGAAACCGAAACCCGACCCTCGCTCAGTTGAGCATTCCCGAGCGCCGCAGCCTAGTCCGGAAACTCCCGAACTGATTAACCTCCCTGGCGGTCTGTTTAGGTCTAGAATTTTTTGCTAAAAGTGGGCTACCCGCGTTCGCACTTGCGGCGCGGTTGCGGCGCGGTTGCGGTAATCTGCATAGTAAAGGGAACCAACCACCTCGGATGACCCTCATACACTGTTAATATGTGCCCCTGCAGCCTAGTAAACCATTAGCAGCACTGTTTTTGTGTGAAAAGTGGCTGCAGTAGAAGTGAGATAATGATTTTATACACTTACATGCCTGCGTACTTGAGGGCGTCTCCCTGTGTGTGCTGGCACTTGTGGGCTGTGCTCATCATGTCTGCTCTCCCCCTCCCTTATGCACGCCCCCTCTCAGCCTGCTATAGTGATGTGAGGCTGATTGTGTCATAAAGGGGCGGGGCTGCCGGGATGCCGCAATTTAGCCCCGCCCCTTTATGACGCAATCAGCCTCACATCACTATAGCAGGCTGAGAGGGGGCGTGCATAAGGGAGGGGGAGAGCAGACATGATGAGCACAGCCCACAAGTGCCAGCACACACAGGGAGACGCCCTCAAGTACGCAGGCATGTAAGTGTATAAAATCATTATCTCACTTCTACTGCAGCCACTTTTCACACAAAAACAGTGCTGCTAATGGTTTACTAGGCTGCAGGGGCACATATTAACAGTGTATGAGGGTCATCCGAGGTGGTTGGTTCCTATGCAGATTACCGCAACCACGCCGCAAGTGCGGCGCAAGTGCGGCAAGTGCGGCAGATGCGGCAGATGCGGTTTTTTCACCGCATCTGCCGCGAACGCGGGTAAGCCCGAGCCTGACTCGGGGTTAACGCTTCTGGTAGTGAATGTTAACCCCGAGTCAGGCTCGGGAATAACGCTAGGAAGGTTAACCCTTCAAGGACTGGCTGTAATTCACTAGGGGGGCCTCCAACATATCGGCCTCCTCCAGTGACGATGACTGTGCGTACGCTTATCCCCGAAATTACACCGAAAGACCTATGGCTGTGTGGCGCCCCGCAACGAGTGCGTCACAAGGGAGTATTGCAGCCGCAATATTCTCTAGACAAAGCAGTGCAATGGTTAACTCAGAGATCCAACCCAACATACAACACCTAGAACAGGGGACCAATCCTAGGTCCTGGTGGGTGGAGTGTTAGGGTAGTGAAATAGAACACACAATAACCTAGAACAGAGTCTGAACAGAGTCTGGAATCTAGAGCAGAGCCTAGAACACAGAACTTGGAGAGGAGCGGGGGCTCCGCACTCCGTGCGGGCCCCTGGGCCGTCACCGGTCGGGTGTCCGCACCTGAGGCCTTAACCACCGGGAATGGGCATTTCTACACGGGTTCCCAAAAGACTCCCGTGCCCACAACTTACAGCCGGTTCACTGGTACCGAAGCTGGCAGCAGTTCACCTCTGCCACGCGAACCAGCCCCGTGGAGGAGCAGCTTTATAGGAGCACCCCACCACCAGCCAGTTTCCAGTCGTCTAACCAGCGGTGTACCCACTGAGGGACCCAAGGCTCCCCAAAGCATCCAGAACGTACATCATGGATAGGGCATTGAAGCAGCCTCCCCGTACCCGACCTGGTATTCCTGGGCGACGCTGGCAAGAGAAGCTAAGGAGGTAGAAAGGAGGTACACTGCGGATCTCTGAGGAGCACTATCACTGCTGAGTCCACCCGGTCTTCTACTCAACCACTGTAAGCCATGTACTGCCTGCTGGTTACAGTAAAGAACCGTTGCAGAGACTATCTGTGTCCGTGTCTCCTTATGAACTGTCCGTCATTAACTAAAGGTAACCGCAGCTGCCGCACAACATCTTGAGCAGCTCCAGCCCCCGGGGATCACCGCTCAGCCTGTGGGGAGCGTAACATCTTGCTGCTGTCCATCACCCCGGGAGGTCCCGCAGCGTCGGTAGCCCTTACCGAATCTACTCATAGGTGGCGTCACGAAGAAAACAAATTAAACCCCCCCTTTAATCTGTTCCCGTAAGACGTCCTCAATTTTGATCTGCACTACACCGGGCCCCACTACCGGCAGGCGCGGTCCACCCGTGACAAGGAAGGAGAAGAATCGCCTGTCTAAACCGGGAGTAACCCTGGCCCCTGGTGTGCGTCAGAAAATGGCGTCATGAACAGGATACGAGCAGGCCCGTTACCCAACGGGTATTTGTGCTTAAACTGGACTTTATTGTCTACAATTGGACTTTGTTCGTCCCTAAAAGAACTTTCCCGCCTTTACACCATTGGGTCAAGATGGCGCCCAAGATGGCGTTCCCGCCACAAGAAGCCGCCACGTGAAGCCCAGGAGTGAGTCAACCCCCCCCTCACTGTGGGAGGGCTAAAGACAAAAGGCGCCAAACTCTTTGTCCGCCCTGATTGCTCGAATCAACCATGGGGGCGGACCCCAAAGACTTTTCCCACGATTGGACTACAAAAGCCAGAGGAGATGGGAGTGTCATACATAGACACACAGACGGAATTCTTGACCAGCTCAACCAGAACGTCTTACCGGTTGATCGGGTGTGGTTTCCCTCCAAAGAAGAATGGCCAGCATGAGACTCCAAGACCTGATGCGGGAGGTCGAGGCGGAGGCCAGAGCAGCCATAAGCCAACCGGGTCCGGATCCTGCCCTTACCATAGATGGCAGCCCCGACTTCTGGCTAGAGGCTCTACAAGACCTCCGGGTGCGGTTACTAGAGACAGTGGAATGGACGATTCGCAGCTGGAGCGCGACCCTAGGCAGACGACTACACCATGCGATGCAGCAGAGCCGACCGGGTGCAGCTTCTCCAAGCCCCGACGACGTCACCAGCTTCTCGACCGCCTCACCCTCGCCTACCACCTGTCCTGCTCCGTCACCTGAGCCAATAGACTGTGTCATTCCGGTGGAGGCCGCAACTCGACCCGTTCCAGCGACCAACATCGCAACCGATTCCGTTCTTGAGCCGGAGCTCATGACACGCTCCATGGAAGAATTAGATCTTTACCAGGTTCCCACTGAGGAACCCGCGACATGTTTCACCACTACAGAGACAGTCGCCTGTTTTATCCCCGTACCGGAGGCTTCCCTTGCCATTGCCGAGGCCTACCGGGTAACCGGGATTGAAACACCTTTACCTGCGGAAACAGATGAAGAGGCAGGCAGCCTGGAAGCCCTGCAGGACGTCCCTACGGAAGGATCCGCAGCACCACCGCCCCGTTGTACAACGGAACAAGCTTTAACGTCTTTCAACAACGAGCAGCCCGATGTGGTCATCGAGGAAGAGGTTGGAGAGGATGACGACGAGAACCACAGCACCGCTGAGGATTTCGACACCGGGTTCGCTTGGGGAGACAACAAAGAACTTCCTTCCGGACACACAGCTCGGGTACACTGGTCGGGTGCACTGCCGACACCTTCCCCTGTGCCGTTCCACCGGGTTCCGATACAGACAGCCCGCCAAGTTCAAGCTTCCCGCCAAACCACCAGCTCCGTTACTCATCTTTACACCCCGAGCCGTAACGACGGAGATATACGCCAGAGACGACGAGAGGAGTGGCAAGCCCGAGAACGCGCCAACATGGAGGCCCGTGCCGAGGCTCGCCGCCAGCCGCCGCTGCCTGATGAACTCCGCCGTGAAGGTAGAATTTCCACCTTTAACTTAAATACCGGGTGGGGGTTCGCTTGGGAGGTGGGTTTGAATGAGGAGGTGTTTGTGGGGCGCCGGGACGTTGAGTCAAACTTGCCAAGAGGACATCCCGATCGCGACCTATACCGGGGCGATATAATCACCTACGAGCGCTATGCTTGTGCAGATGGGTGGTTCGCTATCCGGGTACGCCATCACCCTCAGAGCCAGTGACTTTAAAACTTGAACTTCATCAATGACTCTGTTCCCGTTAATCATTGACTGTGTGATCTTGCGGCTACAGCCTGGACTCTAGTTAAAGTACAGCCGACCGCCCGCCGGGTCCGCACAAAGTGATTACCTGTTTCTTTGCTTATAACATCAAAGCATTTCTTTACCTGTTTTTCTATTTTAATAAAAGTGTGTCATATATGTATAAAAATGTAAAAACCTCTGTAATGTGAGTAGTTTGACGCTTGGGGACAAGCTGATTTAACCAAGGGGGAGTGTGGCGCCCCGCAACGAGTGCGTCACAAGGGAGTATTGCAGCCGCAATATTCTCTAGACAAAGCAGTGCAATGGTTAACTCAGAGATCCAACCCAACATACAACACCTAGAACAGGGGACCAATCCTAGGTCCTGGTGGGTGGAGTGTTAGGGTAGTGAAATAGAACACACAATAACCTAGAACAGAGTCTGAACAGAGTCTGGAATCTAGAGCAGAGCCTAGAACACAGAACTTGGAGAGGAGCGGGGGCTCCGCACTCCGTGCGGGCCCCTGGGCCGTCACCGGTCGGGTGTCCGCACCTGAGGCCTTAACCACCGGGAATGGGCATTTCTACACGGGTTCCCAAAAGACTCCCGTGCCCACAACTTACAGCCGGTTCACTGGTACCGAAGCTGGCAGCAGTTCACCTCTGCCACGCGAACCAGCCCCGTGGAGGAGCAGCTTTATAGGAGCACCCCACCACCAGCCAGTTTCCAGTCGTCTAACCAGCGGTGTACCCACTGAGGGACCCAAGGCTCCCCAAAGCATCCAGAACGTACATCATGGATAGGGCATTGAAGCAGCCTCCCCGTACCCGACCTGGTATTCCTGGGCGACGCTGGCAAGAGAAGCTAAGGAGGTAGAAAGGAGGTACACTGCGGATCTCTGAGGAGCACTATCACTGCTGAGTCCACCCGGTCTTCTACTCAACCACTGTAAGCCATGTACTGCCTGCTGGTTACAGTAAAGAACCGTTGCAGAGACTATCTGTGTCCGTGTCTCCTTATGAACTGTCCGTCATTAACTAAAGGTAACCGCAGCTGCCGCACAACATCTTGAGCAGCTCCAGCCCCCGGGGATCACCGCTCAGCCTGTGGGGAGCGTAACATCTTGCTGCTGTCCATCACCCCGGGAGGTCCCGCAGCGTCGGTAGCCCTTACCGAATCTACTCATAGGTGGCGTCACGAAGAAAACAAATTAAACCCCCCCTTTAATCTGTTCCCGTAAGACGTCCTCAATTTTGATCTGCACTACACCGGGCCCCACTACCGGCAGGCGCGGTCCACCCGTGACAAGGAAGGAGAAGAATCGCCTGTCTAAACCGGGAGTAACCCTGGCCCCTGGTGTGCGTCAGCTGCCTCCGGTAGCACTGCCAGCACCTACGGCACCCCAGACACGCTCGCCTCGATAATGTCGATGTCACTCCCATACATCCCAGGGGCCAAGTGGTTGCCCAGTATGACGGACGCCCCGATACATTGGATGAGTTTAAATGAAAGATCAACAGCGTCCTAGATATGTATGCGATGACCGGCCAACAACACGCTGCTGTGATACTCGGACAGTTAACTGGTGCAGCAGAGAAAGAAAGTGCGTCTTGGTCTGCTGCGGAACGCAAATCCGCCTCTGCTATATTCAATAAACTGAGAGCTACCTTCGAGGAGTACAACGAGGCTGATATACGCATGCGCTTCCATCACTGCTACCAGAGGCCGGGAGATGATATAAGAGCTTATGCCTGGCATCTGGAAGAAGCATTGCGTGCCCTTATACATGTCAGTCCCACCAGTGTACCCGATGAAAACAAGCTCCTCATTGAATAATTCACTCAGGGACTGCTATCCCCCGAGGACAGAAAGACTGTACGTTGGTGGTCATTGAGCAATTCAGAAGCTGACTTCAAAACCCTGAAAGAGATGGCCATCAAAGGGTTAAAGCCGGTAGAGACCCATGAAGCTGCTATTAAACGGTGGTGCAGTGGTGAGGTGCAGGCTACTCCAAAACCATTACCGTTGTCTGCAGCCACGCACAACGTACAATCTGCTCAGTCTGACAAATATGATTGTCTGCGGGCTGAGATGCGTGCTGAGATGCGCCAGATGAACAAAAACATCTCCAAACGAATGGACGCTCTGCAGTTACAGCGAAGCAACCAACAGCCAGCGCCAAGACCCCAGCCCAAACCTCAGCCGCTGATTCAACTTGCCGACAGTCCGGAGGATCTACCCTGGATGTGAGGGAAGCAAGCTGCAGCGTACAGAGGGAAAACAACCGACCGCTACAGCTCCATTGGGGAGCCCATCTGCCGCCACTGTAACCGCACCGGACACCTCGTCAGGAGCTGTCCTTTAAACGGACAGTTCATGGGGGCCGGGGCCAAACCTCAACATTAGATCGGCAGGGCCCAGCCACCTGGTACAAGACCTTCATTGGACAGAGCCATTTCTGTCCATTGTACTGGATGGCATTCCAACACCTGCTCTGCTGGACACCGGGTAACAGGTAACCGCCATCCCCTATATCCCTTATCCTTTATAAGAAATATTGGGCTGATGCAGAACTGAAACAGCCCGAAATACACCTTACCCTTAATGCATCCAATGGTGAACCACTCACTGTGATGGGGGTTAGATAAGTGCCCATAAAGGTGGGGAGGGTGGAATTGCAGAACCAGGGGATCCTTGTAGTAGCAGAAGCCAGTAATGCAAATGATCCTTATATCATACTAGGTACTAATGTTCTTAGCAATTGCATGGAGGAAGTTTTGTCTTTGCTTCAACAGATCACAGACACTACCAGACCTGGTCACAGGAAGGTCCTCCAGCGTGAGATGAGAGCCATCCTGCACCATTAACAGGTAACAATTACAGGTGGCAAAATTGGTACTGCCCGGGTGACAGACCCGTTACCTATTGTGATACCCCCAATGAGTGAAATGATGATTTGGTGTCGAGCAGCTATAAGTCTGAGAGGGCAGGACTATCAAGCATTAGTGGAGCCCGTCAGCACTGAGCACAGACCTACAATGTTGACAGCCAGAGGGGTGGTAGACATACACAAGGGGAGAGTACCTGTTTGCATCTTAAATTGTGGCAGTGAAGAGGTTAAATTACCCAGGTATATAACCATTGCTAAATTGTACACAGTCAGCAACAACGAGATCCAAACAGTGCAACCCGAACCCTACAAAAAAGGGGCAAAACCTGATCAAACAATTGGGCCACTGGAGAACTGGTGCCAGCAGCTCCATGTCGGAACTGACACCACTCCTGTGTATGAAAAGCAAGGTGTGTACCGGGTAGTTCAAGAATTCGAACAAGTCTTTAGTAAGCATCCACTTGATTTTGGTAGGATAAAAGGGGTACAACATCACATCCCCACAGGTACACATCCACCAATTAAGGAGTGGTACAGGCCTATTCCAACTGCACATTATCAAAAAGCCAAAGCAATGTTACAGTACATGAAGGATGCAGGGGTTATACGAGATAGCTGTAGTTCCTGGGCAGCTCCATTAGTCCTAGTCAGGAAAAAGGATGGCAGTATGAGAATGTGTGTAGACTATAGGCAAATAAACCGCATAACACACGAAGCTGCTTACCCGTTACCTCGTATAGAGGAATCCTTAGCTGCGTTGAAGTCTGCCAATTACTTCTCTACCTTAGATCTCACTAGTAGGTATTGGCAGATGTCCGTAGCCGAGGAAGACAGAGAGAAGACGGCATTCACAACACCTACGGGCCTATGTGAATTCAACAGCATGCCCTTTGTGGACTATGTAATGCACCCGGAACCTTCCAGCGATTAATGGAGAGTTGCCTGGGCCATAAAAACTTTGAGACGGTACTACTCTACCTGGATGACGTGATCGTGTACTCAAAAGGTTCCATTTACATGCGGCAACTTTTCTAGGAATTTCACTGGCAACTTACTGGTTGCAGTGAAATTATGGACACATTGTTCTATCTTGTTGCTGTGTACAAATGGAACAATGTCTCCATGATTTCACTGCAACCAGTAAGTTGCCAGTGAAATTCCTAGAAAAGTTACCGCGTGTAAAGGTACCTTTAAACCTATGAAGAACATGTCACTCATCTAGGAGAGGTGTTTGAAGCTCTGGTCAAATACGGGATGAAGCTAAAACCATCAAAATGCCACCTGCTAAAGCCAAGAGTACAGTACCTGGGACACATAGTCAGCGCCAAAGGCGTGGCCTGTGATCCAGACAAGGTGACAGCAAAGAGTGGCCAGAACTCAAGACCATAAAGGAAGTCCGTCAATTCCTGGGTTTGGTGGGCTACTATAGGAGGTTCATCAAGGAGTACACCAAGAAGGCTGCTCCCCTGCAAGACCTCCTGGTAGGCCAACCCACGAAGGGCAAGTCTAAGGATTCTCCGTGGAGATGGGGTAAGGAACAAGAGAAAGCGTTCCAGACAATGAAGGAAACCCTGACAGGAGAAGAAATCCTTGCTTACCCGGACTACAACCTGCCATTCCTGCTGTACACAGATGCCAGCAATGTGGGATTCGGAGCCGTCCTTTCCCAAAAGCAAGACGGCAAGGAGAGAGTAATCGCCTATGCCAGCAGAAAGCTGCAGCCCACAGAGAGGAACCCGGAAAACTACAGGCCTTGGCCTGGGCTGTCACAGAGAGGTTCAAACACTATCTAGCCTCCAGCAAATTTACAGCCTACACAGATAACAATCCGCTCACCCACTTGGAAACTGCGAAGTTGGGAGCCATGGAACAAAGATGGATGGCTAGATTGTCCAACTACCAATTCACCATCAAGTACCGGGCTGGGCACCAGAATGGAAACGCGGATGCTTTATCCAGAATGCCTCACTTGTCAGAAGAGGGTGTAGATGAAGACGAGCTGGAAGAAGTGGAGTTACCTGCTTTCCATCCACTAAAAGTAAGAGTAACCCAATGTCAACAAACCCGCCAAGACCCTTTGGTAAGGACAGTAAACCCGTTGCCCCACTTCTATTGGAGAGAGGCACAAGACAATGACCCGGCAGTCAGTCTAATAAAACAACTGATAACCCAAGAGTCAGCGAAGCTGCCTGAAAATCCCCAATCTGAAGTAAAACACCTGTGGAACGAATGAAGTAAACTGTTCATATACCAAGATAAGCTTTGTCGGAGGTACATCAACCCAAGAACAGACGAGATTGCCTGGCAGATCATCGTGCCAAAATCAGAGACCCCCGTAGTCTTGAACGCTTATCACAATCAGACTGGTCACTTCGGATGGCAGAAGCTAGAGATGCTACTGAAGGATAGGTTCTTTTGGGTCGGCATGCGGTCATCCATTGAAAGATGGTGTAAGAATTGTAAATCCTGCAGCCTGAGAAGAAAGGACTTACAGAGCTAGAAAGCCCACTTCATCCCATTGTAACCAAGCAACCTCTGGAAATAGTTGCCTTGGACCATGTAAAACTGACTCCAAGTAGATCCGGCTACACCTACGCGTTGACCATGGTAGACCATTACTCGAGATTCTTAATGGTTGCCCTGTAAAAGACTTGAAAGCTGTAACCACTGCTAAAACCTTCCAAAATGTTTTCTGCAGACCATTGGGATATCCAGAACAGGTCTTAACAGATCAAGGATCAGCCTTCGAAGCAGAGATCTTCGAAGAGTTCTGCCAGATGTATGGGTGCAAAAAGATCAGAACAACCCCGTATCATCCCCAAACCAACGGACTCTGTGAGAAAATGAATCACATCATCATTGACATGCTGAAGATCCTACCAGTAGAAGAACGAAACCAATGGCCAGAGAAACTACCTGACTTGGTTGACATGTACAACCACATTCCAGTAAGCTCTACAAACTGTACACCAGCATACCTGATGAGAGCCTGTACAGGAAAGTTATCTGTAGACTTGGAACTCGGAGTAGTAGATCCTGAAGCAGATCATACCATTTCCAATTGGAAAATCCATCGCCAAGAACAATACAAAAAGGTTCAAGCTTGTGTAGAAAACAACCTGTAGAAATGCTGTGAAAAGCAAGGAAGGGACTATAACAAACATGCTCCAGCAGAACCCATAACACCTGGAAGTATTGTACTTAAGAGAAAGAGAACCAAACATAAGTTAGACGATCGGTGGGCACAAGAACCCTATGTCCTAATAGATTCTGGAAATGACAACAGTAAAGTCTGTTTCATCAGCAAAGACGGTGGAAAAACCACACATACTGTATCCAGAGATCACATCAAAAAGTGCCCTATGGATTGGGAAAACCAAAATCCTTCCCATCAACAAAATCAAGAGTCAGAAACAGTACCAGAAGAAAGCCCATATCAAGAATCACAGAAGAAGGTAATCTCAACAATCCTAGGAGAATTCCCAGAAGATTGGCCTCAACAAGATGGAGAAATCATAGTGCCAATAATAAACTTCTACCAGCCCAATGAAGTGGTACAAAGGAATCAGGAAGACATACCCGTTGCTAGAGAATCTGAGGATGCTGCAATCGGTACCCCTGCTAGCTCTGTAGTGAGACTAAGGCAACGGCAGAAGCTTACCTGACATGCCTACATCAAGCCCTTCACTAGACACATTACCTGAGACAGTGACACCTGTAGTGCAAAGGTCAAAGAGATGCACACAAGGTCAGCCCCAGTCTAGGTTTGGAGAGTGGGCACAATAAATGCAAGGTAGAGCACACACTGAAAGGTAACCTGTATATAGCAACTGCACAATAAGAATGTAAATAGTAGTGTACAGAACGGTGGAGGAACTGGGCCTAGCCCCAAGCACATTAAAGAGGACCTGTCACCAAACCAGGCATGGTGATCTAGTTACAGCACTGGATGCAGCATGTCTGCTGCATCCAGGCAAGGGGTCCCCCAGCAATTGAGCCCCCCTGTACCCCGAGTAAATACACTTAGAAAACTTACATTGTGCAGCCATAAAGAAGGTGGCTAGAGGCAGGAGCCAAAGGGCAGATTCACACCCCCTGCATGTGTAATCTGCCCACCGCTGCCAATCATTGTCTACCTCTTCTGCAGTATAACACAGAGTTTGTTTGTTTTTGAAAATGGCTGTTTAGCCCCGCCCCCTGTGGTGACGTCACCGCTTATACCCGCCCTGCTCTATGGTTAACATAGAGCAGGGCGCGTATAAGCAGTGATGTCACTGCAGGAGGCAGGGCAGCCGGCCTCCTGCTCTGACATCACCACCTTTCCCCACCCTGCTCTGTGTTAACCATAGAGCAGGGCGGGTATAAGCGGTGACATCACCGCAGGGGGCGGGGCTAAACGGCCATTTGCAATAAAACAAAACAAAAACTTCTGTGTTATACTGCAGAAGATGGAGACAATGATTGGCAGCGGTGGGCAGATTACACATGCAGGGGGTGTGAATCTGCCCTTTGGCTCCTGCCTCTAGCCACCTTCTTTATGGCTGCACAATGTAAGTTTTCTAAGTGTATTTACTCGGGGTACAAGGCGGCTCAATTGGTGGGGGACCCCTTGCCTGGATGCAGCAGACAGGCTGCATCAAGTGCTGTAACTAGATCACCATGCCTGGTTTGGTGACAGGTCCTCTTTAATGTGCTTGGGGCTAGGCCCAGTTCCTCCACCACAGTTTTCAAACTATTATTAAATGATCATATTAAACATTTTTATTCTTTTATAATAACAATTTTTATGTCTTAATAAATTTTCTTGTATATATATATTTTTTCATAGTTTCTAATCCTATTTTTAGATTGATTCTCCATATTTTAGATTATTTATCTCCTTTATCATTGTCATTTCTTAACAATGAAATCCCACTATTTAAACAGCTTCTTTATCAGAATTACTGGTGGCGCTCAACATTAAACACTAGATTCCTACTTGTACATATGAAGATCTCAGGTTCTATCTAGTCCAATATGAATAAGAAATGGGTGCTTTTTATTTATAAATAACACTGAATGAACCGATCTTTTATGTGTTTTTCTTGCTTTTATTTGCTTTATTTTTAAAAAATTTGATCTCATGAAGAAGGACATGGTAGGCTCTCCTGAGATGGCCCTGCTCTCTCTGCTCCCGGGTTCTTGGAAGATCTAGAGGAAGGATATTCTTCGGTTTTGCCTCGCTGCAGCGTGCAACGTGATTCCTCGACATTGGAGGGAACGTGAACCCCTTCCATTCTTGAATGGTATTCGGAAATGGAGAAGCTCCGGAGGTATGAGGAATTGTCGGCTGACTTTTCTCAGACCCAGGGGCGGAACTACACTGGTGCAGCCGGTGCAGCTGCACCAGGGCCCCGACCGGTTAGGGGGCCCCTTCAAGCCTGGAGGGGGCCCCCAGCCGACCCCCACAAGCCGCGGGAGAGCGCGGCTCTCAGCGCGGCTCTCCCAGCCGACCCCCACAAGCCGCCGTCACCAGGCGGGAGAGCGCGGCAGGAGCAGGCGGGAGAGCGCGGCAGGACCAGGCGGGAGAGCGCGGCAGGAGCAGGACCAGGCGGGAGAGAAGCAGCGGTAAGAGCGCACCAGCACACCCCCCCCGGTCCACACCTGCACCAGGGCCCCCGGGGGTGACGGTCCGCCCCTGCTCAGACCCAACACTCATATGTGTCTACCTGGACTGAATGGATTTTGTTTGGCGATGCCCCTGAATTTGGGGACTTATTCACTTGAAAGATTATAGGATCATACCTCACATACCTCTCTGGCTATTTGGAGGCATGCTGCATCTCGCTCTACCTCCTTCCCTCGCTATCCGTCCCTGAAACTTTCATCCTACTCCCTTATTATCCTTCTTTTTTCCTACCTCTCTTTTTTCTTAATTTCTTCCTTTTCTAATTTAATCTATACCTGGATGATCTTGGTTATACTATTCTCTAAGTAAATAAGATACTTAGATATTAATACAAAAGACGATTTGTGTTGTCTGAGACCAGTTTTTAATTTTCTTTGGTTTACGCTGGAGATGGGGCACTGCATAATATTTGTGGGGCAAATTGAAAGGAGCGGTATTGGCCGGGGGTTCGGTGTACGTATGCCTTGTGCTGCAACACTGATTCAGATGGCTGATGTCGTTTCTATTGGATATGTACTGTGCTGTATCTCTCTTGCTCTTTTACTTTTGTTATTCTCAGACATTAAGATGTTTATTCTATTAAATATATGAAAAATCTTAAAAAGACATATTTACCCAAAAATTTGATCTGGAGAGCATTAATTGATATTTTATGAAAGCATTAAGCACTTTTTGCAGTACTTTTGAGTTGTACTTTATGTTTTGTGTAAAAATTGCGCCAAAATGGGCAGATCCACCCATTTCTGATGATGTGGATGACATCATCAGTAAACAGATGACACCTCTTTTTTGTGGAGCTAGGGGCTATAAAAACCCCTTCTGTGACTATGATTGTAATATCCCTGAGGAAGGCGCCGGGTGTGGCGCTGAAACGCGTAGGAGAAGGAGGAATAAAAAGGATGGAAATCTGACTGGCTTTTTGGTGAGTTTCATTTAGCCCTGGAGCAGCGCGGACCGTGATACACCAGCACTCCCATCATTTCTTTGATCCATACCACTATCCAGTGGTGGGTGGAGGTCCTGCAGCAGCTTGGAACATTGTTTCCTGAACGCCTTCAAACCAGTTGTTGGGATCACAACTGGAACAGGTGAGCGGCTTCACAGCACCACCACTTCATATTAGTGTCACTAGTGATAGGGCACTATTGCGCCTCTTGTCCCCCTCCCTATTTTATATTTTTAAGTGAGTATCAAGGCGCACAAAGGTGGACCCCCTCTCAGTGGTCCCACGCGTTCCGTCACATCAAGGTGACTTCATCAGGGGAGAGCCTGCTCAGGTTGTAATAATTCATATACGGCTGTCTCTCATCTATAAGCCACTGGTACTGGCGATTAGCAATGAGATTATCCATGATGTATTGTAATCATTGGAATTGTTATAGCGAAATCAGGCTATTTTCAATGTTTTTATACTTTTGTGTGACCAATTTCTCTGTTGTTTGTATTTGAATAAACTTGTTAATATTTACCATGATAATTTGAGGTTGTATCGCTTTTTGGACCTTTTCTCTTTTTGCTTCAAGTACCTCTGTATCTGCCGCAGCTTCTGAGCACACTGCCTGGGGCTGCCTTAGTCCCGGCTTTCCAACGCTATTTTGGATGCCGCCTCCTCCTGCTCCCCCTCTCGCTCCGGGTCTCCTCCATCTCTCCTGAAGCTGTGCAGCACATAGCGGTCCATCCTTGTTTGTCCACGGTGTGCCTGGGCTGCCATCTCATACTTTTCTGAGCGTCGCCCGGCCGGTAAATAGCAGATTTGCGGCGGGAGTGATGGGAGCCTTCTCCTCATGCTGCGGTCATGTCGGGGCCGGAACCGGAAACCTCTGCGATGGTTTTAGTTAGTGCTTCAATCTTTTGGTTGAGAGTCTCATTGGTGATAGGCTCCTGGGACCTTGCACTTGCCCCTGCTGCAGTCTGTGGGGTTTGCACTCCCGGGTGTTGATAGGTTGCAGCCAGACATTGCACAGGATTTATATCATGAGGTTTCTCTGCCTGCATTAGGCGGATGGCTCTGTCTTTGAACTGCACAAAGTCAAGATCAAGGTTTTGGATGGCTATCATACGCAATTGACCCCTATGAGGAGGAGATAAGAGCCCATCAATAAACTGGTCTATGAGCAATTTTACCTCTCCTTGTGCCAAGGCAGGTTCTATTTGCTTCAGTGCCCGAGGCACTTCCTGTAAATTTAATGCAAAGTCCCATGTGCTCTCCTGTGGTTTCTGCCTGCACCCAAAGAATTTCATTTTTATTTGTGCAGAGGTTAGGGATGGGCGAATCTACTAGTTAGGACTCGTTACTCTGCGAGTAGTAGTGGACTCGCAGGACTCGGTGCTCTGCGAGTTTTCAAGCGATTACTCGCAAAGTAACGAGTCCAATGTAAATCAATGGGGAATGCAATTCCCCTGCTCCTGGACCCTTTAAAGAGGTCTTGCAGCAGAGGAAAAACCTGCAATTCCCATTGCATTGTTTAAAAGCTAGCGGTAAAAAGCCACTGGCTTCTAAACAGTGCTGACAGCCACTGACAGCTTCCCTGCTGCCTGACAGCTGGATCCTCTGCTCCCCCCACTGCCTCCCCACCATATCCTAACTTAGGATGGGGGGGGGAGTGGAGGATCCCACTGTCAGCAGAGGCTGTCACTATTGTTCGGGAGAGGGGGAGGTCGCCGGTGTTCACTCACCGTCCTCTGTGTGGCCCGCCGTCTTTCTTCTTCCAGGTGTCTCTGCAACTGCAGCTGTATAGAATGGCGGCGGCCGCAAAGCACTGCAGCCATCACTGAAAACCGGATTCTCCTGGATTGTACCGATCCGGTGCAATCCGGCGCTCTACAGTCCCAGATTGCACCGGACCGGGGCAATCCAGTTTTCAATCCGGTTTTCTATTTTTAACCTTCCCGCCTGGATTTTCAAATGAACAGCTGACTCAGGTCTGCTGTTCATTTGAAGTAGCAGTGCTAGCAGGGTTCATGTGAGTTCATGCTTGCCTGCATGAACTCACATGAACTTTCCAAGGGTGCACAGCTCTGCTACATCTATGGTGGAGGTTCTCTACCAGAGATGTAGCAGAGCTAAAGAAGAACCCTGGATTGGACTACGTCGGACAGAAGAGGATTTTTTTTTTATAAAAGTTGGAGTCCCTAAGTGTCTTTTTGGTTTTTTTTTTCAAATAAAAATATTTTTTCTCTGTGTTGTGTTTTTAAAAAAAATTCACTAGAATTTCATGGCGGTAATGTCTACTATTGGCGTGACTGCCATAAATTTTGGGCTTAGGGCTAACTGATAACAAAAAAAATTGACGTGCGCTTCGCCGTATTTTTGTATCCAGCCAAATACAGCAGGCAGCGACCCCAGGTGCCTATCTGTACCTGGCCGGACACAACACTATAGGGGAGCCCCTTTTTTAATTATTTCATGAATTTCATGAAATAATTAAAAAAAATGCGTGGGGCTCCGCGCTATTTCTATGTCCAGCCAGGTACAGCTAGACAGCTGGGGGCTGGAATCCGCAGCGCCGGGAGGCCCAAGATTTCTGGACACCCCCCGCTGCGAATGGCAGCCCGCAGCCACCCCAGAAAATGGCACATTCATTGAAACGCCATTTTCTGGCGCTGAACCCAACTCTTCCAGGGCCCTGGTGCAGTGGCTCACTGGGTAATAAAGGGGTTAGGGCCAGTTTTGTATTATCAGCTGGCCCTAAGCCCGAAATTCATGGACCCGAAAATCATGGACCCGGACACAGAAATGGCATCCAGAGGTCACCTCCGATGCGGTCCTTTCCTGTCCATGGGGTCCTGCGAAAAGTAGGATTCCCATGGACAGGAAAAATACGCTATATGAAAGCAACCTTAGCCAGTAGAAGCTAGGGAAGCAAAAGTACAAAATTGTCCGGCGCTCCACTCTTGCAACCCTCCCTCGGTAAGCCATGGTGGGTCCATTATGGTGGTACTATGTACCACCAGGATGGGGGGCTGCTATGTACCACCAGGATAAGGGGCTGCTAATATACTGATTATAAGGTGACACTGGCATTATAAGATGGACCCAATTTAATATTAATATTAATTTTTCTCTCTTTTCCTTCACCAAATTTTGCGTGCGTCTTATAATCTGGTTTGTCTTATAAAGCGAAAAATACCGTACTTCTATTTGAACCCTTTTTCTGACTTCTCTCTTTTTGTCTTCTTTTCCTGACATTCTTTTGGCATCTTTTTTTTTTCTGATGTCTTTTTTTCTTTTTTCTCTATTCTTTCATTCTCTCTTCGTTCATTCCTTCTTGATTTTCTCCTTATATCATCCTCTTACTATATCACCCCCTCACCATCTCATCTCTTACAACTACACTATACATATTTTTTTGCATTCAAATACAGATAACAATGAATTAATTTGTTTTAAATATGTTTGTCAATTTATTTTTGTCTATTTAAAGTAAATGTCATGTAACTTGTTTCTGAGGTCAAACATGCATTGTAATTCTAATATTGTTTGTTTCTTGCACTGTCTTTTTGTATACATTAATATAGATCCTGACGAAGGCTCATGTTGAGCTGAAACGTTGAATGTCTGGATCATTATGACTTTTATTTACTTATTCAAATTTTAAATAAGAATACTTTTTTTAACCCTTCTTTTGAGTTAGCAATATAATATGATATATAGTTTTACTTCTGCGCACCAACTTCAAATGGTAGAGCCGGGCTTTATCTTACCTAGATGAGGCCAGGGTCACACATACCATCCGTTTTTGCCTTAAATCCTTTTTTCTGAACATTTTGGACATTTTTTTTTCAAAGTCCAAAAACGCATATGCTTTAATGCATGTGTCTGTGCGTTTTTTTTTTTTTTAAAATGCATGCGTTTTTATGCAGTAGCCCAAAAACGCTGCTAGCAGCGTTTTTGGGGTGCAGTGAAAAAAGCATGCATTTTTTTTACATGGTGCCCTATGTGAGATGCATGTGTTAACACATGGTACATATAGGCACCATGCGTTAACGCATATGCGTTTTTGGTGAAAAAATGACTAAGTCCAAAAATTTCCAAAAAACCTGAGGGGACACTCTTGGCACCCTTAGAAAACCGGATCCGGTTTTCTAAGGGCTTTAAAAAAGTGCATGGGCATGTGTGACCCTGGCCTTACATAGCAAAAACCAGCTGATAAATTCCCTTTAGGATAATTGGCCAGTTTTGCTGCCTTAAGCCCCCGTCACACTAAGTGAGATCGCTAGCGAGATCGCTGCTGAGTCACAAGTTTTGTGACGCAACAGCAACCTCAACAGCGATCTCACTACGTGTGATATGTAGCAGAAACCAGTCCCCTGCTGTGAGATCACTGGTCGTGTCGGAATGGCCTGGACCATTTTTTGATCATTGGGTCCCCGTTGGGCAGCATGCACCCCTGTGTTTGACAGGGACAACGACCAACAACCTCAATACTATGACCTAGAATGACAGGGTCCCAACAACCGCCGTATCGTTGCTGCATCGCTGGTGAGATCTGACTGTTTGACATCTCACCAGCAACCACGTAGAGACGCTCCAGCAATCCCTACCAGGTCGTATGGTTGTCGGGATTGCTGGAGCGTTGCCAAGTGTGACGGTACCCATAGGCCGAATTAGTTCACAACAATTCAAGTTTGAAATATTCTCAGAATTCTCCTTCGGTCACAGTGTATGTTTGGGAGCCTTGTCTTCTCTTGCCAATTAAATCTAAAAGGCAACTTCCAGCTTGGACCAGCACCTCTCAGGACATTCATAACATGTGGGGTGAGGTGCAGTTGATTTTGGCTGCAGTAATAGCTAAAGCGAAGAAGAGTGCTGACAGACACGTCAACCCATCCAACATCTCTCCTGGAAATGGAGTTTGGCTTTCCTCCAAAAACATCCATTTAAAGACTCGTTGTAAGAAGCTGGCTCCTACAGTCATCAGTCCATTACAAATTATTCACCAGATTAATCTGGTCACTTTCTGCCTGAGGCTACCTCCTTCTTTAAACATTTTTCCTATCTACTTACTACATTTTCTGTGTGCATCATTAAATAGCCTGTTTAAACAGACACACAGCAGTAAATTACTGCCGTCTGGTAATGGTTTTCCGGTTGGTAGTTGCTTAGTGCCACTATTCAGACTATGTAAACATACCCCCATACAGTGTAAATACAGAATAAATATTTTGAGACAGTACCTTACCATTGAAGCCTTCTTTGATTGCAGTCTTTTTTTTCTTCATTTTGTCAACCCTTGACGTTGTTGTCCTATTGCCAGTACTTGGTCACAGCAGAGTTTGCCGAACAAATCACCGATCAACACCCATATGTTTCCCGAATAAGAAATCCCTCTACACTGCGAGTACAGACATGCACCCACCATTAATATTTAATTAGCAATTATGCAACCCAACATTCCAAATGCAAATGGATAATCCACCATTGTGCCCCTAGTTAACTATAGTCACTTTTATCCACCCAATAATTATATAAATTAAGTAGCCATTGTACTTTTCCCCCAAATTCATTACCAGTCACTCTCCTGCATCTTGAGCGCTCCACCACCGTGCACTCCCACTCCTCTGATTACTTACCTCCCTCTTCAGTTCATTATATATACTTACATGACCCTCCAATTCATTATATTTACATGCCATCCTACCCCCAATTCATTATGTCACGTACTCTCTTCCATATCCCACCCTTAATTCATTATAAGATTATTGTCCACTCTCTGACCCCTCACCTCCAATTAATTATGATTTCTTCTCTCCCATCCCCTTCCCTATGTTCATTATAATAGACACAAAATATTAAAATGAGGACAATAACCTGTCACCCCCTTTGGGCAATTTAAACTATGCGCACCAATCAGGCCACTGGTCCACGATTGCCAACTGTCTAAAAATTCCAAGGCAGTCTGTAAAAATAGGGTACTTTTTTGCTGTGTCCATAAAAAAGGCGTCTTTGGCCTTGTTCACACACAATTTGCGTTTTTTTTAGCAGGAAAAAAACCACCTGCATTTTTTTAAAAGTGCCAAAAAGTGTCCCTTGTGTGTGTGAGAACGGATTTGACACTTTTTTGGACTTAGTCATTTTTTGGCCAAAAACGCAGGCAAAAACGCATGCGTTAATGCAGGGTGCCTATAGGTGCCCTTTAAAAACGCTAGCGTTAACGCAGGTGCCTATAGGTGTCCTGCGTTAACGCATGCATTTCCCATAGGGCCCCATGTTAAAAAAACGCATGCATTTTTGGGAAACCACCCCTGCGTTTTTTTCCAGCACCCACTGGACTGGGGGAAAAAAACGCAAGTGAAGCTGAAAAACTCAACTGCACCCTGCGTTAACGCACCTGCATTTTTTTTAACAGCCCAAAAAACGCAGAGATGGCCAAAAAAGCTGATATGTGTGAACAAGGCCTTTGATTTTTTTTGTAGATGAAGAAATTATATAGATTATGCTGACTGTAATAATCATCATTTTAAAGTTTAAAGTAAATGCAGCTAATATTGTATTATGAACTGTATAAATAGATCACTTATAATCACACTGATTTCTTGTGGTTTACGAGTGTGTTTGTAAATGTTGGCTGTCGTGATTTTTCGATAAGTTGTCCAGGAAAAATAAAAGATCAAATTGGCAACCCTGGGGTCCCTGGATCCTAGGGCACTGGGTGGTAGCTCAAATTGCCCCCATTATAATCCACATATGCTCCCATGTATACAATAGCATCTTACGCAGATATGTGGCCACCAGTTTCAGTAGAGTCTGTATTAACTCCATAAAAAAATACAAATACTATGTAAAAATCAGAAAATTATATTATTGTCACCTTTTTTAAGTAATTCTTAAATGATATGGTCATATCATAGCTGAATGACAAATATTATCTCCATACCAAGACCAATATGCCAATAATGTAATTACCGTATATACTCGTGTATAAGCCGACCCGTGTATAAGCCGACCCCCCTACTTTTGCCCCAAAAATCTGGAAAAACCTATTGACTCGTGTATAAGCCGAGGGTGGACCCCAGCACAGGTATACAGCCCCCAGTGTGGTATACAGGCCCCCCCAGTGGTATACAGGCCTCCCCAGTGGTAGTATACAGCAGCCCCAGTGGTAGTATACAGCAGCCCCAGTGGTAGTATACAGCAGCCCCAGTGGTAGTATATAGCAGCCCCAGTGGTAGTATATAGCAGCCCCAGTGGTAGTATACAGCAGCCCCAGTGGTAGTATATAGCAGCCCCAGCAGTAGTATACAGCAGCCCCAGTGGTATACAGCAGGCCCCCAGGGGTACATATAGCAGCCCCCAGGGGGTACCCAGCAGCCCCCTGGGGGTACGGTACCCAGCAGCCCCCAGGGGGTACACAGCAGCCCCCTGGGGGTACACAGCAGCCCCCAAGGGGTACACAGCAGCCCCCAGGGGGTCCCCAGCAGCCCCCAGGGGGTCCCCAGGAGCCCCCTGGGGGTCCCCAGCAGCCCCCAAATGCTGGCACTCGCCCCCCCTTGCAAGGCCCCCCCCCGCTTCTCTTACCATCCCGGTCTTCTGATCCGCGCCGCTTCTCGGTGCTCCTCGCTGCTCCGTCCGTCCTGCTGCATCCGGGATCCCCGGCCGTTGCGCGATGACGTCATATGCCTGCGACGGCCGGAGATCCCGGATGCAGCAGGACGGACGGACGGAGCAGCGAGGAGCACCGAGGAGCGGCGTGGATCAGAAGACCGGGATGGTAATATATAAGCAGCGGGAGGGGGCCCTTACAAGGGGGGCGAGTGCCAGCATTTGGGGGCTATATGCACTGCTTCCCCCTGTCAATCAGCGACAGCAGTGCATATTTAATGAGCGGCCCCACGTGACGGGGCCGCTCATACAGCAGCCCCCCCAGCCTCCTGCAGCCTCCACAGCCCCGGACACAGCCCCCACCCGTATTGACTCGTGTATAAGCCGAGGGGAAGACTTTTCAGCCCAAATTTTGGTGAAAACTCGCTTATACACGAGTATATACGGTAAGTCTTGAATATGTCACCAATCAGCTAAATAAATATATTTGTAAAGGTGCTATTGACATGAATTTCTCACAAGATGTCGATAACAACCCATCCAATCCACACAGGCAAAGAACTCAAGCCATAGATGCCCATAAAGTTACTGATGTGTAATAATGAATAATGACAGGGAAAAATAATATAATAATCTGCCTTTGTATTTTTTGGATTTGTTTTTCAGCGTTCCACCATGTACTATGTATGACATTGTTTTAGGGGAATCTGTAGGAAAAAAAAGCAATTATGGCATTGCTTTTCATACTATTTTGTACATATTTACATTTATACTGCACTGGCCTGTAGAATCCAGCAGAGGTCTCACCATACACAATAAATACATTATTAAAAATTGACTATATGACCGGGCAATAAAGAAGGTTCCTTTTAAAATGTGATGAAAGACCTGTATTTCAGGCCATATTACATGCAACCGTGTTACGTGAAAGGCAACCCTCAGAGGACAGATGCTGCATGACATGTCCCCAGCCACTTGTAATAATAGTGTACAGGTTTTCCAGGAACAGAATGTAGCACACAAGCTGTGATGAGAGGTGCAAAGGGTTAACATGTAACATAAGAAAGAAGAGAAAGCCTTTGTCTTTTTTTTTTGCTAAATCATTGTGGTTTCTAAGGTCAACTGACAGGTTCAAGATAACAGATGAGAGGCAGCAGATCCTGTCTTCTTCATTCTAGACCTGTCCCAGGTAATGGTTCCACTTCTTCAAAATGGGCAATTCAGTGAAGAAAGGCAAGGTTGTCATTGCCAATGAGAACCAGGTGAAGAGCCTGCGCCTCTACAAAGCAGGTAAGACCATATGCCGGTAATCAATATTAGAATAGATACATCACTCTACGTTTCCTGAGATTAAATAGCTATTAACACCATGTTCCTTTGAAGTTATAGCAGAGCAAGCCTAGGGGCAGAGGGTAAAGCCCCTGTTTGGACTATAGATAAATGCATTTAAGGCTTGTTTATGATCAGTTACTGCTGTGATTATCAATATGTTGATAAATAGTCTTCTAAGGTTCATGTCTATGGTACCATTACCATTTCTATACGTGCCGACTGTATTTTGTTAACAATACATGACATCTCCATGTAAGACATCACTGGTTGTACAGGGTGCTTATCGTTAACATAGATTGTTAGCCCTTAGATTTAGGGAAACATTTTTCCATTTACATGTTACATTCACATTCACCTGATGAATGCCGGTACCCTGTAAAAGCATATGTAGCATTTTGCCCAAACTAATATTTTCTGCCCATCCATGTTTTTTCATTTATATGCTCATTTGATCATAATACAATTTGTTTTTTTTTAGTAAAATCATTGCTCTGTTGCAAGATTCAATGTCACACAAGCTTTAGCTTCCTCATAGAAGCCATGATGTTTTCTCCTGGCGTTGCCTATTAATTGATTGAATCAATCTTATTCTTCAATCGCTGTAGGTTTTCAGTGTCAGAGGAAGCAAAGCAACCACCCAACATCATTAAGATACTACTAAGATTCAATGTAGGCAGAATATTCTCTTCAGTGGTTTCATCTTTCTTCCGCCTCCAAATATATATCCCCATAACTTTAAACTTAGGGTTTGAATTTTAATCCCTTAATGCTTTATATATCTGCGTCGGCCCCAATGGCCAGGGTACTCGGATAATCCGGGGAATCAGTCAGTTGGAAGTCACGTTGGCAACCCCAGAAGCAATGTCCCTGGCCGGTCCTGAAGATCCCAGACCAAATTAGGGTCGGCAAATTGGGGCCAGCTGTAGATTTGGGGTCCTCAGAACTGGAGGGGTTCGCAGCTGACCCCATCACACAAGGTACCGCTTGTCCCCAGCCCCAGCTTCCCTTAGAAGTCCGTCTTGCTTCCTTCTTTTTCTCTGTTCAAATTCCAACTCCTCAACAAACTTCCTAACCCCTCTTCCTAAACCTACTCCTCCCCCCAGCCAGGAGAGTGGCTGCTCCAGTATGAGCCTCTTCTGCCCAACATCTCCCTGGTCTGGAGTTTGGATTGGTGTTGGGTGTGTGTTTGTGTGTCTCAGTTAAGCTTTCCCCTCTTATCTGAGAGCTTGATGTCACACATGTGGGACAGGTGCAGTACCACTGTGGTGACCAAACCTCAGGGGCACCACATATCTACTTACATAATTGCCTTGGATGTTCCTGATAAACGCCACCTCATTGGCCAGTTGTGGCCAGCTGAAGGGCACCTGAAAAACAGAAAAAAAGCTGCTGCCATATTGGTACACCTAAGTGAAGGTAATGCCAATACACCAGCCGCATGCTGCTCCTGTCCTTCACGTCCAGGTCCTCCTCCACTGCCTCTGCTGCCTCCTCCTTTGTCCCCTCTGCCACTGATGCACCAACTCAGAGCCCTGTGCTTGCGGCATCCATGTTTGGACATCCACACCACTACTGCACAATGCAGGGTGAACAAACATGGCAGCAGTGTGAGTGCGCATGCGCCCGCCATATTTGTAGACCTTGCCATACGCAGTAGAGGATTGGGTGTCAAAACATGGAGCATGTAAGGGCACTGACTATGTCTGCGAGCCCGCCCCATCCTTATCTCACAGGGCTGGCGTCAGTATCCTTCCCTACTTCCTCCATTTGCATTCTACTATGGAATGCATATAGGAGGAGGAACTATTTATATGAATTCCACAGTGGAATGCACGCTGCCCAGGGTGAGGAACTGCATATTGAGGGGATAGAGAAAGCTAACACAGGGTGAGGAGAGATGACACATTGGGGAAAATAGCTCAAAGAGCGCAAACAAAGGGAGAAGACAGAACACAGAGGGGAGATAGCACACCAAGGGGAGAGGAAACACACAGCGGAAAGAGAGCAGATAGGGTGGAGATGGCTTAAGGGAGAGAACACATGAGGGGAGAGGAGAAGACACAGGGGGACAAGACAGCACACAGAGAGGAGAGTACACAGGGAGGGAGAGACATCTCATAGAAGGTTAACAACTCAAAGGAAAGAGTACACGAGGGGAGAAGACAGCATAGGGGGAAAGAGAGCGCACACAGGGGGAAAGTGCACAGGGGGGGAAACAGCTCAAAGGAGGGAGCACATGAGGGGAGAAGACAGCACAGGGGGGAAAGAGACATCACAAAGGGGGATAGGACAGATCAAGGGGGGGGGACAGCTCAAACAAAGAGAGCACATGAGGGGAAAAGACCTCTCATTGGGGAGAGACAGCACACTGAGGAGAGCACATGTGGAGAGACAGAGCATTAAAGGGGGGGAGAGACAGCTCAAAAGGAGACAATAAGGGAAAGGCCAGCACTGGATTTCCTTAAAATGGTTATCCTTTATTTCATGTCCACAGGATTAAAAAGACATGCAGGTCATGCAGGTCTCGCCTGACTCGTTTCAGATTGCTCTTTAGTCGTAGGCTTAACAAAATGAACTCACAAACACATATATGTACACAATTTAAAATCACATCTTGTGAACATAATCCATCGCACCAGTTGGTTAAATTGCAATTAACCCAGGAAACTTTTTAATCCTTTGGATATGAAATAAAGGATAACCATTTTAAGGAAATCCGGTGCTGGCCTTTCCCTTAATGTATGCTGAATGACATGAACGCCAGCCACAGCCGTGCACTGGTGGAATCAGCCAAGGTGTGGGATGAGCTTATCCATTCCCCTTTTCTCTTGAGACAGCACATAAGGGGAGAGGACAATACAGAGGGAAGAAGCCAGCACAATGTTGGGAAACAGCTCAAAGGAGACAGGTCATGAGGGGAGAAGACAGCACAGGTGGGAGAGAGACAGCTCACAGGGGGGACACAGCTCAAAGGAGAGAGCACATGAAGGGGGAAAACAGCACAGTGGGGAGAAACTGCACACAGATGAGAGAAAGCACATGAGGTGAGAAGACAGCACAGGGGGATATACAGTGCACAAGGGGATAGAGAGCGCACAAGGGGAGAAAGAGTACACAGGGGGAGAGAGAGTGCATTGGGGGAGACAGCTCAAAGGAGAAGGCACATGAGGGGAGAGGACAGCACAGGGGGGAGAAGCCAGCACACAAGGGGGAGAGCATGCACAAGGTGGTACAAACAGTGCACAGGAGGAGACAGCTCTAATGAGAGAGCACACGAGGTGAGAAGACAGCACAGAGGGGAGAGACACAGAAATTAGGGAGGAGAGTGCACGGGTGAAGACAGCTCAAAGGAGAGAGAACGCAAGGGGAGAAGATAGCACAGGGGGAGAGAGACAGTACACAGACAGGACAGAGCATACGTGGGGAGAAGACAGCACAGGGGTGAGAGAGACAGCACACAGGGGGAAAGCACATGTAGGGAGACAGCTCAAAGGAGAGCACACAAGGGGAGAAGACAGCACAGGGAGAGGCAGCACAAGGGACAGAGCAAACTGGGTAGACAGCTTGAAGGAGGGAGCATACAAGAGGACAAGATAGTGCAGGGGGAAAAGAGACAGCACACAGAGTGAGAAGACAGTACACAGGGGGGAGAGAGCATGGGAGAAGAGAGACATTGCACAGGGGGGAGCAGGCAAAGGTGAGAGCACATAAGAGGAGAACACAGCACATGGGAAAAGACAGCCCAGGGGGTTGAAAGACAGCACACAAGGAGAAAGACTGCACAGGAAGGAGAGAGACAGCACATGGGGAGAGACAGCACATGAGAGGAGAGAGAGCACGGGGAGAGAAGAACCCATGGGGAAACATCACAAAGGGAAGAGGACAGTGCACGGGGGATGAGAGACAGTGCACGAGGGGTCAGAGTGCACAATTGGGAGAAAGACAGCACAAGGAGGGATTATATTTATGGGCATTATAAAGGTGTATATGTATATACAGTTGTGGCCAAAAGTATTGACACCCCTGCAATTCTGTCAGATAATATCAGTTTCTTCCTGAAAATGATTGCAATCACAAATTCTTAGGTATTATTACCTTTATTTAATTTGTCTTCAATGAAAAAACACAAAAAGAATTGTCCTAAAGCCAAATTGGATATAATTCCACACCAAACATAAAAAAGGGGTGGACAAAAGTATTGGCACTGTTAGAAAAATCATGTGATGCTTCTCTAATTTGTGTAATTAACAGCACCTGTAACTTACCTGTGGCACCTAACAGGTGTTGGCAATAACTAAATCACACTTGCAGCCAGTTGACATAGATTAAAGTTGACTCAACCTCTGTCCTGTGTCCTTGTGTGTACCACATTGAGCATGGAGAAAAGAAAGAAGACCAAAGAACTGTCTGAGGACTTGAGAAACCAAATTGTGAGTAAGCATGAGCAATCTCAAGGCTACAAGTCCATCTCCAAAGACCTGAATGTTCCTGTGTCTATCGTGTGCAGTGTCATCAAGACGTTTAAAGCCAATGGCACTGTGGCTAACCTCCCTAGATGTGGACGGAAAAGAAAAATTGACAAGAGATTTTAACACAAGATTGTGTGGATGGTGGATAAAGAACCTCGACTAACATCCAAACAAGTCCAAGCTGCCCTGCAGTCCGAGGGTACAACAGTGTCAACCCGTACTATCCGTCGGCGTCTGAATGAAAAGGGACTGTATGGTAGGATACCCAGGAAGACCCCACTTCTTACCCTGAGACATAAAAAAGCCAGACTGGAGTTTGCCAAAACTTACCTGAGAAAGCCTAAAACGTTTTGGAAGAATGTTCACTGGTCAGATGAGACAAAAGTAGAGCTTTTTGGGCAAAGGCATCAACATAGAGTTTACAGGAGAAAAAAAGAGGCATTCAAAGAAAAAACACGGTCCCTACAGTCAAACAAGGCGGAGGTTCCCTCATGTTTTGGGGTTGCTATGCTGCCTCTGGCACTGGACTGCTTGACCGTGTGCATGGCATTATGAAGTCTGAAGACTACCAACAAATTTTTGCAGCATAATGTAGGGCCCAGTGTGAGAAAGCTGGGTCTCCCCCAGAGGTCATGGGTCTTCCAGCAGGACAATGACCCAAAACACACTTCAAAAAGCACTAGAAAATGGTTTGAGAGAAAGCACTGGAGACTTCTAAGGTGGCCAGCAATGAGTCCAGACCTGAATCCCATAGAACACCTGTGGAGAGATCTAAAAATGGCAGTTTGGAGAAGGCACCTTCAAATATCAGGGACCTGGAGCAGTTTGCCAAAGAAGAAAGGTCTAAAATTCAGCAGAGCATTGTAAGAAACTCATGATGGTTACCGGAAGCGGCTTGATTGCAGTTATTTTGGCTAAAGGTTGTGCAACCAAGTATTAGGCTGAGGGTGCCAATACTTTTGTCTGGCCCATTTTAGGAGTTGTGTGTGAAATGATCAATATTTTGCTTTTTGCTTCATTCTCTTTTGTGTTTTTTCAAGAAGACAAATTAAATGAAGATAATAATACCAAAGAATTTGTGATTGCAATCATTTTCAGGAAGAAACTGAGTATTATCTGACAGAATTGCAGGGGTGTCAATACTTTTGGCCACAACTGTATATCTCTGTAAAGCTGCTATAAGGGTACTACTGTTGAATGTTGGATTTAACTTATACACTAATTGGGATTTGGTTAATGTGTTCATATTGTGTGTCGTAGCTTTGTATGTCCCTAGGGGCAAGGATCTACCTATACCTGACTTATTGTATCCCTAGCCCTGAACATGCTTCCCTGTTAGTATTTAATAGGAGTTTACTCTTTAGGTCCATCCTTTTCTGTATTTTTTCCTGCTGTACTGAGACGTACACTTTAACTCGTCCCCCCTTCACGTGTTCTAATTTACCACAACCTCTTCTTTGAAGGTTCTACTTTGTCTGTCAGTGGTATTTGTACTCTGTGGTCCTAAATAAAATTTGTTAGATTTTATTGGAAATATTGGCATTATTTAAATTCAGTTTCTAAATTAGTGGTTATTGAATGCCATGTGTGAATAGCAAGAAATGAAAACCCAATGACTTGGCAGGGATTTCATTTGAGTGATCCGTTTTACGCAGTGCACTGCAAAAAACGGATCAAAAAGGCACAGTCTGAATGTAGCCTTAAAAGGCTCATGGGTGATATGCCTGCAAATAAAACACCACCTACCTCCACCACTGCTACCTAGTGGTAGACTAGTGCCCCAAGGCCTATAAAAGGAAGTGAATCTCATGCCCAAGTTGCCATGTTACCATTTTTTATTTATTCTTTGATTTATTATCTCACAAATGCATAATAAAATAATCAATAATTACATAATTGGTTTATGGATCCTATTAACAAAGGCTTCACAGTCAGCTCCAAATAGGGCTATTTTATGCTTGATCTTTAAAAAGATATTAGAATCTGAGGGTCCTCAGTGGTTGATACCTTTTAATGGCTAACTGAAAAGATGGTAAGCAAAGCAAGCTTTCAGGACACTGTGGTCCCTTCGTCAGGCAGATTTCTGGAGTGCTCATATTAGAAACACACACAGCTTTTCTTTATTTGCCTATATGTAATATGTACAACAGGATATATTTTTCTTTTAACAACTGCAATTAGCTGAAGTTAATCACACACATTTCATGGAATCCAGGAAGTGATGGAGTAAAACCTTCTTCCCTGGAACCAAGGAGTGAAATGGGAGTTATCTATGGAAATAGCAAGTCAAAGAACATTACCTGTATACTTCACTGAAATTAAGTCTGAAAAGAGATGTCCAGTATAATACTCAGCACCCCCATGACATCATAACACTCAGGAAAAACAGTGCTGACTATATCTGACAGATAAAGTAAAGGCTCATAAGGGCCAATAGAGTGTAACGGCTTGTTTATATGGACTGATCAGCGGCACTAAAGGACAGTTGATTTGTAAATTTTGAGCTATTGACGGTCTTTTAATAACCTGGATACACAGGCAGATTAAAGTAATTGCTGCACACTAAGCAATCTGCAGTATATTTCTCAGTGCGTATATGCTGCCAAATACTCCTAACCATTTGAGCGCTGTTTATACACGACAGTGCACCCACTGAATGATGTGTTCCCTTGTGCATGGTGCAAATCGCACTCCCCGCCGCCCGCTGTGTAGCTGGTATCCAGGGAACACAGCGGGTTGCTAGGGGCCGCGTTCCCCGCTACACAGCCTGCGTGAAGGCTGCGTAGTGAGGAAAAGATTCTATGTTTTCTGCAAACAACGCAGAACTTAGAATATTGCAAGTGTGACCCTAGCCTAATCCAGGCTTCCTGTCCATCTGTTCCTCTGTCTACTCTTATATCTTATATATACCTAGGGTCACATTTGAGCCTTGGATCCATTAAAAGCATCAGTTCTCCAAAGTTGAAAATGTTGAAAAACTGATCCTTTAACGGATCCATAGGCTCCAATTTAAAAACCGCAGTGTCAAAATCACGCTAACTTGCTTATAAAAAACATTTAGCAGCATTTTTGGGTGCAGTAAAAAAACGCATAGCGTTTTTTTAACATGGGGCCCTATGGGAAACGCATCCGTTAACGCATGGTACATATAAGTACCATGCGTTAATGCATGTGTTAAAACATATTGTTTTTTAGATTAAAAAATTGCATTTTCCAAAAACGGAATGAGGTTTTGGAAATGCAGGAAAACTGATGCCAAGTGTGACCCTAGCCTATGTAATAATGGGAGCGGACAAAACAATACAGTGATATTTATTGTCCATGTGTGGGCGTCCAGGAGGAGGCAGGGCAAAAGTAGAAAGCACCCTGCTGAAGTTCCCAGTGAGAAGGGAGCTTTTTATAACTCCTCTACTTATGCTCCAGCACTAATATCATCAACTGTATTCGCACCTCAAATATGTAAATACAATTGAATGACGGGAGGTGACACTGTCTGGGCTGCAGCAAGAGAAAGCTGCTAGTGGTGTTATTAATTTACTGTGACTGCCTGCTTGTGTGTCTGTGTCCCGGATGTCACAGTGATGACTGCTGGCAACTGCACCACTTTAAGATAATCTTAGTTCCTGTCTGTTACTAACTTGGATTATGGATGTGCAATCCCAAAAAAACAAACATTACTCAAATAGAACAATCAGCTGTTTTTAGCCATGGCTATCCTTACCATAAAATCCTCCTGCATCTGCCTTTGAAAGGCAAATAAAGGTAAATAGGTTATGGATGAGTAGCTACACAAACCAGTGCTATGTGTTTGCCTCACGCTAAAAATTGCCAGCCAGCCTCTACCCCTGGCTAGCGTTGCTACCAAAACCATTGATATCAATGATTTATCTTTAAATTTAAGGCTTCCAAATAATATTAAAGTTCTCCTCTCAAATACCATTCTTTGTATTGAAGGGGTAGCACAAGCTTTTGAATTTCAGGGTAATTTAGCAAACCACAACAACACTTTTTTATTATTGACAGAAGTCTGGTTTATGTATTCTTTGATCTCTCTGTCTCCAGGCAAGATTGTTAATAGACGTTTCTACTTCTTATAAGTCTGCGTTCACATGCTGCTGCTATGATGCATGCTTAGCTTCAATAACACAACACTTTGGCAACATTTTCAAACATTGCTAGGATAGCGCCAAAAAAACTGCATTGTGGCCACAATGTGTGAATGCAGGATAAAACTATGTATTTATTTTCACCAAACTACTCTCACAGGCTAGGTGCACACATACCATCCGTTTTTGCCTTAAATCCGTTTTTGGTAACATTTTGGACATTTTTTTTTCAAATTCCAAAAACGCATTAATGTGTGTGTGCGTTTTTTTTAAAAAAACACATGTTTTTATGCAGCAGTCCAAAAACGCTGCTAGCTGCGTTTTTGGGGTACTTTAAAAAAACGCATGCTTTTTTTTAACATGGGGCCCTATGAGAAATTCATGCGTTAACGCATGGCACATATAGGCACCTGCGTTAATGCATGCGTTAACGCATATGCGTTTTTCATGAAAAAATGACTAAGTCCAAAAATTTGCCAAAAACGTCCAGGACCTCAGGGGACACTATTGGCACCCTTAGAAAAATTGGATCCGTTTTTATAAGGGCTTAAAAAACTGATTAGTATGTGTGAACAAGGCCATAATTTTTCTCAATTTATGCTAAATCAAAGATTACACTATACTCCTAAAACCTTGCTTAAAGGAAACCTGACAGCTGATACACACTTCCCGAGACATCGGTAGCATGTATCAGACACTGACTGCATGATTCCAGCCATGGTTGTTTGACTTTGAAATGCTGCGATTATTCAGAGAGAAATATAGTTTGAAAGCTGATGAGGACTGAGCTGCATGGGTGACTTGCCAGAAAGGCTGGTCCCCGGCGGCTTCTTCCCTCCCACTTCCCTTGAGTAACAGGTCTCTCCCTGCATGTGTGCATAGAGAGATTTGTGAGTGACTGACAGCTGGTGGGGAGGGGACCCTCTTTTCCAACTAGTCGACTGTGTGTCTATTTTTCCAAAGTATGCATTTCTCTGCCATGCCGCAGTGTTTCACAGTGAAAATAAAAGATCAATATGTCAAAGGCAAACAAATTACCGTATATACTCGTGTATAAGCCGACTTTTTCAGCCCAAAAATTGGGCTGAAAAGTCCCCCCTCGGCTTATACGCGAGTATATACATGTGTGTGCTGAGTGTGGGCTCTGACTGGGGGCAGGAGGAGGCAGGAGGGGGCTACAGTGACACTGCGCGGTCACGTGGGCCCGGCTCATTGATATGCACGCATCCCCCTGTCCATCCCCGGCAAGGGGATGCAGTGCATATTCTAGGACACAGCCCCTGGCGGCCCCCAGCAGTGGTATACAGCCCCCCCGCCTAGTACTGGGCCCCCATGCTGCGGCACAGCATACAGTAGTGTTCATACATTACCATCTCTCCCTGCAGCGCGCGGCTCCTCCATGTCCCAGCCGGCATCTTCCTGTAGTGTCATGTGACTGGCGCGTCACATGACACTACAGCAACAAGCCGGGCGGGAGATGGAGGAAGCGCGCGCTGCAGGAGATGGTAATGTATGAACACTACTGTATGCTGTGCCGCAGCATGGGGGCCCGGTACTAGGCGGGGGGGGCTGTATACCACTGCCGGGGGCGCTGTATAAACCCCCGGGGGCCTGCTGTATAAACCCCCGGGGGCCTGCTGTATAAACCCCCGGGGGCCTGCTGATACCCCCGGGGGCCTGCTGATACCCCTGGGGGCCTGCTGATACCCCTGGGGCCTGCTGATACCCCTGGGGCCTGCTGAATACCCCTGGGGGCCTGCTGTATACCCCTGGGGGCCTGCTGATACCCCTGGGGGACTGCTGTATACCCATGGGAGCCTGCTGTATACCCCTGGGGGCCTGTTGATACCCCTGGGGCCTGCTGATACCCCTGGGGCCTGCTGAATACCCCTGGGGGCCTGCTTATACCCCTGGGGGCCTGCTGTATACCCCTGGGGGCCTGCTGATACCCCTGGGGGCCTGCTGATACCCATGGGGCCTGCTGTATACCCATGGGGGCCTGCTGTATACCCCTGGGAGCCTGCTGATACCCCTGGGGCCTGCTGATACCCCTGGGGCCTGCTGAATACCCCTGGGGGCCTGCTGATACCCCCGGGGGCCTGCTGATACCCCCGGGGGCCTGCTGATACCCCCGGGGGCCTGCTGAATACCCCTGGGGGCCTGCTGATACCCCGGGGGCCTGCTGATACCCCCGGGGGCCTGCTGAATACCCCTGGGGGCCTGCTGTATACCCCTGGGGGCCTGCTGATACCCCTGGGGGCCTGCTGATACCCATGGGGCCTGCTGTATACCCATGGGGGCCTGCTGTATACCCCTGGGGGCCTGTTGATACCCCTGGGGCCTGCTGAATACCCCTGGGGGCCTGCTGATACCCCTGGGGGCCTGCTGATACCCATGGGGCCTGCTGTATACCCATGGGGGCCTGCTGTATACCCCTGGGGGCCTGTTGATACCCCTGGGGCCTGCTGAATACCCCTGGGGGCCTGCTTATACCCCTGGGGGCCTGCTGTATACCACTGGGGGGGCCTGTATACCTTACTGCTGGGGGTTGTATACCTGTGCTGGAGTCCACCCTCGGCTTATACGCGAGTCAATAAGTTTTCCCAGTTTTTGGGGGCAAATGTAGGGGGGTCGGCTTATACACGGGTCGGCTTATACACGAGTATATACGGTAACCATTAACAGAACATTAAGATTAATTTATCCTATAACTTATATCTAACTTATCAGTCAACCACAAGTCGTTTTCCAAAGTCCTCAGTACAATCACTTGTCAAAGATTTTTTGCAAGGGTTTTTTCTAAGTTTCAGGTTAATTCATTATGATTGTATTTAGCAGTGTAAATACTATATGATCAGGTGGATCTAGAACAAGTAAAAAAGTAATATTTACATGAATGATCTCCATATTTTAAAGACAGTTATTTTAAAGTGAAACTTTTCAGTTATTTCATGCTTATTATGTAATGAGCAGCATTAAGGCGACTCAAAAACCAAATTATGTTTTATCCTGATACTCTGTAACATTTCAGATAAAAAAAATTGTTTGAAATGTGAGCAAGAGAGAAATTTCAACTTGTTTCGGTCACTTCTTCCTGTTTTGCTTAGGCCCCTTCACATCACGTTTTCTGCCTGTCCGTGTGGATCCTGTTTTTTGAAGGACAACATGGACAGGAATGGATGGCAATTATGCTCCCGGATCCTGTTTTTTTTGAAGGATCCGTTTTGTGCATGGCAATCGGGGCAGCCATAGGAAATAATGGCAATGTCAGGTCTGGAGAGAGCAAAAGAGAGAGAGAGAGAAAGAGAGAGAGATCTGGAATAAAAATTAGGCTAGGAGGACCAGTGAATTTCTTCTGAGCATGCTTAGTAACTAAAACCGGATCTGGGAAATTATCATTTTTCTTCCCGGATCCGGCACCATAGGCAACCATTAGGGTACCTTTACATGCCACAACCATAGGAGACAATTTTCGCGGCGACATATTTTGCTGGAATTGTCACCGCCAAATTGCCTCCTTATTATGGCGTGTAATTCGGGAATTTGGCGGCAATAAAACTAATGTCGCCTGGCTTCGATTTCAGAGCACTGCTCTGAAATCGGAACCAGGCGACATTTGTCTTATTGCCTCCAAATTCCCGATTTACACGCCGCAATAAGGAGGCAATTGGGAGGAAATGTGGCAGCGATATTTCCAGGTCGCAATATCGCTGCCAATATTTCTCGAAGCGGTTGCGGTGTGTAAAGGTACCCTTATATGTGCTCTGGACCACGCCGTATTCGTTTCTGGCTGTTTTTGTCCGGTGCGCCCAAAAACGGTGCAGTCTCCGAAAAAACAGGACACAAATGAATCCTGGACTGAATTCACACAAATGGCACCATAGGAATACATGGGAGGCAAAACCAGATCCCTGCCTCTACGTTTAAAAACAAATAGGCATTGTTCACACACAATTTGCGTTTTTTGTAGCACTCCTAAAAGCACATGCGTTTTTTTAAGAGTGCTAAAAAATGTCCCAAGTGTGTCTGAAAGGATTAGAATCCTTTTTGGACTTTGTCATTTTTTGATAAAAAATGCAGGCAAAAACGCAAGCGTTAACGCAGGGTGCATAAATGTGCCATTTAAAAATGCATGCGTTTCCCATAGGGCCCCATGTTATAGAAACGCATGCATTTTTTTAACATGGGGCCCTATGGGAAACGCATGCGTTAACGCAGGTGCCTATATGTGCCCTGCGTTAACGCATGCATTTCCCATAGGGCCCCATGTTAAAAAAAACGCATGCGTTTTTGGAAACAACCCCTGCTTTTTTTTCCAGCACCCAAAAAACGCTGCATTTGGACTGGGGGAAAAAACGCAAGTGGAGCTGAAAAACGCATGTACACCCAAATGCACCCTGCGCTAAAGCACCTGCGTTTTTTTTTAACAGCCAAAAAAACGCAGAGATGGTCAAAAAAGCTCATGTGTGTGAACAAGGCCATAAACCCAGATCCCCCAAAACATGGTGTGAATCCAGCCTTAGCTTGGAAATGTGAAGGTAGACACCTCTCCATATGTCCCATTCATATTCTATTTTTTCATCAATCTGGCTGCGGTTTAGGCTTCTTAAAGCAACTGAAAGGTTTCCTTTAAAGGAAACTTATCAACTCACAAAATGATATTGATCTGTAGATATAGGGTTAACCTCCATGTTAATATTGGTGCCTGCCAACAGTATTGAAAGTTCGGCACCCTGTATAAAATAAACTTTATTCTTCATGGATGTTGCCAACTTTCAGTCACATAGGTGTACCAACACGGCTTCAATCACTGCCCACAACATTGTAAGCATGTCCCGACACTTTAACTGACAGTTAGCTATGACTTATGCACTGCAGAGTTGGTAGTCAAAGAACTGTGGACTCCTTACAGCTGCTCACTGTGCTGTGCTTGGTGACTGTAAAAAGTTGATCGGCACATTTCTAAGGCCAGGTTCATATCAGTTTTGTGCTGCGTTTGAACGCATTGTGTTTTTCAGCTGCATTAATGCAGAGAAACGCATGCGTTAACACACCCATACACTTGTACAGTAAATGCAATGAAAACGCAAAGCAAAATGCACTCAAAATGCGGTTGCATTTGAACGTACCGTATATACTCGTGTATAAGCCGACCCGTGTATAAGCCGACCCCCCTACTTTTGCCCCCAAAACCTGGGAAAATCTATTGACTCGCGTATAAGCCGAGGGTGGACCCCAGCACAGGTATACAGCCCCCAGCAGTGGTATACAGGCCCCAGCAGTATGATATACAGCAGCCCCCAGTGGTATATACAGCAGCCCCAGTGGTATTGCAGCCCCTATATACAGCAGCCCCAGTGGTATTGCAGCCCCAGTGGTGTATACAGCAGCCCCTATATACAGCAGCCCCAGTGGTATTGCAGCCCCAGTGGTATTGCAGCCCCTATATACAGCAGCCCCAGTGGTATTGCAGCCCCAGTGGTATTGCAGCCCCTATATACAGCAGCCCCAGTGGTATTGCAGCCCCAGTGGTATTGCAGCCCCTATATACAGCAGCCCCAGTGGTATTGCAGCCCCAGTGGTGTATACAGCAGCCCCTATATACAGCAGCCCCAGTGGTATTGCAGCCCCTGTATACAGCAGCCCCAGTGGTATTGCAGCCCCAGTGGTGTATACAGCAGCCCCTATATACAGCAGCTCCAGTGGTATTGCAGCCCCAGTGGTGTATACAGCAGCCCCAGTGGTATTGCAGCCCCAGTGGTGTATACAGCAGCCCCAGTGGTATTGCAGCCCCTGTATACAGCAGCCCCAGTGGTATTGCAGCCCCAGTGGTGTATACAGCAGCCCCTATATACAGCAGCCCCAGTGGTATTGCAGCCCAAGTGGTATTGCAGCCCCTATATACAGCAGCCCCAGTGCGGTATACAGCAGCCCCAGAGGGGTATACAGCAGCCCCAGAGGGGTATATAGCAGCCCCAGAGGGGTATACAGCAGCCCCAGAGGGGTATATAGCAGCCCCAGAGGGGTATACAGCAGCCCCAGAGGGGTATACAGCAGCCCCAGAGGGGTATATAGCAGCCCCAGAGGGGTATACAGCAGCCCCAGAGGGGTATACAGCAGCCCCAGAGGGGTATACAGCAGCCCAAGAGGGGTATATAGCAGCCCCAGAGGGGTATACAGCAGCCCCAGAGGGGTATTTAGCAGCCCCAGAGGGGTATACAGCAGCCCCCGCTGTATACAGCAGCCCCCGCTGTATACAGCGGTACCCGGCTGTATACAGCCCTCCCCCCTGGTATACCGGGCCCCCCCTGTGGCAACCTGTAAAGGAAGCGATGATTATACTTATCGGGTCGCTGTCGCCGACGCTGACGCCGCCGCTCTGTCACCGTCCGTCACCGCGCTCCTTCCCGTCTTCATGCTTCCTTCACGGGCGCACAGAAAATGACGTAATTTCCTGTGCGACGGTGAAGGAAGCATGAAGACCAGGAGCAGCGCGGTGACGGACGGTGACAGAGCGGCGGCGTCGGCGACAGCGACCCGATAAGTATAATCATCGCTTCCTTTACAGGTTGCCACAGGGGGGGCCCGGTATACCACGGGGGGGGGGGGGCTGTATACAGACGGGTATATTTTTTTTTTTTTTATGATTACCGTATATACTCGTGTATAAGCCGAGGGGGACTTTTCAGCACATTTTTTGTGCTGAAAAACTCGGCTTATACACGAGTATATACGGTATTTGTTTTTCCAAGTGCACAGCTAAACGCTGCCAGCATTTAGCTGTGCGCTTTCAAAAATGGTTTTGCATTGCGTTTGCAATGCGTTTACCATACAAGTGTATGGGTCTGTTAACGGATGCATTAGCATGCGTTTCTCTGCATTAATGCAGCTGAAAAACGCAATGTGTTCAAACGCAGCACAAAAATGATGTGAACCTAGCCTTACACTTTTAGCCTGCCGATTAAGCCCATATATACTGGTTAATAATGTTAATCGACTCAAATATTTTTTCCTGTTTTCCAGTACAATCTATGGTTATGTTTAATAATGACATTGAAAACTAAAACCCACAAATATATTCTCCTGTATAAAAATTATGAGTCTTTGAACATGTTGATAAAAAAAAATAAAGTTGAGAAACAAAATATACACTTACCGTATATACTCGTGTATAAGCCGACCCGTGTATAAGCCGACCCCCCTACTTTTGCCCCAAAAATCTGGAAAAACCTATTGACTCGTGTATAAGCCGAGGGTGGACCCCAGCACAGGTATACAGCCCCCAGCAGTGTGGTATACAGCAGCCCCAGAGGTATATACAGCAGCCCCAGTGGTAGTATACAGCAGCCCCAGTGATAGTATCCAGCAGCCCCAGAGGTATATACAGCCCCAGTGGTAGTATACAGCAGCCCCAGAGGTATATACAGCCCCAGTGGTAGTATACAGCAGCCCCAGAGGTATATACAGCCCCAGTGGTAGTATACAGCAGTCCCAGAGGTATATACAGCCCCAGTGTAGTATACAGCAGCCCCAGTGATAGTATCCAGCAGCCCCAGAGGTATATACAGCCCCAGTGGTAGTATACAGCAGCCCCACAGGTATATACAGCCCCAGTGGTAGTATACAGCAGCCCCACAGGTAAATACAGCCCCAGTGGTAGTATACAGCAGCCCCACAGGTAAATATAGCCCCAGTGGTAGTATACAGCTGCCCCACAGGTAAATATAGCCCCAGTGGTAGTATACAGCAGCCCCACAGGTATATACAGCCCCAGTGGTAGTATACAGCAGCCCCACAGGTAAATATAGCCCCAGTGGTAGTATACAGCAGCCCCAGTGGTAGTATACAGCAGCCCCAGAGGTATATACAGCCCCAGTGGTAGTATCCAGCAGGCCCAGGGGCTGTATACAGCAGCCCCAGAGGTATATACAGCCCCAGTGGTAGTATCCAGCAGCCCCAGGGGCTGTATACAGCAGCAGCCCCAGGGGCTGTATACAGCAGCAGCCCCAGGGGTTCTATACAGCAGCAGCCCCGGAGGTATACAGGCCCCCCCATCAAGCTCCACGGACCCCCCCCCCTTGCGCGGCAGCCTGTAAGGGAAAATCATACTTATCAGTGTCCCGCGCTGTCCCGCCGCTTGCCGACACACGATCCCGGGCTTCAATCCGCGACTTCCGGCTTCCGGCGGTCGCGGGCAATGACGTCATTCCCGCGACCACAGGAAGTGCGGAAGACGCGAAATGAAGCCCGGAATCGTGATGTCGGCAAGCGGCGGGACAGCGCGGGACACTGATAAGTATGATTTTCCCTTACAGGCTGCCGCGCAAGGGGGGGGGGTCCGTGGAGCTTGATGGGGGGGCCTGTATACCTCCGGGGGCTGCTGCTGCACATAGATATACTCGCATATAAGCCGAGGGGGGACTTTTCAGCCCAAAATTTGGGCTGAAAAACTCGGCTTATACGCGAGTATATACGGTAGTTGAAACTGTAAATATACATATCATTTTGAGTAAAAGAATTAGATTTTTTATTTTGTATATGGATTATATTATAATTTCCTCTTATTTTATTTGAAGCTGAATTTCAGAACTTGCTTGATAAGGTTTGTGTGCTCCAAAGAGCACTGTTGTCCGGTCACTTTAAAGGCTTTGGACCTCTTTCAAATGGATAAATAATTTTATATATGTTAAGGCTACCTTCACATTCGCGTTTCCCTCCGCAGCGTTCTGCGGAGGGGATCCACAATGTGACCGCAGCACCGCAAGCCCCTATCTTTATAATGGGAGCGCACGGTACTGCGCATGACTGTGTGCACCATTCACTGCCATAAGTGATCTGTGCGCAAGCGGATGCCTGCGCACAAATCACCCAGTCTCGTCCTGGGAACCTTCAAGAAAAACCTGAAGACCCACCTCTTCCTACAAGCCTACTACACACTGAGACCCAATCCACTGCACCATCTCACCTCTCCCCCTCCTACTGTCTCCCTCCCCACCCCCTCTAGACTGTGAGCCCTCGCAGACAGGATCCCTGGCCCTATTGTACCCGTACGATTGTTTTGTCGACTTGTCGTCGTTTTTTCGACCACTTGTCTTTGTCTACCCTCTAACTTGTACAGCGCCATGTATCCTAATAGCGCTATATAAATACCTAATAATAATAATAATGAGAAGGTCAATTGAATTTTGGTGTAGAAGATGTGCCGCATGCAACCTCAGAAGGAAAAATCCACAGAAAGCTCCACTTCAGCCCATAATAACCAAGCAACTACTTGAGCTAGTTGCGTTAGACCACGTCAAGTTGACACCAAGCCGGTCAGGCTATGTCTATGCCTTAACCATCGTGGACCATTACTCACGCTTCTTAGTGGTGGTACCCGTTAAAGACTTAACAGCGAAGACGGCAGCAAAAGCATTCCATACGCATTTCTGTAGACCGCATGGTTACCCAGAACAAGTCCTTGCAGACCAAGGTCCAGCATTTGAATCAGAGATTTTCAAGGAATTCTGCAATATGTACGGTTGGAAGAAGATCCACACAACAACGTACCATCCCCAAACAAATGGTTTATGCGAAAAGATGAATCATATTGTAATTGACCTGTTGAAGACCCTACCAGAGTCAGAAAGAAATCAATGGCCAGAGAAATTACCCGATTTAGTAGACTTATACAACCATGTTCCAGTGAGTTCTACAAACTGCACTCCAGCCTACCTTATGTGTGCAAGACTCGGTAAGCTACCAATTAATTTAGAAATGGGAATTGTAAAACCAGATACAGAAGTGGAACAATCAGATTCGGATACCCTACGTCAGCAACAGTATCGACAAGTACAAGAATGTGTAGAGAGAAACCTACAGCAAGCTAGAGCAAGACAAGAGAAAACCTATAACCAACATGCTCGAGCAATGCCATTACAACCTGGTGACCAAGTTCTCAAGAGAAAGAGACGCTCTAACAAATTGGATAATCAGTGGGAAACCATCCCATACACAGTCTTACCATCTAACCTAGACAATGTTAAAACCTGTCTGATAAGCAAAGATGAAGGAAGAACTTCAGCAATTGTATCCCGAGATCAGCTCAAATTGTGTCCTGAAACCCTGAAGACACCTGAAGTAACAGAACCCGTACAGGTCCAACTTATCCAAGAGAAGGAAAAAGAAGATTAAGTATTCCATACAGTACTAGATTTCCCCAAAACATGGCCAAATTACTACAGAGCAGTTGTAGTACCAATGATTGCTTTTCCGATGTGGAACCAACACCAGAACCGCGGTTACCAGAGAAACCAAGACTTGAAGACTGGAAGTAGACCCGTAGAGAAAGAACAAATTCCTGGTTTTCTAAGTGACTTGCCAGTCCTGCAGTCAACTCCATCTGTCACGTACAAAACACTACAAGTAGGTACATACGCACTAAATCATAGTCACATGCATGTAGTATAACCCGTTTTTACGCAGTATCAGAGCTTAGTAACCCAAGAAAGTTACCGCTAGTACAAAGATAATGTTATTTAACTGAAAGATGTAAATATGTTTGTTTAAATGTGAATGTAAATTGATCCCGGTAGACTGTGTCCATGCACATTAAGTTAGGGAAAGCAAGTGCCTGGAGGTGGTGTAGACGAATCCAGGCCACCTAAGCAGAAACGCCCGTGGACAAATGTACATAGTTATTGCAACGTTAAAACACCCAGTACCTACAGAGACTATCCTGTATGAACTTTGAACCTTTCTTGCTTACTAATGGACCATATCTACCACGGACTGGTTGTGGTAAGAACTCTCTTGTATATATTTATCAGCCCGGAGGAGATGGACTAAACCCCTGGAAAGACTGCTTTTTAAATTTTTGGACTCTTTTCAAATTTCAGTGATTTTTGTACGTTTTTACTTTTGAGTCTCTGTAAATATTAATTGATCAGGCACGTATCGGCAAAGCACCCGACTTTGTGGGATGTAGGCTGGCTCCAGACATGCGGACCCTCCGCAGCGTCCTGCGGAGGAGATCGCAAGCTGAGCGCAGCTTCTATGTTTAGAATGAGAACGCACGGTGCTGCGCAGGTCTGCGTATGACCGTGCGCTCCCATTCACTGCAATATGTGATTTGTACACAGGTGGATACCCGCGCACAAATCACATACTCTCCTCCGCGTCAGGAACGCGACCATGTCAACCTGATGGCGGCGGCTGTCCCACGTTACTCGGTCCCCAGCTGCCACTATTTTTCCCGGTGTGCCGTCCCCGCATTACATAAACACGTGCCACAAAACATCATACATGCCCTTAACAACGCAGTTGCAGGCAAAGTCCACTTAACCACGGGCACGTGGACAAGTGCTTGTGGCGGGCTCGGTACATCGCTGAAGGCACACTGGGTTAATATTCTGGAAGCCGGGACCCAGTCTGAGCTTCGTACGGAACACGTCCTTCCAACACCAAGGATTACAGGCCCTAACTCAGTCAGGGTTTTACCCACAGTGTACAGCTCTGGAACGTCATGCTCCTCAGCCTCCTCCTCCTCCACTTCACCTTCCACACCAGTCCCAAGCTGGAAGCACTGCAGCACTGTCTCGGCTAAGATCAACAGGCTGTACTGAAGCTAATATGCGTAGGTGACAAACCCCACAATGCTGAAGAGTTGTGGACAGCTCTGAAACAGCAGGCAGATCACTGGCTCACACCGCTGAACCTACAGCCAGGCACAGTCTTGTGTGACAGTGGCTGGAACCTTGTGGCGGCTCTGAGGCGAGGCAAGCTGACACATGTTCCATGCGTGGCCCATGTGCTGAACCTAGTGGTTCAGCGGTTTATTAAATCCTACCCGGAGCTGTCAAATCTGCTCGTCAAAGTACGCCGCCTGTGTGCCCATTTTAGAAAGTAAACCACTGCTTCTGCCGGCCTTGCCGGCTTTCAGTGGCGTTTGCAGCTTCCGGCTCACAGACTGGTGTGTGATCTCCCCACGCGTTGGAATTCCACACTCCACATGTTGGTCAGGATTTGTGAGCAGAAGAGGGCAGTTGTTGAGTACCAGCATCAAGTAGGCCATCGGTATAACGGTTCAAACTCCACACATAAGACCTCAGGAGTGGACATGGATGTCCGACATATGTACCGTCCTCCAAAACTTTGAGAACTCCACCAAGATGGTGAGCGGCGATGACGCCATCATTAGCGTCACCATCCTGCTTCTATGTCTTCTAAAACGCTCTCTGCTAAAAATCAAAGACGATGCATTGCAGGCGGAGCACGATGAGTAGGAGCAAGAAACTGTACTGGGTGATTACACACAGCCCAACCTCATTTCATCCCAACGTGCATTGGAGGACTATGAGAGGAGGAGGATGAAGAAATAGAGCTACTTTCATGCGGAATTGACGGTAATACATGCACAACCGGATGGCCAGAGGACAGGGGAGAGAGGAGGAGGAGGATGATGAGGCCAGCATGGACAGTCATGATGTTGGTGAGGACCCTGAAGTCTTGCCTGGCGCACATGGCTGACTTTATGTTACGCTGCCTGTCTCGTGACCCTCGCGTTATCAACATCTTGGCGGACACTCATTACTGGTTGGTGACACTTTTAGACCGACGCTACAAGGAAAACTTTATTTCTCTTATTCCCGAGGCGGAGAGGTCTACAAAAATGCTGCAGTACCAGAAGGCCATAGTTGCAGAATTAGTGAAAAAATTCCCTTCTGAAAATGCTAGCGGCAGAGGTCACGATTCAGTGGATAACCAAAGCGTCCGGCCAAGAGAGGCACAAGTTCAATCCAGCAGAGGTAGGGGAACACTCTCAAAGATCTGGGACAGTTTTCTCAGCACCTCCCGGAGCACAAGCCCTGAAGTGCGGGGTACTGTCACAAGGACTGCAAAGTTTGCCAAGATGCTAAGGGAGTACCTTGCCGATCATACAAAAGTGCTCCTAGACTCCTCTGTGCCTTATAATTATTGGGTATCCAAGCTGGACACGTGGCAGGAATTGTCTCTCTACGCCTTCATCACAAAGCATTCACTGATCTCAGGTAGACCAGTCCAAGAAAACACTGCGGGCAGCTGGCTAAAGCGCTCAACACAGTGAATTCCTAGGCGCATTGCCCCCTGGGAATTATGAATATGCAAATAGAGTCTATGGAGCCTCGGTCAGGAGTCTCAAACACAGCACTAGCCAGATATCCCTCCAGGGAAGGACCCAGCCAAAGGGGGGGCTCCGTGCGTAGAACACCATAACCACCATATTAAGTGGCCCTTTTAGTCAATGACCAGCTCTTTTACGAGTTTAGAGATATGACAAGGGAATACCAAGGCTAGGTATCTATCCACAGACAGCTGTTTCGGGGTGTTGCCCCTCATCAGTGTGGAGTAATATTCTGGCTAGGTGGGAGCAAGGCCTGGTAGACCAACATCACAAAGCATTCACTGATCTCAGGGAGACCAGCCCAAGAAAACACTGAGGGCAGCTGGCTAAAGCACTCAACACAGTGAATTCTTAGGCGCATTGCCCCCTGGGAATTATGAATATGCAAATAGAGTCTGTGGAGCCTCGGTCAGGAGTCTCAAACACAGCACTAGCAGATATCCCTCCAGGAAAGGACCCAGCCTCTCTACCCTTGGAAGTCCTGGCTTGCCTTGCTGCTAGCGTTTTGTCAGAGCGTGTTTTTAGTGCCGCAGGTGGAATCATTAATGATAAATGCACCCGCCTGTCAACTGAAAATGCTAGATCCAGGGATGGTGTGTAGACAGTTTGCGCTGCTTGAAATAATCAGTTAAAAGTCTTTAGGTAAAAGACCCCCCTTCTTTATTTCCACCTACGCGTTTCAGTGCCACTCCGGGCACCGTCATCAGGGTGATGACGGTGCCTGCAGTGGCACTGAAACGCGTAGGTGGAATTAAGGAAGGGGTCTTTTACTAAAGACTTTAACTGATTATTTCAAGCAGCGTAGACTGTCTACACACCATCCCTGGATCTGGTTATCTTTACACGTGCTACGTGGCGGTGGAGGTCCTGCAGCAGCTTATAATTACATGCCATAAAAACTAGTTGTGGGTGCACACAACTAGACCAGGTGAGTGCACCTCTTTTTGATCTGAGTGTGGAATCAGTGTCATATTGATAGGGCACTATTGCGCCTCACTTGTCTCCTTTATCTTTTTCTATAACTGAAAATGCTGACAGCCTGACTTCACCACACCCACCACCAAATGATAGCGGAATTTAAATTTTGTGCCAGTAAATTGCCATGCACCTCCGCACACCCACACATGGGTACACACTTCATGACTTTGGCTATTGCTGTACTGCTCCTCCTTCTCCTCATCCGCCACCATCATATGATCAGTGCGACCGTGGTTTCATGATGCCACGAAAACATAATTTTTACGTCATATTATGATGATGACCCTAACCGTTCAAAAGTTAGGCAGTAGTTTCATGTATACCCCCAGGGTTAAATGTTTTGGTCCATGCTTACTGAATAGGCATTACAAGTACAGCTCTTTTGTAATGGGAACAATATTTAGAGGCTCTCCTCCATGTTTTTTTCCAGGGGCACTGAAGTGCCTAAGAATTTTTGGCAGCCCTGCCTAGGGCAATCCTACAAAAGACCCACTTCCTTATAATGGGCACAATATTAAAGGGGGCCCTCATGCACGCCTCTATCCAGGGGCATCAGAGTGCCACACAATTTTTGGCTTCCCTGCCTAGGGCAATCCTACAAAAGACCCACTTCCTTATAATGGGCACAATATTAAAAGAGGCTCTCATGCACGCCTCTATCCAGCGGCATCAAAGTGCCACACTATTTTTGGCTTCCCTGCCTAGGGCAATCCTACAAAAGACCCATTTCCTTATAATGGGCACAAAATTAAAAGAGGCTCTCATGCACGCCTCTATCCAGCGGCATCAAAGTGCCACACTATTTTTGGCTTCCCTGCCTAGGGCAATCTTACAAAAGACCCATTTCCTTATAATGGGCACAAAATTAAAAGAGGCTCTCATGCACGCCTCTATCTAGGGGCATCAAAGTGCCACACTATTTTTGGCTTCCCTGCCTAGGGCAATCCTACAAAAGACCCACTTCCTTATAATGGGCACAATATTAAAAGAGGCTCTCATGCACGCCTCTATCTAGGGGCATTGGGGTGCCACACTATTTTTGGCAGCCCTGCCTAGGGCAATACTACATAATACTTATAATGGGCACATTATTTAAAGAGGCCTTCATTTACGTCTCTCCCCAGGGGCATGGGAGTGCCACACAATTTTTATTTTTTATAAATCTTTCATGTAATCCAAAAAACTAACATACACCAACTCTGGGTATGAGACCTTAATATTTTCTCCATGAAAATCCATTTTGGTTTCATTTTGTAACGTTTTCTTGACAGTCCGTAAAAGTGGTGTAATAGTCTGACAACATTGTTGACAGCAGTGACCTTGGGGTCTGAAATGCTTACAGGGGTCTTCCCCATGCTGTTCCCATATCATTTCAGCCCTGTTCTGACACTTTTGTGACATTTGTAGGGTTTTTCCATGCTGCCGGGGGTCATGCAAAAAAAAATACTCGGGTCTCCCATAGGATAACATTGGGCTCGGTGCTCGGGCCGAGTACACGAGTATCTTGGGATGCTTGGCCCGAGCTTCGAGCACCTGAACATTTTAGTACTCACTCAACTCTACAAAATATGCGTAATTCCAATCATTTTCTGGAAGAAATCCTTAATTTTCTGGAACACATTTTCGCCATGCCTGTACAGATTTTGTTGGGTATTATGCATGGTATCAGGTCTAAGCAACTAAATATTATTAGTGCCCAAACCATCGGTCAATGTCTCATAGTATTAATATCTACTATAATTAGAAACTTTACTTACTGAGTCATCCAGTCACTAATGGAAAGTAGTGTAGTTTTTCTTTTTTGGGATAATTAAATAGAACTGGATTTACATTTATGTAACACTTAAAATAGATTTTTAATATATATTTTTTTAAGCATTACAATAAAATTCTATATTTTTAGTTTATAATATATGAACATTCTTATGGTATGTAATGGATACAGTTCAAGTGTCTAATGGTTAGATTTGTTTTAGCTATGCATAGTATCAAAATGATCAACAGTGGCACTTTACTAGTCACAAAGTAATCTTTACACATGCAGAAGGAATTACATATGATAGAGATGACTGTATTGAGACAGATATTCCCTAAAGTTGTGGACTCTTGAAATGCGTTGGATTGATATTGTGTTTAGGCCACTAGGGGTCCTCCTGGAGTTAGCAATGACATCACATGCTCAGGACTACAGTATAGTTATTTGCTGCACTACTTGCCAGAACATGGGCCTTGCAAACAGGACTCCCACTATTAAACAAGCACTGCTGTTGAGATTCAAAGAAGCATTTCATTCCCCTTTTTGGATTTATAACTTTGGATTTATTCATGCTCACCATATGACGCAATTAATGACCAAGATCTGCTCTGGGAGCTGATCATTAGTGCTGCATGCAAAACCACTTTTATATATCTACTTATATAATCCGCAGTTGGGATTTCGGGCGTTGTAGCCGAATCCCAACATGCTTTGCGCGGGACTGCGAGTGATGACGCGCAGCGTCATCACGAGCCGCAGACCCGCACTACTCTAAAAAAAAAAAAAATCCTCACCTCTACCCGAGCCCGCGCCGTCTCCCGCCGTCTCCCGCCGTCTCCCGCCGTCTCCCGCCGTCTCCCGCCGTCTTCTGCCGTGTTCCGCTAGGCTCCCGGTGGCTGTGCAGGCTCCCGGTGCCTGCAGTGATCTTCTATATACTGAGAGTGAAGGACCTGTGCTGATGTCAGAGTCACGTGACACCAGCTTACTCCAGGCAAATCGCGGGTCACGTGACTCTGACATCACCACAGGTCCTTCACTCTCAGTAGATAGAAGATCACTGCAGGCACCGGGAGCCTGCACAGCCCCCGGGAGCCTAGCGGAACACGGCAGAAGACGGCGGGGCTCGGGGTGAGGTGAGCATAATCTTTTTTTATTTTTTTTAACCCCTGCCTTGCACGAGCGCACCACAGACACCTGTATACTCCACCACCACACACGCCTGTACACTCTGCCACCACCACAGACGCCTGTATACTCCACCACCACACACGCCTGTACACTCTGCCACCACCACAGACGCCTGTATACTCCACCACCACACACGCCTGTACACTCTGCCACCACCACACACGCCTGTATACTCTGCCACCACACACACGCCTGTACACTCTGCCACCACACACGCCTGTACACTCTGCCACCACACACGCCTGTACACTCTGCCGCCACCACCACACACCTGTACACTCTGCCGACCACACCACCCTGACACTCTGCCGCCACCACCACCCGCCTGTACACTCTGCCCACCACCACACACGCCTGTACACTCTGCCGCCACCACCACACACGCCTGTACACTCTGCCGCCACCACCACACACGCCTGTACACTCTGCCGCCACCACCACACACGCCTGTACACTCTGCCGCCACCACCACACACGCCTGTACACTCTGCCGCCACCACCACACACGCCTGTACACTCTGCCGCCACCACCACACACGCCTGTACACTCTGCCGCCACCACCACACACGCCTGTACACTCTGCCGCCACCACCACACACGCCTGTACACTCTGCCGCCACCACCACACGCCTGTACACTCTGCCGCCACCACACACGCCTGTACACTCTGCCGCCACCACACACGCCTGTACACTCTGCCGCCACCACACACACGCCTGTACACTCTGCCGCCACCACACACGCCTGTACACTCTGCCGCCACCACACACGCCTGTACACTCTGCGCACCCACACGCCTGTACACTCTGCCGCCACCACACACGCCTGTACACTCTGCCGCCACCACACACGCCTGTACACTCTGCCGCCACCACACACGCCTGTACACTCTGCCGCCACCACACACGCCTGTACACTCTGCCGCCACCACACACGCCTGTACACTCTGCCGCCACCACACACGCCTGTACACTCTGCCACCACCAGACGCCTGTATACTCTGCCCCACCACCACACCTGCCTGTATACTCTGCCGCCACCAGACGCCTGTATACTCTGCCGCCACCAGACGCCTGTATACTCTGCCGCCACCACCACACCTGCCTGTATACTCTGCCGCCACCAGACGCCTGTATACTGTGCCGCCACCACCACACACGCCTGTATACTCTGCCGCCACCACCACACACGCCGGTATACTCTCCCACCACCACACACGCCGGTATACTCTGCCACCACCACACACACCTGTACACTCTGCCACCACCACACACGCCTGTACACTCTGCCACCACCACACACACCTGTATACTCTGCCGCCACCAGCACAGACGCCTGTATACTCTGCCGCCACCAGCACAGACGCCTGTATACTCTGCCACCAGCACAGACGCCTGTATACTCTGCCACCAGCACAGACGCCTGTATACTCTGCCACCAGCACAGACGCCTGTATACTCTGCCACCACCACACACGCCTGTATACTCTGCCACCACCACACACGCCTGTATACTCTGCCACCACCACACACGCCTGTATACTCTGCCACCACACACACGCCTGTATACTCTGCCACCACCAGACGCCTGTATACTCTGCCGCCACCACCACACCTGCCTGTATACTCTGCCGCCACCAGACGCCTGTATACTCTGCCGCCACCACCACACCTGCCTGTATACTCTGCCGCCACCAGACGCCTGTATACTCTGCCGCCACCACCACACCTGCCTGTATACTCTGCCGCCACCAGACGCCTGTATACTGTGCCGCCACCACCACACACGCCTGTATACTCTGCCGCCACACCACCACACACGCCGGTATACTCTCCCACCACCACACACGCCGGTATACTCTCCCACCACCACACACGCCGGTATACTCTGCCGCCACCAGCACAGACGCCTGTATACTCTGCCACCACCACACACGCCTGTATACTCTGCCACCACCACACACGCCTGTATACTCTGCCACCACCACACACGCCTGTATACTCTGCCACCACCACACACGCCTGTATACTCTGCCACCACCACACACACGCCTGTACACTCTGCCACCACCACACACACCTGTACACTCTGCCACCACCACAGACGCCTGTATACTCTGCCGCCACCACCACACCTGCCTGTATACTCTGCCGCCACCACCACACCTGCCTGTATACTCTGCCGCCACCAGCACAGACGCCTGTATACTCTGCCGCCACCAGCACAGACGCCTGTATACTCTACCGCCACCAGCACAGACGCCTGTATACTCTGCCGCCACCAGCACAGACGCCTGTATACTCTGCCACCACCACACATGCCTGTACACTCTGCCACCACCACACACACCTGTACACTCTGCCACCACCACACACGCCTGTACACTCTGCCACCACCACACACGCCTGTACACTCTGCCACCACACACGCCTGTATACTCTGCCACCACCAGCACAGACGCCTGTATACTCTGCCGCCACCACACACGCCTGTATACTCTGCCACCACCACCACACACGCCTGTATACTCCACTACCCACAGACCCACCTTTTATACTTTACTACCCACAGAGTCACCTGTATAATCTCCTACCCTCAGAGCCGTCTGTATACTCTGCTACCCACAGACCCGCCTGTATACTCTGCTACCCACAGAGCCCCCTGTATACTCTGCTACCCACTGGCCCGCCTGTATACACACAATTCATTTCACCCTGCTCCCGATGCAATTGCATCGGGCCTTTTTACTAGTATTTCTATATTTGGCAGTTTTAAAATTAGGTTGCTGCTACTGACAATACAATTTTTTTTTTGCTTTTCTATAAGGTTAATATGAATGACTCCACTGGACTAATATGTTGCATTATTTGTCAATTAGTGAGTGGATTGTTGTAGACCAGGAGTCTCAAACGCGGCTGGGTTGGTGGGCCGCACAAAGAAAAACATTTAAATTGGGGTGTTGCATTCCTTGCAGGGCTAAATTACATTTTTAGTAATACCAGATTTTTTTTCTTGATGTAGTAATGTACTCATCTTGTCCCCTTACTTGCAGTAATGTCCACTTACTGATTCTCTTCTTGTAGGTATGTCCCCATCCCAGTCCCTTTCTTGTAGTAATGTGCCAATAATGATTCCCTTCTTCCTCCTTGTTGTGATGTCACTATCCTGATCCTGATCTTGTAGCAATACCCCATACTGGTCCCCATCCTGTAGTAATGTCCCACATCCTGGTCCCAATATTGTAGTAATGTCCCCATCCTTGTCCCCTCAATGTAGTAATCTATATATCCTGGTTCCCAGTAATCTCTCCATCGTGTCCCCATCCTGGTCTCAATCTTGTAATAATACCCCATCCTGGTCCATATCATGTAGTATTGTTCACATCTTGGTCACCTCCTTGCAGTAATGTCCCATCCTGGTCCCCATCTTGTAGTAATGTCCCAGTCCTGGTCCCCATCATGTAGTAAAGTCTCCATCCTGGTCCTCATCATGAAGTAATGTCCACATCCTGGTCCCCATATTGTAGTAATTTCCCCATCATACTCCCCATATTGTCGTAATATCCCCATCCTGGTCCCCATATTGTAGTAATGTCCCCAATACTGGTCCCCATATTGTAGTAATGTCCTCATTATGCTCCCCTTCTTGTAATATCGCCATCATGCTCCCCATTTTGTAGTACTGTCCCCATCATGTTCCCCATCTTGTAGTAATGTTCTTCATATTATAGTAAAGTCCTCATCCTGGTCCCCTTCTTGTAGTAATGTCCCCATCCTGGTCCCCACATTGTAGTACTGTCTCCATTATGTTCCCCATCCTGTAGTAATCTCCCTCTTCATGCTCTCCATATTGTAGTAGTGTCCCCATCGCACCCCATCTTGTAGTACAGTTAAAATCGAGCTCCCCATCTTCAAGTACTGCCAACATCATGCTCCCCATATGTATTAAAGTCCCCATCATGCTCCCCATATTGTAGCACTGTCCCCATCATGTTCCCTATATTGTAGTACTGTCCTGATCCTGCAGTAATGCCCTGTTGTGCCTTTATACACACACACACACACACACACACACAATCACACATACACTCACACACACTTACATATACACATACACACACTCACAGATCTTACTCATCTATATTCCATTCCCTCGGCGACATCTTTTCAGCATATGCAGCCGCAGGACCTATGCTCACCTTGACAACGCTGCTATCCGCCGGCCATGACCCTCAGTCACGGTGCCACTGTCCACACTTGATATGTATTGCAATTTGCCGGGACTGCGCAGTAACAAACTCTCTGCCTCGGTTACAGCAAAGCCAGTAGCTTGTCAGCGAATGACATCAGCTGCTGGCCTCTGATTGGCCGACAGCTGCCATTGATGTATGTGACAAGTGTATTTCCCTGGCGGTGCCAGCAATACATATCAAGTATAGTAACTGAGGGCTGCGGCGGGTGGATGGCAATGTTGTAAAGATGACCTCAGGGCCGGCAGGCTGCACAAAGCAGCCTCAGGGGCCGCGTGTTTGAGACCCCTGTTATAGACACTGTTTTTAACGTGAATTTGTTGACATCAATATGTGGAGACTTATATTTGTAGTGTTACATTGCATATATTTATTCATAAGTATTATTGCTACTTTGAACAGGATTCAGAGATCCATTTTATCTATTGCAATTGACATTGTATTATTAGGGTGCACAGCTGTTATGATATTCAAGCAAGAGTTATACACCGTGCAATTTCTTGTTGGGTGTCATATATGAAAGATTTTCTCCCTTAGATACAATGCTGCGTGCATGAGGCCCCAAAGTCTTAATAGGGTATTCTCAAGTTTTGAAGTTATCCCCTATTTGTAGCATAGAGGATAACTTTCCAAATACTGGTGGTTTGATTGACGGGACTTCCTCGAATTCTAAGAAATGGGGTTGTTCAGTGATTCATGTGAATAGAGCATTGGTTGATCGTGCCCCTGCTGCTCCATTAATTACTGAAATTGCCATAATTAGCTGAGTACTTTTCTCAACTGGTCTTTGGCACTTCCATAGGCATGAATGCAGTCTGCATGATCGACCAATAATTTAAAGCGCTCCATTTCTAAGGATTCATGGGGGTCCAAGCAGATGGGAATTTATCCATTATTTAATATAACACGCCCACTCCAGGGCAATGGGGATACTCGGAACCGGGACAGATTTTTCGGTTCTTTCACAGGGGGACATCACAGTGGCAACCCGCCTCCATGGTCCTGGTGCTGTCATTTTAAAGTTTAGGACTAGATGACAGGGAATAGAAGGAAAAGGGGTATTCATGACGCCACCTGTGGTGTGCGGCTATGTGTGGCCGCCGCTGCTTCAGAACCTCTGGGGACAATGACCGGCAGCTTAGATGGTTTCCGGAGGTGGAGCGGTTCCCCAGGGCAGTGGGTAGGCAAGTCAGTTCATTCTTTGGCCGGTGTTCATGGGGTCATCAGCTCCTCAGGGTGTCATGCGGCCTCTGTAACCGGTGGTCATCGCTAATAACAGTCATACACACTTCTATTGGAGTTGTGTACCTTTACTGTAACGTTCCAACCAGGCCGCCGGGTGCTTCCCTCTGACAATCTCCAGTTTCAGCGGTTTCTCTTGAACCGGGACAGTTTTGTCAAGACCCCCTAGGTGTTCTTTGCTCTCTCATGGTGTTTCCTTCACTGGTGGTACTCTCAGCGCTTCTAGCTCATCTCATCTCACCTCTCCTCCCAGCGCTCCTCACACAGAGCTCAGGTACCACAGGCCTTGGTGGGTACCGTACCCTGGCACCGCACCTTAGTGCGGCCACCTTCTCCGAGTTGTGCCGGGTTTGCGGTCACAGGTCCCCTTTAGGATCTCATGGCCTCCGGTTTTAACGGTTCGGGTATGGTTCCCTGTGCTGTGTTTAGGGCCGGTCCCCTGTTTTTCGTCCACCAGCCCTCCGTTCCTTCTGCCAGATAAAGGCATGCGGATGATCTAGATCTTCTTCTGCACCTCTGAGGCTCCCTTTCTCCTCTACACCGTTCAGTCTCTCCCTCCCTGGGTGAGCATTATCGTGCTCCAACCCATGGGAGCCAACACCTCCACCACTTCTCGACTCTCACTCCAACTTTGTACTCCTTTGCTGTTCTCCTCCTGACTGACTGACTGACTGTACACTTCCTTGTTCCCCCTTGCTGAGATTGGGCCCTTCCCCCTGGGTCCTCCTACTGTCCCATACAGAGATCGTAGGTGTGTGTGTTTTATGGGTCTCAACTTCACCATCCAGGTACCTGATGAACAGGGGCACTACCCCTGGTGGCAGTCGAACCAGTGGGGCATCATAAATGCATAGGGGATAACTTCCAAACTTGAGAATACTCGTTTAATAATGAAAAGAATTTGAGGGTTATAATTTGTCCCCTATCCATTTAATAGGTAACACTGCCAAACTTGAGAAGACCTAGTAATGTAAGGGGATAATTTAATTTGTGGTAAAAAAAAAATGAAAATCAGCGATTCAGAACAAATTCTATTGTTTAGTAAATTGAGCAGCAGAATTGAAAGGCATTATTGAATCATTAAATTTGTCACCGTTCAGATTTCTGCTACTTAAAATTTGATGACATCTAAGCGCAGGGCAATTCAAATCAATAACAGTTTAAATAGAATATTACAGTAGATTTTCAGCAACAGAAATCTCTGAATAAGTATCGGCTCTTTCACACAGTCTTTTCAACGTGGAAATTAGTGCTGTAGCTCATACACTTTATCAATGTCATTTCTGTATGTGCTTTATTGAGCATTATGTTCTTTCTGCAATTCTTGGTTTCTGATTTTCCCCTTGCTCTTTATCACACATCTGGTCTCAGGTCAGAATCTAGCTTTTCTTTTGCCTTAGGCGAAAATTGAAATTACTCCTTTCTAAACAGTGCAGTTTAAACATACAGTGAACTAATGGAATTCTGTAATTTTTGGTTTTTTTTTTTTGCTTTTTTGACAATCGTTCATTCATTCATTTATTCTTTCTTATTTCACCCCTTAGGGAACTTGACCCTGTAATCATCTGATTGCTTATAATACTTCAGTTTTGCATTGTGTAGAGCAAATTACTGTATGCTGTGAAGGAATACAGCACCTGAACCCCCTTTAATACAGAGATATAACATCAGAATCATCATTAGTACACTAGAACATGATTACATCCCCAGAACTGCCATCAGTACACTAAATATCTTTACCATAGCCACCAACAGTACATGAATACACAACCATTACCACCATTAATACATGAATATAGATCTAGAACCACCATCAGTGCAGAAATCTAGCACCAGAATCAACTTTAATACCCAAATACAGCACTAGAACCATACCATCAGTACATGAGTAGAGCAGAGTCAGCATCATTACATGAATAAGGCACTAAACTTAATACAGCAATCAATTGCAATCTCATATCAGCACACACAATATACATTGGTTTCACATGAACTTACAACTTCTAATTCTACCTTAACAGTTATCAATAGTGATAGGAGGAAATATTACAGTTGTTGCTACGATCCATCATCAGACTGCAGACCATACAGAAATCACAGTACTAATGAGATATAATCAGTATCTTGAACAAACATTGTCAAAATCTGGACCAGATGTTATGATGGGTTTGGACATTCACAGCTCATCTCTGCAGGCATTCATCTTCTCCGGTCTTCTGCTGCAAATCCCAACTCTGCCATTAAAAACAACAGTGTCATTATAATGCTCCTGAATAAAAGTATCTGCTTTATTCAGTGCCCCTTACTGTGTCCCCGGCACAAAATATTACCCCCACACCATACATATTATGGTAAATGCCATCCTCACTTTCTTATCCTAAAAAATATTGCCTCCATATTATCTGATCTTATGACTATAACCCCAATATCTTTGCCCTTATGAGCTATGACTTCCGCATCATCCCACGTTATGAAACATAATGCCATGCTTTCTTATAATGATACCCCTATGCTTCTCTTTAATGACCCCCCATTATGTCTATTATTTTGATACCTCACTGCCAGTATGATGGCCATTACAGCCTCCAAACATAGTATGATGGCCCCCACAGCCTTCCATAGTCTAAATGATGGCCTACATAGCTCCCCTATATACAGTATGGTGGCCCCAGCTGTTCCTTACATACAATAAGATGGCCTCCACAGTCCACTGCATACAGTATTATGGGCTCCACAAGTCTCTGTATATAGTATGGGGACCCGTACATGTACAGTATTGGGCTCCTTTTGATCACCTATTTACAGTATGGGGCCACCGCAGGGCCCCTATATACACTGTGGGGACCCAACAGTCCCCTATATACAGGATGATGCACTCAAAGCACCTTATATGCAGAATGATGACCCCTCCACAGCACCCTAAATGCACTATTACCACCTCACAGATCCATATATACAGTATGATGGCCACCAAATCTTCCCTTTATACTGTAAAGGGAACCTACAGCTCTCTGTAGACAGTATAAGGCCACCACAGTTCTATATATACAATATGGGGTACCCCAAAGCCCGCTATATGCACTATTGTAGCTCCACATCCCTTTACATACAGCATATTGATCACACATCCCCCTATTTATAGTATGATGTCCTCATAGCCAGGGCTGTGGAGTCGGAGTCATTTTCAGGTAAATTGAGGAGTCGGAGTAGCAGATGGAGCTTTGGCTTCCCAACTCCACAGCTCTGATAGCACAGAGGCTAAAAGCAGGGATGGGTGGGGAACAGAGTTACAGTGACAGACAGGGATGTGGATTTAGGAAGCCAAACTTCCCCCTCCTACTCCCCTTCCTACTCCCCCTCCATTTTCCTGGATACGACTCCAAGTCCACAGCCCTGTTCAAAGCCCCTTATGTACCAGTTAGATGGCTCCCACAGCTACCTATATACAGCATGAAGGCCCCACTGTATATGCATTATGATGACCTCCACAATGTGTTTTATGGAAGTTAATACCAAATACTCCATATGACATATTCAAAAAGTTATAAGAACCAGGAAGGAAATCTACAACCGTAACTAGCTCAGCAACTCCACAAGGGGAAATACTATACAAAACAGAAAAATAAAGTGCAGCAACACACAATTAAAGTGCAAGTGCAGTATAAATGGTGAGTACAGATTATGGCAACTCAGATGTAACAACTTAGCAGCTAGTTAACATGTTGCATGGCACAGATACATAATCATGAGGCTTACAAAAAGCATGACCATATAAAGAACAATAAATTACATCAATGTTACATAGTAAAGATAGACAGCCTGTAAGTCCCATAATGGATCAAGTAAAAAAAATATAACAACCATTACCTAAGGTGCAAATTCATGTGCCTAAAGAGGAAAGGGGACCTTGTCAAGACGAACCCCAAAGCATGTGTTGCGTTATTTATTCTTTGACTTAATCATGGGGAATGCTCTTTACTAGCTTGCAGGACCTTTAAAACATAATGGAGTGTTATCACATAAAACCGGTCCTCCAATAGGAATGCTAGAATTGGCGCTTGCGCACATGTCGCAAGTCCTTCTCATCCAATCTGGACAGGGTCAATATCACAGCACATGCATGGAGGCACAGGCCGCAGCCCAGCAGCCAACACACACGCATAGATGGATCAGACACCAAAGGGAGGGAGGAAGGTACAGCAGACATGAGCAGAAGTGCACACCATCCCACAACATGGTACAAGAGCCACACAATATAAAAAACAGATGCAAATAACCAAAAGTGAGATATATATTGTAATACTCCTTCTCAAATACGGGTTGTAGCATTGTCATGTGTGGAATTACATAACTTATATATTGATGAAAACTTTTTTCTTTTAATCGCAGAAAATCGATTTATATCAACAAATGTAATTTAGGCAGTCAGCATAGGAAAAAGAGCATGTTTAGAAATGTGTACATAATAAAATTCAATATTTGCATAATAACATTAAAATAAATTTTAAAAAATCCTTTGTTAATTATATGCAGAAAAACAGAAGCAGGGGAAGGGGAAAATGAAAAGAAAAGGAAAAAGGATAGACACTGATACAGATTACCTAAAGAAAAAGAGCGAAGTTAAATGTTTCATTAAGGCCATATGAACTATAGTCTCCAATGTGGAAATCCACCGGGTTTCCCTCAGAGCAAGAACCTTTATTAACTTTCCACCCCTATTACCACCATGATCAATGTCAATTCCTTGTACTTTCAACTATTTGATGTTACAATTAGGGATGAGCGAGTCCGAAAAGACTCGGAATCGCAAGACCCCAACGAGTCCGAGTCAAGGACTCGGGACTCGTTGCGAGTCCAGCGAGTCCAATGTTAATGAATAGGGACCCGAGTAATAGCGAATAATGACATTTACAACTCGCTGATGTGTCTCTGAAAGTGTGCGAGTCCAAACTCGCTGGTTTTTCTCTATTTTGAGGCTTGTAGCCGATGATGCGGGGGAAGCGATTCTCCAGCACACACCATGCTTTAAGGAAACAGGAAGCGAGTCGCGCTGACAGGCGCACACACAGAGCGATCCATTCATCAGTGCAATCATGGCAGCAGGACGTGGCACGGTGAACACACTGCGTCTTATTGCACTTGTGGAGGCTCGTCCATTTCTATGGCTCCCTACAGATCCTGAGTATGGGGATACGACCCTAATTAATACAGCCTGGAGAGAGATCGCCCAAGAGATGTTCCCTGCGTTCCATCGGAGTGACCATGAGGAACAGAGCAATCTAAGTAAGTTAAATGAGTTCACACGTTATATATTGCATTTACTGTATATATACTCGTGTATAAGCCGACCCCCCTATTTTTGCCCCGAAAAACTATGAAAACATATTCACCGCCATCCTGGTATACAGCGGCTATCACTGGTAGACAGCCCCCCATCAGAGTATACACCTCCCCCTGCAGAGTATACAGGCCCCCAGATGGGTATACATCCCCCCCATATTGTGGTATACAGGCAGGGGCGGACTGGCCCAGGTGCCACGGGTCATGCGGCTGCAGGAGCATGAATAATCCGCATGTCCCTGAAGCAGCAGGCGGAAACGGAAGCTCCTGGGCGCGCGATGACGTCATCAGCACGCGGCTGCGTCCGGGAGTGAGCGTCTGTGAGTGGCGTGCGGCTGAGACTGTTAGCGAGCGGCTGTGAGGAGCGCGAGGCTGCGGCTGGGAGCGAGCCATAGGAGAATGCGGGAGCTGCGGTGACTGTGAGGCGGCCGCCAGTCATCACCCTCCCCACCCCCCGTCCTCACCTGTGTCGGGCCGGTGAGGGAGGGTTGCGACCCAAACTGTAGGGTGCCAGTCAGTCCCTGTATACAGGGCCCTCAGTGTGTGTACAGGCCCCCCCAGCAGTGGGTATACAGGGCCCCCAGCAGTGGGTAGACAGTGGCCCAGTGGGAATACAGGGCCCCCATAGCAGGGTATACAGGACCCTGAATGTGTTATCATGCTCCACCGCATAGTTGCCTATATTTGGATGGGCTCACAACAGTACAATGAGTTTAATGTCTGATCCTCCTGGCTCTTTCGGCCAAGGGGTTGGGTGTATATAAATACCACTAATGACCAGAGTCTGGTGCCCGCACTATTACATTCTCTATGCGTTGACATGTGTCCTGCCTCATTTGTGATTGTGGCCACGTGAGCTCAATGTCCGTAATGCTGTTGATGATGTTCCACACTGTCGTGTCACTGTGCCTTGTATACACATTACACACACAAAATGAATAAAATGTTATTGTTGATTTGTACACATACTTTTGTTGTTTCAAATATTACACATCTCTAAACCCGGTTTCAAATCATTTCACAGTTGACCATCTTAAAAAACGGTGGAGGAGCTGCCGGGACCAGCATAAGAAGCAGTACCGGCAGTACTCAGAGAGACAACCGGGAGCCGCTCCATTGCTCAACCACTACCACTTTTATGACCGGCTGTCCTTCCTTCACCCGGTGGCCGCTATGCCAAGGTATGTGTCTGCAGCACTGTTGTGTACATTTAGTATTATTTATAAATATATACATTAGTTTCCATTTTGGCTTTGTGGGTAGCAGAGTATACAGGCGGGTCTGAGGTAGCAGAGTATACAGGCGGGTCTGTGGGTAGCAGAGTATACAGGCGGGTCTGAGGTAGCAGAGTATACAGGCGGGTCTGTGGGTAGCAGAGTATAACAGGCGGGTCTGTGGGTAGCAGAGTATACAGGCGGGTCTGTGGGTAGCAGAGTATACAGGCGGTCTGAGGTAGCAGAGTATACAGGCGGGTCTGAGGTAGCAGAGTATACAGGCGGGTCTGTGGGTAGCAGAGTATACAGGCGGGTCTGAGGTAGCAGAGTATAAAGACGGCTCTGTGGGTAGCAGAGTATACAGGCGGGTCTGTGGGTAGCAGAGTATACAGGCGGCTCAGTGGGTAGCAGAGTATATAGGTGATGAGAATAGGGTTAATAGATGGTGCTACAGTGTTGGGGCGTGCTAGAGGGAGCAGAGATCCGATTACTGCCATCATTTCTGACCTTATTAATGATAGCGGCCGCAGCTAAATGACATCATGGCAAAGGTAAACATGGGGTGTGGTTAGCTGCAGGAGGTTAGTGAGAGGTGTGGGTTGTTTGGCAGAGGGCGTGGTGTGGGCGTGGTGAGCGCGGCTCCAGCGTCAGATACGCTGCGAGCGCGGAACCGCGGCACATCTCCAGGAGCAGAGGACGTGTCCGGTACGTCCGTAGCCCCCGGCCTCCCCGTTGTCCGCACACACAGCCCCGCTGTGACCTCTGCAGTGTCACAGGCCCCGGCGGGCGTCTGTCATCTCCTCCTGACACTGACCTCCTCCTGATTTGATTGTCTGTGTTGTCCCCCCCGCTGTCAGCATCAGTGATCTGCTAAGACCTGTGGGTGCACAGACGGGGGAAGTACAAATGCCAGCATGCCGGGGCGGATTGGGCGCTGTGAGGGGCGCAGGTCTTGCTGTGAGCGGAGGGCGCGAGGCCGCTAGAGAAAACTCTATAGCGGCTGTGTGAGTTAAGCGTCTGCGGCTCGCGAAGGCGCATACGCGTCTCCGCTCGCAGTGACGCTAAGGAGTTTGGGATTAGGCTACAGTGCCGGAATTTCAAATTCCCGATTATATAAATAGATTATATATATATATATTGTATACCTTTCAACCCCTTCCCTGCTTTATATAGATGATATAAGCTAAAAGTTTTGTGAATTAAGTATGTCAAGTTAAAAGTGAAGTCAGGGGGACTTTTTTTTTTCATGTGAACCATTGGTGTTATTGATCGTCTAGATTAGATGGGATGGGGGGGGGGTGGGTGTTAATCAGGGGGTGAAAAATTATGTATTAGTATGGAATTAGCAAAGAAAGTCACGTATTCCTTTATGTTATGTACAGTTGGTTATTCTTTCATAATAATAACAAATATCTGATTAATAATACACAGATACACAGAGTCTAAAAAGCGTGCAACTTAATGTTTGACCTATGTTTTTGTTTCCAAATGCAATGCATTCACAAATTTTTTTTTACTTTACCCACAGAGAAGCTTACTACAGAGGGCGGCGTGCTGTGAACCCTCCACCGCCAAACAGAAGGCGGCGTGGAGAAAACCCACCACCACCACCACGGCCGGCGCCACCACCACCGCCGCCGCCACCAGCACCAACACCACCACCACCGCCGCCACCAGCACCAGCACCACCACCACCGCCGCCACCAGCACCAGCAACACCACCACCGCCGCCACCAGAACCAACACCACCACCGCCGCCACCAGCACCAACACCACCACCGCCGCCACCCAGCACCAACCCCAGCTTTGGGGCATGTCCGGCCGCAAGAGGAGGAACCTGGATGCCCACCTCACAGCAGCCATGGTCTGATCCCGGGGTCACCTAATAGACGGCGTGCACAAAGTAATGCTGACTTTGCCCACAGTCTGATACCATTCCTGGATGAAATTCCATTTCACAGGCTACTGCGGGCAAGGTCAGCATTACAGATTGTGCTTGACGCCAGTCGCCCACCAAACCACCCAGGTGAGGTTTTCAATTATTTGGAGGGGTGGCAACTCAGACACTACAACCTACAAGACAGGCCCACACCCCGGGACAGCCATGTGCCACCCCAGAGGCCTGTACCTACCTTTCCACAATGGCCACCTAACAGGGACCTACCATTTTTCCCCACACCGGCCCAGAGGATCCACCCTCAAGGGTTGCCGGAGGCCATTCATGGGGCCCTTGACCTCTTGCAGGACCAGGGTGATGGTGTCACTTTACTGGCAAGGCCGGAGGATGCGGCAACCTACCAGCAGCTGTAGACCCCTTATTTTTTTGTTTTTTATTTTGTGTTCATGTGCATTGCACAATTTCTTTATGTTATTATTTCTTATATTTTCCTACTGTTTACAAAGTTGTACCAAAAAAAAAAAAAAAAAAAAAAAAAATTCTGACATTTTTACCATTATGGCGGAATAATACCCAGTTTACAAAAACTGCTTTGTGTCTGTCTTTTTTCAGGGAAAGGATGTGTAGGTTGTTTTGTGGGTGGGCTTAAAGTCATCATCATTATAATTATTATTTATTTATATAGCACCGATAGGTTCCATGGCGCTTTACATGAGGATAAGGTACACAAGGAGAAGTACAATAAACATAGACAATAAGGTCATAGAGGTACAACAGGAGAGGACCCTGTACGCGTGGGCTCACATTCAACGAGGGGTGGGTGGGGATACAATAGGGTGGGGAAGGTGTCGGTCGTGGGGCGTGTAGCGGGGTGTCATGGCAGGTTGTAGGCCTGTCGGAAGAGGTGAGTCTTTAGGTGTTTCTTGAAGGTTCCCAGGGTAGGCGAGTGAGTGATGAGGTGGGGCAGCGAGTTACAGAGCATGGTTGATGCCCGGGAGAAATCCTGTATGCGGTTGTGGGAAGAGGAGATGAGGGGGGAGTGTCGGAGAAGTTCTTTGGATGAACGCAGGTAGCGTGAGGGATGGTATCGGGAGATCATGTCGGAGATGTATGGTGGGGATAGGTTGTGTAAGGCTTTGAATGTCATGATCAGTGTTTTAAAGTGAGCTCTCTGTGTGGCGGGGACCCAGTGAAGGGCTTGGCAGAGGGTGTAGACAGGTGAGTAGCGTGAGGACAGATGGATTAGTCGGGCAGCAGAGTTTAGTATAGATTGGAGAGGTGCAAGAGAGTTGGCAGGGAGGCCTGTGCGAAGGAGGTTCCAGTAGTCAAGGCGGGAGATGATGAGGGCATTAATGAGTGTTTTAGCTGTGTCAGGGTTGAGTAACGAGCAAATTCTTGAAATATTTTTGAGTTGGAGTGACAGGGACTTGGTTAGGAACTAGAGGTGGGGCTTGAAGGAGAGGGATGAGTCAAGGATTACCCCGAGACATTTGGCGTGGAGGACAGGGGAGAGAGAGCATCATTAGCAAGTACTTTACGGACCGCATGGAGCATGAAGTCACCTTGGTTACTAAGTGTAAAATCATGACTCCACAGACAAATGTTGCTGACAAATAAACAGTGCCTGTGTTTGGGGGGTTACTTAATGCCTCGCTATGGCAACAAGACTAGGAACACACATGTGAGAGGCTGGGACATCTACCTGCTACACATCGCGTCTACGCGTTTTCTACAGAGCGTACAGTGGGACCTTTCTCCAGGCTCCAGCAGGATGATAGTCCAAGCAATGCCCACGATGCAAGCATAGGCTTGTTGCCTAAAAAAATTAGCTCAAGGGCTTCATATACATTTTTTCAGAAAGCAGGGTGCTTGGCCCATACAATAGAATTGCTTGTACTAGGAGCATAGTACATGCAATGCCCACGATGGAGGCATAGGCTTGGTGCCTGGAAAAATTAGCCCAAGGGGCTGTTTGCCATTTTGGGTATAAATGCAGGCCTAAGGGCCATGATCAGCTTGTTAGCCAGGGTGGCTCAAAAAATTTGCCCAAGGGGCTGTTTGGCATTTTGGGTATAAATGCAGGCCTAAGGGCCATGATCAGCTTGTTAGCCATGGTGGCTCAAAAGATTTGCCCAAAGGGCTGTTTGGCAATTTGGGTATAAGTGCAGGCCTAAGGGCCATGATAAGCCTCTTAGGCTGGGTGTTTCCAAAAATTAGCCCAAGGGGCTGTTTTGCATTTTGGGTATAAATGCAGGCCTAAGGGCCATGATCAGCTTGTTAGGCTGGGTGTTTCCAAAAATTAGCCCAAGGGGCTGTTTGGCATTTTTAGTGTAAATGCAGGCCTAAGGGCCATGATAAGCCTCTTAGGCTGGGTGTTTCCAAAAATTAGCCCAAGGGGCTGTTTTGCATTTTGGGTATAAATGCAGGCCTAAGGGCCATGATCAGCTTGTTAGCCATGGTGGCTCCAAAAATTAGCCCAAGGGGCTGTTTGGCATTTTTAGTGTCAATGCAGGCCTAAGGGCCATGATAAGCCTCTTAGGCTGGGTGTTTCCAAAAATTAGCCCAAGGGGCTGTTTTGCATTTTGGGTATAAATGCAGGCCTAAGGGCCATGATCAGCTTGTTAGGCTGGGTGTTTCCAAAAATTAGCCCAAGGGGCTGTTTGGCATTTTTCGTGTAAATGCAGGCCTAAGGGCCATGATCAGCTTGTTAGGCTGGGTGTTTCCAAAAATTAGCCCAAGGGGCTGTTTGGCATTTTTAGTGTAAATGCAGGCCTAAGGGCCATGATAAGCCTCTTAGGCTGGGTGTTTCCAAAAATTAGCCCAAGGGGCTGTTTTGCATTTTGGGTATAAATGCAGGCCTAAGGGCCATGATCAGCTTGTTAGGCTGGGTGTTTCCAAAAATTAGCCCAAGGGGCTGTTTGGCATTTTTCGTCTAAATGCAGGCCTAAGGGCCATGATCAGCTTGTTAGGCTGGGTGTTTCCAAAAATTAGCCCAAGGGGCTGTTTGGCATTTTTAGTGTAAATGCAGGCCTAAGGGCCATGATAAGCCTCTTAGGCTGGGTGTTTCCAAAAATTAGCCCAAGGGGCTGTTTTGCATTTTGGGTATAAATGCAGGCCTAAGGGCCAGGATCAGCTTGTTAGCCAGGGTGGCTAAAAAAATTAGCCCAAGGGGCTTTTAAATGTTTGCTAACAGAAAATAAAGGTTGATTCCTTGTGAAAAGGTGTTGTGATGGTTAATGAAACCGAAGTTAAGGTGTAGTGTTGGTTTAAGATGAAGCAGCCTCATTACCAGGTTGCAGGAACATGGTTACGCAAATCGTTACTGGTCTTGTACATACTGCTTGTACCAAAAAGAACAAATATAATACAATGATTAATTATATCATATTGATGTTGAACGTGGCACTTCAGCTCTGAGTACTGTCGTCTTCAGGGCTCAAGAAGTCTTGTGAAATCCAGTTCCTATTAAACTTAATTAGAGTAAGCCTGTCTGCATTCTCTGGAGTAAGACGTGTCCTGGTATCAGTTATGATACCCCCAGCGGCACTGAAAACCCGCTCTGATGTCACACTAGCTGCAGGGCATGCCAGCACCTCCAAGGCATACAACGAGAGCTCGGTCCAAGTGTGGAGCTTGGAGACCCAGTAATTAAACGGGACTGCGGCATCAGTCAGGAAGCAGGTACTGTCACTTAAGTATTCTTGTACCATGTTGGTAAGTTTCTGTCTCCGAGAGATGGTTACTGGAGCAACATGGCGCTGCAGGTTCGATGGCTTATTGAACATAGCCCACTTTGCGGACATCTTTCCAGCATCTCTTCTGGACAGCGTGGATGATTGTGCCCCGACCAAAGGCTGCTGTTGCACAGAGTTGCTAACTATGGGCAGAGTGTTGTCTGACGGTGATATTCGAAGCATATTATCCACAAGAACCCTCTTGAAATAGTCAATTGTCAAGCCACGTGGTGACTGAAACAGCAGCGAGGTGAATTTATCTTTATAACGTGGGTCCAGAAAGGTGGCCAACCAGTAGAGGTCGTTGTGCAATATGTTAATCACTCGTGGGTCTTCTAGCAGACAAGTCAACATGAAGTGAGCCATGTGTCCTAAGCTGCATAGACTCATGTCTTCAGTGTCCTCAGAACGATGTTCAATACCCATTGTATCCGGAAAGTCTGTCTCCGCCTCCTCCTCTCCAGGCCACCCATGGTGGACAGACACAAAGCTGGGGTTCTGAGTACCATCTGGGTTGACATCGGCACCAACAAAAAATAAATCCTCTTCATCGTCTTGCTCCTGTTCCTCCTCAGGAGCCATTGTGGCCTGGTCATACTGGCTTTGCTGGCTAGGTACTGCGCTGTTTAAATCTGGCTCCATAGCCATCTGCTGGGCTCTCAATGCTTCATTTTTCTGATTAATGAGGGATTCTTTCAGCAGACACAGCATGGGTACAGTGACACTGATGATGGACTGATCACCGCTCACCAGTTTTGTGCAGTAGTCAAAATTATCAAGAACCTCAGATGTGTCAGCGATCCACACCCACTCCATTGTACTAATATGTCGTGGCTGACTGCCGGTCTGACGGGCATGTTGCAACTGATACTCGGATATTGCCCTCTGCTGCTCATTGATCCTCGATAACATATGGAATGTAGAGTTCCATCGTGTCGGCATGTCACAAATGAGTCTGTGGTTGGGCAAATTCAATTGCTTTTGAAGCAATTAAAGTTTTCCAACCGCTGTTGACGAATGACGAAAATGTGCACAAACTCGACGCACCTTCTCCAGTAGGTCACATAGCTCTGGGTATGTACGCAGGAATTTCTGCACTACTAGATTCAGCACGTGAGCCATGCAAGGCACGTGCACAAGGTTTCCGAGCTTTAGTGCAGCCACTAGGTTACGACCATTGTCGCTCACCACGAGACCGGTCTGGAGTTGGAGTGGGGATAGCCACTCATCTGTCTGTTCCTTCAGACCTTTCAAGAGCTCTACTGCAGTGTGCGGTGTGTGACCTAAACAGATCAGCTTCAGCAGAGCCTGTTGGCGTCTTGCTGAAGCACTGCAGCAAACCTCCCAACTTGGCCGTGATGTTGAGGGCAATTGAGGATTGGTCGAGGAAGCGGAAGATGGGGTAGTGGACATATAGGATGATGCAGAGACCCTGAATGAGGTTGTGCCAGCTATCCGTGGCGTGGGTAGGATGTTTGATGTTACACTAACATCGTTTGGCACACTCTCCACAACGTTGATCCAATGCGCGGTGAGCGAGATGTACCGGCCCTGTCCTGAACTGCTTGTCCACGTGTCCGTAGTAAGGTGTACTTTCCCGGTTACAGCGTTGGTGAGGGCACGCTTGAGGTTGTTAATGACATGCTCATGTAACGCGGGGACGGCACAACGTGAAAAGTAGTGGCGGCTTGGAACCGAGTAGCGTGGTACTGCCACAGCCAAAAGCTCACGGAAAGAGTCTGTACCCACAAGCCTAAACGGCAACATCTCGACTGCTAACAACTTAGCTATCTGGGCATTTATTTTTTTGGCTAATGGGTGGGAAGAGTGGTATTTCTGCTTCCTTTCGTACAGCTGTGTCACTGATAACTGTAAGGATGTTGCTGACCGAGAACTGTCTGCACTCGTGTTCAGTCTCTCTGCAACCGCTGCTTGTGATGAGTACATATGAGCTGGACCAGCTTCAGCAACACTTGATTGTGACGGACGTATCTGAGTTGCCGTCGCAGTCTTTGGGTCAGATGACTCTGTTGTGGAAGGCTGCACTTTTGACCACTGAATAGGGTGCTGACCAGCCATGTGCTTCCGCATACTGCTGGTGCTCTGGTTTCCTTTCCCGTGGCCTCTACTTAGCCTTGCATGGCAGATGGTACAGATGACCACATTTTCTTGAGAAGGCCCATCTTTAAAAAATTTCCACACAGTGGCTGACCGACCTCTAGGCTTGACTGTACTCCCTGAGGGATTACTGAGGCCCACATTTGCGACATTTTGTCCAACAGTTGACAAATTTTGAGCCACAGTGGACACATTTTGGGCAACAGTGGTGACTCTTTCAGTTCTGGTGGGAGGAGTCGGCTTGGTGCCTTTGTTGGTGGGACATACACACTGTCTTCCTCCGTGCTGCTCTGCTGGCTCTGCATCGCAACATTCCACGTGGGATCAGTTGTCTCATCATCAACCCCTTCCTCTTCTAAATCTTCCCGATAACAAGATAGATTTTGCTCCCCAGATGACAAGTGTGTCACTGTCTCATCATCATCATCCTCCAACTCCTGAGACGGTCTAAGACTTTGCTGAAAGACACGTTCATGTGGCCGGGGTGTCTCTAAAACTTGTCCATGATTGGACAATTCTTCATCAAGTATCTCATCTACTAGGAGTCTGGCAAACCGGATTCATGTAAAGGATTATATGTACCAAATAAGTCATCTGAGTGACCCATGTGTGTGTCAACATTTTCATGGGCTGCTGTTGGTCTGAGGAACTGTGAAGAGGTTGTGGATTAGATGACCCAGCATGGTATGTACCAACAGTAGACACAGTGCTCAAGGAACCTTGAGTGCTGCAAGAACCTGTTGTTGAGGTCTTGTCTGCCAGCCAAGACGTTAGATGCTGTTCGTCTTCCGGCCTCAATACTCGTTTACTTTCCTGACGGGGAAAGTTAGACAGGAGGAACGATCGATCAATCCTCGTCTGTCTGCCCGAACTGGTGGATAGTTGGCCACGACTACCAATGCCTGTACCTCGTCCCTGTCCCTTAGCAAGACTTTTTTGGGATTTGGTTTTTTGTGTGACATTTTATAATTTCTGGTGGCTTTCTGGGGGCTTGTAAAACAAGTATCAGGTACTATTTCGAGAAAGGTACACACTAGAGGCTAAGATATTTTAAGAGAGATGGAAGGTACCGTGCGAGCTGCAGGCAGGACACCGTACAGCAACGCACTGGCACAGGGAAAAATTGTTTAGTACGCAGAACCAGGCACTGTTAGGCTGCGGTGCTGGCTGCGTGCAAGTTTACAAGTACCGTGCGAGCTGCAGGCAGGACACCGTACAGCAACGCACTGGCACAGGGAAAAAATTGTTTAGTACGCAGAACCAGGCACTGTTAGACTGCGGTGCTGGCTGCGTAAATGTTACAAGTACCGTGCGAGCTGCAGGCAAGGACACCGTACAGCAACGCACTGGCACAGGAAAAAATTGTTTAGTACGCAGAACCAGGCACTGTTAGACTGCAATGCTGGCTGCGTTAAATGTTACAAGTACCGTGCGAGCTGCAGGCAAGACACCGTACAGCAACGCACTGGCACAGGAAAAAATTGTTTAGTACGCAGAACCAGGCACTATTAGGCTGCGGTGCTGGCTGCGTAAAATGTTACAAGTACCGTGCGAGCTGCAGGCAGGACACCGTACAGCAACGCACTGGCACAGGAAAAAATTGTTTAGTACGCAGAACCAGGCACTATTAGGCTGCGGTGCTGGCTGCGTAAAATGTTACAAGTACCGTGCGAGCTGCAGGCAGGACACCGTACAGCAACGCACTGGCACAGGAAAAAATTGTTTAGTACGCAGAACCAGGCACTGTTAGACTGCAATGCTGGCTGCGTAAAATATTACAAGTACCGTGCGAGCTGCAGGCAGGACACCGTACAGCAACGCACTGGCACAGGAAAAAATTGTTTAGTACGCAGAACCAGGCACTGTTAGACTGCAATGCTGGCTGCGTTAAATGTTACAAGTACCGTGCGAGCTGCAGGCAAGACACCGTACAGCAACGCACTGGCACAGGAAAAAATTGTTTAGTACGCAGAACCAGGCACTATTAGGCTGCGGTGCTGGCTGCGTAAAATGTTACAAGTACCGTGCGAGCTGCAGGCAGGACACCGTACAGCAACGCACTGGCACAGGAAAAAATTGTTTAGTACGCAGAACCAGGCACTGTTAGGCTGCGGTGCTGGCTGCGTAAAATGTTACAAGTACCGTGCGAGCTGCAGGCAGGACACCGTACAGCAACGCATGGCACAGGAAAAAATTGTTTAGTACGCAGAACCAGGCACTATTAGGCTGCGGTGCTGGCTGCGTAAAATGTTACAAGTACCGTGCGAGCTGCAGGCAGGACACCGTACAGCAACGCACTGGCACAGGAAAAAATTGTTTAGTACGCAGAACCAGGCACTGTTAGACTGCAATGCTGGCTGCGTTAAATGTTACAAGTACCGTGCGAGCTGCAGGCAAGACACCGTACAGCAACGCACTGGCACAGGAAAAAATTGTTTAGTACGCAGAACCAGGCACTGTTAGACTGCAATGCTGGCTGCGTTAAATGTTACAAGTACCGTGCGGAGCTGCAGGCAAGACACCGTACAGCAACGCACTGGCACAGGAAAAAATTGTTTAGTACGCAGAACCAGGCACTATTAGGCTGCGGTGCTGGCTGCGTAAAATGTTACAAGTACCGTGCGAGCTGCAGGCAGGACACCGTACAGCAACGCACTGGCACAGGAAAAAATTGTTTAGTACGCAGAACCAGGCACTATTAGGCTGCGGTGCTGGCTGCGTAAAATGTTACAAGTACCGTGCGAGCTGCAGGCAGGACACCGTACAGCAACGCACTGGCACAGGAAAAAATTGTTTAGTACGCAGAACCAGGCACTGTTAGACTGCAATGCTGGCTGCGTAAAATGTTACAAGTACCGTGCGAGCTGCAGGCAGGACACCGTACAGCAACGCACTGGCACAGGAAATTTTTTGTTGAAAAATGGCACAAAAATTTTTTGGTAGACTAGTGCCAAAAATAAGAAAAAGCTTAGGATTACAGCTCTGCGGAAAGCTGGGTGAACTAAGCTCTGAGGATGGTGCTGGATTCACTGTAAGCCTGCTCCTATCTCCCCTTCCTTACAGTCCTGTACAGCAATCCTCCGTCCTGGTAGTTCTGAAAAGAACTTTTGGGTTATGTGTGAGGAATCTTGACTCCTACACTCCGTCCTGCTAGTTCTGAAAAGAACTTTTGGGTTATATGTGACTCCTACACTGCCTAACTGTCCCTAGATCTGCTCCAAGTCTCCCTGCACTAGGTCAGCTCTTCTCAGGAATGTGCCCAAAATGGCGGGGGCAAGCCTTATATACTGCCTTGCCTGTCATAGATGACATAGGCATCACGATGGACAGCAGCCAATCATAGTCCTGACACAACCAAAACTGCTATGGCATTACTGACTATGATTGGCTGTCTTCACAAGTTTTCTGACCTAACACGCAATGCTGACTAGTAACATAAAAGATTCTGGATTCGCGAGTCCCGAATAGAGAATACAGGACTCGGAATCGCAGACTCGCTAGGATTCGGACTCGTAGACTCGCTCAGACTCGCTGCTGTTTGGGGAGATTCAAGCTATATAGCGATGTGATAGAGCGAGTCTAGCGAGTCTAGCGAGTGAGATAAAGTAAACTCTGACAAAACTAAGATTGCCATTGACTTGCATTGGACTCGTTACTGAGCGAGTATTCGCTAAAAGACTCGCCGATTACCGAGTCCAGCGAGTCCCTTAAGAATCGCCGAGTAACGAGTCCTAGCGAGTAGACTCGCTCATCCCTAGTTACAATTGTGAAACGTCATCCACTGTTTTTGCTCCCTCAATATACCTCACATACTCCAAACTCTCTTGCAGAGTTTGCATGAGGTCAATCCCACATATCTTTTAGGGCAGCCACACGTGGCGTAATACACCATGTGTCTGCTGCTACATGAGATGTACTGGTTAATATTTTAGGATTTCATTCCATCACTTGAGGTGAAGTTAAAATCTTGCCAAATGTTACACAATGGCCGCATAGAAAGTAACCAGGTGTCTGGGAACTGCTTCCAAAACTCCCCGTAGGTTTTGGAGTGTAATGACTATGGACTACTAAATCCTTCAGGTTTCTCACTCTTCTAGCGGTCATGAGGAGATAAGTTGGAATAGAATTTCTCAAAGATGGCTCTTTTTGCAGAATAGGCCAGTGTATTTTTAAATCTGTCTCATATTTCCCCGTTCATTATTAAATGTGGAAATAAACCTAACCTCACCCTGTTGTATACCCTGGTCTCTTTTGGATGGCAGGAGGAAATCAGCAAATAGGGTTCTTTTTGCTCTCCTGTATCTATCTTTAATACATCTCCACCTGTAACCTCCTCCTTCAAAGCGCTCTCTTAGATCATCTGACTGCTTCTTAAAATTGTTCTATTATGATTTAATTCTGTCAGGAATCGATTGAGCAGCTCCACTGTGCCCTGCATAGATAAAGTAAATCGGCGATATAGCGCATACAGCCCTTCACATGGTGCGCGGCTGCCACACTTCTGCCCGCAAACAAATCCCTCTCTCAATAACCGAGAAAAATATTTGTGTATGAAGGTAAGTAGAATGAACTCTTAAACGTAAGTAAACTTATGTGACAGGATAAAGTGGAGCAGCTCAACTACTAAAGGGACACTGTCAGGTCATTTTTTAGTATAATACTAATATTAGCCTTGAATAGTGCCCAGGCAGACCTTTTAAAAACATATAAAATCATTATTCTACCCTTTGTAGTTTCAATGTTATCAGCATTTTCAGACCATGCAGGCAGCTCATACATTAATCCTCTCCATTATATTCAAAGAGGATTAGTCCGGCTGTGTTAAACTGTTATTTAATTATGCACTCCCTCTCAGCAGATCTCTACTCCCTCCTACCTCCTGCCTCTGCTCTCAGTGCAGTGTCAGGTTTCAATTTACATTAGGAGTTTCTGTTCTGTTGAGGACATGGAGGGAGAGAGCTATTGCAGGTCTGCCTTACGTGATCTAGACTCCATTTGTTCCTCTAAGCAGGAATCCCTGCTGTGCTATAAGAGATTCTGTAGTTTATTTGACCTCTTGGTTTTCCTGCAAAGAGAACAAAAAGGAGGATACAGCTACCCCACTGATCTCCTGAGCAGTGATGTGATGTGAATATGTGACATGGATATTCATCCTATGGGAAGTGGACAGCAAAGAACTAAGTGGACATTCAGTGTGTTTGACAGATTAAATGAGTCTTAATATTTGAAGTTTACAGAAGATAGGAGGGAAAAATAAATAGATAAATAGAGTGAGCTTAGAGCGAGGAATTAGAAAATGATAGCAGTTACATATGGATTTCTGACCTCACAAATTCCCTTTAACTCACACAGATGACCATCCTGGTTGGAAGTCTCTAGAAAGAAGCAGGTCACCTCCAAACCTGCATCATGAATAATGCATAGAGGGACTTCACGTCGGCCGTGATAATAACCATGTCAGTATCCACAAAGATCCCATCTATCCTGGTTAGGACATCTGTCGTGTATTTCACATAAGAGGGTAATGTCTCTACTAGAGGTTTAAAGTAAAAATCAACAAAATAACATAGGGTGCTTTCACATCGCGTTTTTTTTCCTGTCCGTGGGATCCTACTTTTTGCAGGACCCCACGGATAGGAAAGGACAGCATTGGAGGTGACCGCTAGTGATGGGCGAATCCTAAATTACTCGGAATCGCTTGACTCTAGCGAGTCCGAGCCCAGGACTCGCTACTCGTTGCGAGTCTAGCGAGTCCAATGTTAATGAATGGGGAAGCGAGTAATAGCGAGTAGTGTGAGATTTACAAATCGCAGATGTGTCTCGGAAGCTTCAGCCTGAAGCAATCCTAGTTGTGTCATTTATTTGCATTGCTCGTTTACTTTGTAAGTAATCGCTGACTCGCACAGATAAGATCCTGTCTTCTCTGTGTTCTGGCTGCCCCAGCTCCAGGGTCCTAGAGCCTGCCTGCTGCCTGATGTAGCAGTGCTGAGATTGTTCTCAGTCTGCTCATTCCCTGTGTACAGACATGAATGTCTGTGCACAGAGATGATGTAGCAGAGCTGAGATTGTTCTCAGTCTGCTTATTCCCTGTGCATAGACATCTATATTTATGCACAGGGGATGTAGCAGAGAGGACATCGCGTTTTGGACTGCGTCGGACGGAAGAGGATTTTTTTAATTAAAGATGGAGTCCCTAATGGCTTTTTTTTAAATTTCTAATAAAAATTTTTCCTTGTGTTGTGGTTTTTTTAAAACAATTTAATAGAAATTCATGGCGGTCATGTCTAATATTGGCGTGACCGCCATAAATTTCGGGCTTAGGGCCAGCTGATAATACAAAGCTGGCCCTAACCTCTTTATTACCCAGCGTGCCATCGCTACCAGGGCCGCTGGAAGAGCGGGGTTCAGCGCCAGAGGATGGCGCTTCAATGAACGCGCCATCTTCTGGGGCGGCTGCGGGCTGCAATTTGCAGCGGGGGGTGCCCAGAAAGCTTGGGCATCCCTGCGCTGCGGATTCCAGCCCCCAGCTGCTTAGCTGTACCTGGCTAGACATAGAAATTGCGCGGAGCCCCACGCATTTTTTTTAATTATTTCATGAAATTCTGAGATTCTGACTCTGAGACTCTGACTCTGAAATTCATGAAATAATTAAAAAAAAATGCGTGGGGCTCCGCGCAATTTCTATGTCTAGCCAGGTACAGCTAAGCAGCTGGGGGCTGGAATCCGCAGCGCAGGGATGCCCAAGCTTTCTGGGCACCCCCCGCTGCAAATTGCAGCCCGCAGCCGCCCCAGAAGATGGCGCGTTCATTGAAGCGCCATCCTCTGGCGCTGAACCCCGCTCTTCCAGCGGCCCTGGTAGCGGTGGCACGCTGGGTAATAAAGAGGTTAGGGCCAGCTTTGTATTATCAGCTGGCCCTAAGCCCGAAATTTATGGCGGTCACGCCAATATTAGACATGACCGCCATGAATTTCTATTAAATTGTTTTAAAAAAAACACAACACAAGGAAAAATTTTTATTAGAAATAAAAAAAAAAGCCATTAGGGACTCCATCTTTAATTAAAAAAATCCTCTTCCGTCCGACGCAGTCCAAAACGCGATGTCCTCTCTGCTACATCCCCTGTGCATAAATATAGATGTCTATGCACAGGGAATAAGCAGACTGAGAACAATCTCAGCTCTGCTACATCATCTCTGTGCACAGACATTCATGTCTGTACACAGGGAATGAGCAGACTGAGAACAATCTCAGCTCTGCTACATCATCTCTGTGCACAGACATTCATGTCTGTACACAGGGAATGAGCAGACTGAGAACAATCTCAGCACTGCTACATCATCTCTGTGCACAGACATTCATGTCTGTACACAGGGAATGAGCAGACTGAGAACAATCTCAGCACTGCTACATCAGGCAGCAGGCAGGCTCTAGGACCCTGGAGCTGCACAGAGAAGACAGCTGGACTCGGCTCGCAAAGAAACAGCAGTTACTTTGCGAGTTTCCCTGCTATCACTGGCACAGTAGCCAGTGATTACTCGCACAAGTCTAATGCAAACAAAGGCAATCCTAGTTTTGTCAGCGTTTCTGACAAAACTAGGATTGATATTGATTTGCATTGGACTCGTGCGAGTAATCACTGGGAAACTCGCAGAGTACCGAGTCCTGCGAGTCCCTTACTACTCGCCGAGTAACGAGTCCTAGCGAGTAGATTCGCCCATCCCTAGTGACCGCCAGATGCTATTTCTGTGTCCGGGTCCGTGATTTTCACGGGTCCAGACACAGAAAGCCCGAGCCTGTAAAGTGCAGGCAAGCCGGGCACTTTCACTCCCGCAATGTATATATATATATGTTGCAGGAGTGAACAAAGGGTTAAAAATAAAAAAAAAATCATCCTCACTACTCTGGCGGTGTCCCGCGCTGTTTCGCTCCTGGTGCTGAAGGACCTGGCATTGCCTGGCAACCTGATCAGCTGAGCGGCCATGTGACCGATCAACTGATCGGGTTCTCACATGATCGCGCGGTTTAAATCTCCCTCCCGCCGTTCAATTTTGGCGGGTGCAGGATTTAAACCGCTCAGCTGATCGGTCACATGACTGGCATCAGCTGAGCGGATCAGGTCGGATCCAATTCGGTCTGATTTGGTCCGCTGTGCCCAAAATCGGAGCAGTCTCCAATTTTGGGCACAGCAAAAAATCAGACGGAATAGGATATGACACAAATCGGATGGCAATAAGGTCAAATCCAATCCGATCCAAATCCAATCCGATCCCCATAGGATAACATGGGGGCCAAATCGGATCCGTGGCTGTCCGTTTTACATCCAGCGATGTTGCAGTGTGTGACACGCATCAGCGACCTGGCCCCTGCTGTGAGGTCGCTGATCGCTGAAAATATGGTAGATAGTGATTCTCATTGCTCTTTAAACTCATCGTCATCTATAGGATAGGCCAGAAAAACCTGGACGCCAAGTCCTCTCGGTATGAGACCCTTTTGTAGGTATCTCTCTAAAAAGGCCTATTCCACAACAACTTTGTCCTTTTCTTTTGTAAATATTTAAATTGAGTAATTTTATCTTGTAAGCAAACTGCACCAGTGTCCTCCAAAGTACCACCATCATCACTGAAAGTTTGTGTTAACTGTAGGAGCCACGTCCCGTCACGTGTCCTATAGCCCATTTTATCCAGAGTGCAAACTGTAAATAACTCAGAAACAATACAAGTCAATACCAAATACTCCATATGGCATATTTAAAAAGTAATATGGGCCAGGAAGGAAATGTACAACCAAACCTGGCTTAGCAACTCCACAAGGGTAAATACCATATAAAACAGATTTGTTGCTTTTAAACAATGTCTTACAATTTATTTTATACATACATATTATGTACAATTAAAGTACAAATGCAGGATAAATAGTGAGTACAGATTATGGCAATGCAGATGTAAAAATTTAGCACCTAGTTAACACATTGCATGGTACAGATAAATAATCATAAGGCTTACAAAAAGCATGGCCAAATAAATACGGTAACAATAAATTACAGCAATATTAAATAGTAAAGATGGACAGCCTGAACGTTACATAATGGATCATGTAAAAAAATATGACAACCATTACCTAATAATAATGTAGAAAAATCCAGAACTCATTAACTTGCAATTATTAGGATTTATTCAAACATGAATGCCATCCATCTAATACAGGCAGTATGTGCTAACACCGACGCGTTTCGACAGAGAACTGTCATAGTCAGGGGCGTAACTACCACAGGTGAAGGGGTTGCGATCGCACCAGGGCCCTGCAGCCTAGGGGGCCCCAAAAGTCCCTTTGGCCTATAGAAAAAGACTAATACTATTAAAGATTTGCAATAATTGGGGGCCCCGTTGGAGCTTTCGCATCGGGGCCCCTGGGCCTGAAGTTACGCTACTGGTCTTAGTCGTCTAAGACAGCTCTCTATCGAAATGCGTCGGTGTTAGCACATACTGCCTGTATTAGATGGATGGCATTCATGTTTGAATAAATCCTCATAATTGCAAGTTTATGAGTGCTGGATTTTTCTACATTATTATTGGTGATTGCCGTTCCAGAGACCAGGACTGTATCCGTGCACCACTTCCTTGTACTGGAGTACTGCTATTTCAACTGGGTGAGCTGAACTTCTACCTTTCCCCTGCAACCATTACCTAAGGTGCAGAGTGCATGTGCCAAAAGAGGAAAGGAGACCCTTCAAGACAGACCCCAATGCACATTTTGCATTACTTGTGTCGAGTCCCAGGCCCTGGGGTACTCTGGTATCAGACTCGGTGGATGTTTTCACGGGGATGTCACTGGTGGCAGCACCTGAGCCCGTGGCCAGGGTGACACTTCAATAAGGGGTGTATGTACAGGGGATTAGAGTTTGTCATGTGACGCCACCTGTAGTACCTGGTTTGGGGTCACCAGCGCCGCCACAGTCCTCCGGAGGTCGATGGTAATGCGACTGAGATGGCAAAGCTCCCTACAGGTGGAGCTGATCCTCCGGGGCAGCGTTCCTGTAAGCAAACAGGTTGATGAAGATAACCACACAAAGGCAAAGTCACTTTTTCCCGTTACTGTAAAGTTACTTTACTGTAAACGTTCCGCAGCAAAACACAGAGTCGACAGTTCAGCAAGTTTTAATCAGACAGGTAGCTCTCCAGGTGGCTGCAAGTGGATGCCAGGTGGTATGGTGGAACCCGTGGTAAACCTTAGTTGACGAACCCGTGTCCTTTATTCCCCGCCTTGGATGAGTCTATACCCAATGGCTCCTTGTAGGTAGACTTGGGGCTCCCCTCCCTCATGGTGAGGAAGCAGGCAGACTGCTCCATCTGGCAGGGTGCCGCAGCCAGTGAACAGACCGCAGCAGCCGCTTGATGACTTTCAAAGATGGACTCTGGCCATTTCCTCAGGTCCGGCGTTTCCGTGGTGGACTGAGGAATTCCCTGGAGTATGGTCGCTCCAAGCTGGGGTTCCCCCTTTCTCTCTAGGGCCCAAACTCCTTTGTCAGGCATGCTCTCTCAGGATCCCCTCAGGGTCCTCTCTCATCTTCCCTCCGGATCAGGTAGAGCTGTCCGGGTTAACCTTCCACCATGCTCCACACTCCAACTCCTCCGACTCTGTACTCTCAAACGCTCTTTATCTGACTAACTGTCTCTAATTCCCCCTAGAGGTCAATATATCTCCCTCCCTTGGGGTAATCTCCCACCACTACTCTAGGTGGGAGTGCAGGAATGGGTCACACCCCCCAGCCTAGGATTCCACTTGCAGCTGGGGAAGATTACACCTCTTTTACGGGTGCAATACCCCACTGTGACGCCTAACCATGTGGGGCGCCACACTTGTTCTTCTGCTTAATCATGGGGAATGCTCTTTCCTCGCTTGCAGGTCCTTAAAAATGTAATGGAGCAGTATTACTTGACACCCATCCTCAAATGCAGTTATATGCAGTATAATGGCCAATAGATGCCTATATACGGCATGATTGTGCCTTAAAACCCTTGAAATGCAGTTTGCTGGCCTCCACAAGTTTCTATATTAAGTCCTCATAGCCCCTTGAATGCAGTATGATGAGCCCCAAAGGTCCCTATTTGCAGTATGATCACTCCAATAATTCCATAAATGCAGTATAATGTTTCTTATACAGAATAATAGCCCACACAGCCAATTATATCTAGTTTGGTGACCCCACAGCCTCCATATAAATAAAACGTTGGCAGTCACAATTCTTTGTATGCATTGTAATGACATCCACAGTTCTCTAAATGCAGTATGATGGCCACCACAGTCCCCTAAATACAGTATGATGGCCCCCATAGATCCCTAGATGCAGTATGTTGCTCCCATAGGTCATTATGTGCAGTATAATTACCTACACACTACCTAAATGCAGTATGATGGCCTGCCCCCTCTGAGCTACGTCACATTATAAAAAAACCTAAAAATTTGTACTCAAATCCATCCTAACCCCAGACTAGGGGATCTTGGGCAGATCCTATGGTGGAAGGGCACCATCTTCTGGGTGGCCACCTACTTGGAGACTGTGCACGAAAACGCAGGGCAGGAGAGGTGAGTAGCCAGCGTGGGAGAGTCAACCAGGAGAGGCTTACGACAGGTTGTGTCATAGGAGTGGACCCAAGCTGCCTGGGCTGGACTGCTGAAAAGAACTGTGAGTAAATACTTGAGAACTGCAACCCCGGTGTCCTCCAGTTATTCCCCACGCCCTCCTGCACCATTGCACAGTTAACATCACTGTCCCAATAGACTGTCATACTACCCTGGGGTCCCACTACACCTGTTGGGAGCAATACCATCTCGGTTGCCACACCATCTGCCCCAGCTGTCCAAACCAGCAGCATCGCCTATACCTGGCTGATTACCACAGGTGGCGACATGATTATCCCTGTAAATAACCCCTTCTTTGCATTGCCAGGGCCACGGAGCCGGGTCACAGCCACCATGACCTCCCAAAGCACCATCCGGCCGGCTACCGAGTATCCCCCGACCCTTAAGGCCATTGCACTGGAATTTTACACATTCCATTTATTTGATGACACAAAGATTTTTGTCATTTTACTAATTTCAAAACAGAAAACAATAAAAAACAAGTATCCTGTAGTATCATTAAAAAAAAGAATTTGGCTAGGGTCACACATGAACCCTGGATCCGCTAAAAGCATCAGTTTTTCAACTTGGAATTTTGGGAAAAACGCATGTGATAACGGATCCATAGACTCCAATGCAAAAAAAGCATCGTCAAAAGTGGACTGAAAAAACGCTATGCATTTCTGAAACTTCATCTAAAATCGCTGCTAGCAGCGTTTTTGGATGCAGTAAAGAAACGCATAGCATTTTTTTAACATGGGGCCCTATGGAAAATGCATCTATTAACGCGCATGGTACATATACAGTTGTGGCCAAAAGTATTGACACCCCTGCAATTCTGTCAGATAATACTCGTTTTTTTCCTGAAAATGATTGCAATCACAAATTCTTTGGTATTATTATCTTCATTTAATTTGTCTTCAATGAAAAAACCCAAAAGAGAATGAAGCAAAAAGCAAAACATTGATCATTTCACACAAACCTCCAAAAATGGGCCAGACAAAAGTATTGGCACCCTCAGCCTAATACTTGGTTGCACAACCTTTAGCCAAAATAACTGTGATCAACCGCTTCCGGTAACCATCAATGAGTCTTTTACAATGCTCTGCTGGAATTTTAGACCATTCTTCTTTTTGGCAAACTGCTCCAGGTCCCTGATATTTGAAGGGTGCCTTCTCCAAACTGCCATTTTTAGATCTCTTCACAGGTGGTCTATGGGATTCAGTTCTGGACTCATTGCTGGTCACCTTAGAAGTCTCCAGTGACTATTTTTCAAACCATTTTCTAGTGCTTTTTGAAGTGTGTTTTGGTCATTGTCCTGCTGGAAGACCCATGACCTCTGAGGGAGACCCAGCTTTCTCACACTGGGCCCGACATTATGCTGCAAAATTTGTTGGTAGTCTTCAGACTTCATAATGCCATGCACACGGTCTAGCAGTCCAGTGCCAGAGGCAGCAAAGCAACCCCAAAACATCAGGGAACCTCCACCATGTTTGACTGTAGGGACCGTGTTCTTTTCTTTGAATGCCTCTTTTTTTCTCCTGTAAACTCTATGTTGATGCCTTTGCTCAAAAAGCTCTACTTTTGTCTCATCTGACCAGAGAACATTCTTCCAAAACGTTATAGGCTTTCTCAGGTAAGTTTTGTCAAACTCCAGCCTTGCTTTTATATGTCTCGGGGCAAGAAGTGGTATCTTCCTGGGTATCCTACCATACAGGCCCTTTTCATTCAGACGCAGATGGATAGTACGGGTTGACACTGTTGTACCCTCGGACTGCAGGGCAGCTTGAACTTGTTTGGATGTTAGTCGAGATTCTTTATCCACCATCCGCACAATCTTGCGTTGAAATCTCTCGTCAATTTTTCTTTTCCGTCTACATCTAGGGAGGTGAGCCACAGTGCCATGGGCTTTAAACTTCTTGATGACACTGCGCACGGTAGACACAGGAACATTCAGGTCTTTGGAAATGGACTTGTAGCCTTTAGATTGCTCATGCTTCCTCACAATTTGGTTTCTCAAGTCCTCAGACAGTTCTTTAGTCTTCTTTCTTTTCTCCATGCTCAATGTGGTACACACAAGGACACAGGACAGAGGTTGAGTCAACTTTAATCCATGTCAACTGGCTGCAAGTGTGATTTAGTTATTGCCAACACCTGTTAGGTGCCACAGGTAAGTTACAGGTGCTGTTAATTACACAAATTAGAGAAGCATCACATGATTTTTCTAACAGTTCCAATACTTTTGTCCACCCCCTTTTTTATGTTTGGTGTGGAATTATATCCAATTTGGCTTTAGGACAATTCTTTTGGTGTTTTTTCATTGAAGGCAAATTAAATGAAGCTAATAATACCAAAGAATTTGTGATTGCAATCATTTTCAGGAAGACACTGAGTACTATCTGACAGAATTGTAGGGGTGTCAATACTTTTGGCCACAACTGTAGGTACCATGCGTTAACGCATGCAATAACGCATAGCATTTCTTAGATGCAAAAATTGCATTTTCCAAAAACGGAATCCGGTTTTGGAAATGGGGAAAAAACTTATTGGCATGTGTGACCCTGGCCAAAAATCACTTTTTAAGTTTTTGTTGGAGTATTACATTACTAATGGATGTAATGTTGAATATGTGCTAGTGTGTTTTTGAAATGTATGTGATATTCCATGATAATATATGGGGCACTGATGGACCCTTACCAACTGAATAATGATACTTCTTTTCTTTTATAAATAGCTATAGGAGATCAAGATATGAGGAAATCCGAAATCAAATCCTGCAAAATAGATGTGAAGGAAGAGCAGGAATTTGGAAAGAGCAAAGAAAAGTCATTTTTGGAGTCTAAAATCCAGCAATTCATCAGTAGTAATGAAGTTGTGATCTTCAGCAAGTCTACTTGTGAGAACTGCTCAAAAGTAATTATTTTCACTTTTCTTACTATGCATAATATTATTTTTAGACCCTGTAGAGTCATGGATTGTTGGTTTATATATTGGTAAGCTTTTTTGTATCTATGTGTGTGAATTGCACTATTTCTATGTGTATTTGTATTGACATGTGGTGCATACAGTACAGACCAAATGTTTGGACACACCTGCTCATTCAAAGAGTTTTCTGTATTTTCATGACTATGAAAATTGTAGATTCACACTGAAGGCATCAAAATTATGAATTAACACATGTGGAATTATATACTTAACAAAAAAGTGAGAAACGACTGAAAATATGTCTTATATTCTAGGTTCTTCAAAGTAGCCACCTTTTGCTTTGATTACTGCTTTGCACACTCTTGATGAGCTTCAAGAGGTAGTCACTGGAAATGGTTTTCACTTCACAGGTGTGCCCTGTCAGGTTTAATAAGTGGGATTTTTTGCCTTATAAATGCGGTTGGGACTATCAGTTGTGTTGTGCAGAAGTCTGGTGGATACACAGCTGATACTCCTACTGAATAGACTGTTAGAAATTGTTTATGGCAAGAAAAAAGCAGCTAAGTAAAGAAAAACGAGTGGCCATCATTACTTTAAGAAATGAAGGTCAGTCAGTCCGAAAAATTGGGAAAACTTTGAAAGTGTCCCCAAGTGCAGTTGCAAAAACCATCAAGTGCTACGAAGAAACTGGCTCACATGAGGACCGCCCCAGGAAAGGAAGACGACGAGTCATCTCTGCTGCGGAGGATAAGTTCATCCAAGTCACAAGCCTCAGAAATCGCAGGTTAACAGCAGCTCAGATTAGAGACCAGGTCAATGCCACACAGAATTCTAGCAGCAGATACATCTCTACAACAACTGTTAGGAGGAGACTTTGTGCAGCAGGCCTTCATGGAAAAATAGCTGCTGGGAAACCACTGCTAAGGACAGGCAACAAGCTGAAGACACTTGTTTGGGCTAAAGAACACAAGGAATGGACATTAGACCAGTGGAAATCTGTGCTTTGGTCTGATGAGTCCAAATTTCAGATCTTTGTTTCCAACCAACGTGTCTTTGTGCGACGCAGAAAAGGTAAACGGATGGGCTCTATATGCCTGGTTCCCACAGTGACGCATGGAGGAGGAGGTGTGATGGTGATGGGGTGCTATGCCAGATGACCTGGCCTCCACAGTCACCAGACCTGAACCCAATCGAGATGGTTTGGGGTGAGTTGGACCGCAGAGTGAAGGCAAAAGGGCCAACAAGTGCTAAGCATCTCTGGGAACTCCTTCAAGACCGTTGGAAGACCATTTCAAGTGACTACCTCTTGAAGCTCATCAACAAAATGCCAAGAGTGTGCAAAGCAGTAATCAAAGCAAAAGGTGGCTACTTTGAGGAAACTTAGAATATAAGGCATATTTTCAGTTGTTTCACATTTTTTTATTAAAGAGGACCTGTCACCAACCATACATGTTGAGCTAAGGGCAGCACTGTCTGCTGCATTCAGGCAAGGTGTCCCCCATGTCTGATGGCGGCTGGTACCCCGAGATAATAGTTTAGCAAAACTTACAAGCTGAGCCAAGTAGGCTGTCCCTTGTGTGGCAGCCTGTGTCTCTGTGCCGTCTCCCTGCTGACAATAATGTCCTCCTCGCTCTGTCTGTCCTGGTGACGCAGTAGGTAATGTTATCTCAGCCTCAGGCTGCCTGTCCCGCCTCCTGCTGTGACATCAAATCATTTCCCTGCCCAGCTGCATGTTATGCTATGGAGCTGGGCGGGGAAATGCTCTGACATCACAGCAGGACAGCTGTCCGGGGGCGGGGATAAGCATTACCTCGCTCTGACTGCGTAACCAGCACAGGGAGCAGAGACAGAGCGAGGAGGACGTGATTGGCAGCAGGGAGGCGGCACAGAGACACAGGCTGCTGCACCAGGGACAGCCTACTTGGCTGAAGCTTGTAAGTTTTACTAAACTATTATCTTGGGGTAACGGCCGTCATCAGACATGGGAGACCCCTTGCCTGAATGCAACAGACATGCTGCATTCAGTGCTGCCCTTAGCTTCATGTCCATGGGGGGGGGGTGACAGGTCCTCTTTAAGTATATAATTCCACATGTGTCACTTCACACTTTTGATGCCTTCAGGGTGAATCTACAATTTTCATAGTCATGAAAATACTGAAAACTCTTTGAATTAGAATGTGTGTCCAAACCTTTGGTCTGTACTGTATGTACAGAAAGGTCCAGAAATGTTTGGACAATGACTGAATCTTCATTATCTGGAGGTTACATGTCACTATTTTTCTATTTAAAATTAAGCAACTGTGAATAAATTGAAGTGTAGACTTCTAGGTTTAATTTTAAGAGTTCAACAGAAATATTATGTAACTTTTAGGAATGAAATATTTAGGAATTGTTGTGTGTCACGAATGGGAACAACCTAAAATATTTTCTCTGTATTATGTTTGCATCATTTGTTGCTAGGCAGATCCCTGCTCTCCTAAGTTTGTCCCTATGTCCCTCCTATAGTTGGTCATGTGTTAGTTGATCCTCCCTTCTTCCTCAGTGATCAGTTTGCAGAAGCCATTGTCCAGAGCACATGTATGCTTACCTGTACAGATTACTCTTTTCACCTGCTGCGTTGTACTTAATAACAAGATTTTGGAAGAAAACAACATAGTGTTTCTCTTGGTGTTTAATACAGTTCAATGTCGGCTGAGTTGAAGCTGTCTGTGGACACCTGGTGTGTGAGTACTACAGTTAAACATTTATCTAAAGAACTGATAATTAGAACGCTTAGAATTCATAGCCCCAAGGAAGAGACAGAACAGGAATTGCAACTATTTTTTTTACAAAACCTCCTCATTACAGGAGCTCAGAAGAAACAAAAGTGACTTTACCATAAATAAAATGTTCAGTTTTAGTACTTTGTAAAGAATCCAGGGAATGAGTGCCTGAAGTCTGGAAGCCATGGATGTCACCAAACACTGGGTTTCCCCTTTGTGATACTTTGCCAGAACTTTACTGCAGCTGACTTCAGTTATTGCTTGTTTGTGAGTCTTTCTAAAGGTGCCTTCACACTGCGTTTTTTGGGCTCTGTGTCTGTCCGTTTTGTAACTGATAGCCATGGATCCGTTTTGGCCTCCAATGTATCCCTATGGGTACGGATTAGTCTTGTATGGCTATCCATGTGTGTCAGTTTTGTCGTGGATCCGTTTGTGTCATTTTTTTTCATGCACCCAGAATCGGAGACTGTTGCGATTTTGGGCTGACTTGAAAAAAACGGACAGAAATAAATAGACACGGATCCGTAGCTTTCCGTGTCAAATAACATGGATGTCTATGGACCATGGATCCGTACGGATCCATGAAAAAAAACGGATCCGTGAGCATTCTCAGAAGCAAGGTCTGTACAGCTCTTTCCACCGCTACCTCTGGTGCTGATGAAAGATCCGTAAAAAACAGATCCGTGGGCATCAGTTGGCATCGTTGGCACAGAACTGCGCCTATCCATGAGGTCCTTGAAATTCAAGGTTCCACACGGATGTGCAAAAAATGCAGTGTGAAGGGGGGCCTCAGGGTACATGCATATAGACCAGAGTCAATCCACAGATGAATGCAGGGAGACCGCACCCGCACTGTGCCCACGATTGGAATGGTAATCGCTTCCGACTCCACAGCATGTTAATTTCATTTCATTTCAGATGCGGAAAATACATCAAGCCCGGCAACCCGCACCACCGCTGAAAACATGCTGCGATCGGGAAAAGCATAGTGAACATGGGATTTCTTGAAATCCCATCCACTGTGCTTCTACTATACATAGCAGCATTTATGATGCAGCAGCAATACGCTGCGTCCAAAACGCTGCAATTCCTGATCGTGTACATACACTCTAACTTAAGTTTTCTCTTTAGCATGTGAAATACATGCTCGATAGGTATGAGATTTGTTTATTGATTCGACCTTTGCATAATATTGCACTTCTTTGCCTTAACTTCTTCCTTCGATTTTTCGTTTTTCTTTTGTTTTTTGCTCCCCTGCTTCCAAGTGCCATAACTTGTTATTTTTCCATCAATATAGACATGGGCTTGATTTTTGCGGGACAAGTTGTACTTATAGTTGAAATCATTTATTTAACCATATAGTGTACATGAGAATGGAAAAAAAAAATAACAAATGCAATGAAATTGCAAAAAAAGTTCAATTACATGTTTGATTTTTGGATTGTGTATTCACCATATTCACTATATGGTAAAACTGACATGATAGTGTGATGCCTCAAGTCAGTACGAGTTTGTAGATACCAAACACATATACTTTTACTGTTATCTAAGGGCCCTTTCACATCAGCGTTTTTTTTAAATCGCGGCAGATGCGGTGAAAAAACCACATCTGCCGCGATTACCGCATACGGCTGCACTTGTGGCACGGTTGTGGGCGGTTGCGGTAAATGCCATACAAGGTATAGGCGGACTTGCGGCAGGTGCGGCAAGTGCGGTTTTGGCACTTGCGGCAGGTGCGGCCGCGAAAAAAAACGCGGCTGACAGCTTTTTTTTCGTGGCCGCACCTGCCGCAAGTGCTGAAACCGCACTTGCCGCACCTGCCGCACCCTTACCGCAACCCCATAGACATTGCATGGGGCTTGCCGCAAGTGTGCCGCAAGTGTCGCGGTTATGCGTTAAACGCGGCAGATGCGTTTTTTTCACCGCATCTGCCGCGAATTTCAAAAAACGCTGATGTGAAAGGGCCCTAAGAGGTGAAAAAAAATTCAGAACTTGGAAAAAAAAGAATTGCACTTTTTATCCATTTTCCGCGACCGGTATTGTTCTTATTCTTCGGGATCTGGGGCTGTGTGACGGCTTATTTTTTGCGGCTTGGGCTGACGTTTCTAATGATATTATTTTTGGGTGGATCTGTTGTTTTGATCGCCCGTTATCACATTTTATTGCAGTGTGATGGTGACCTAAATGACGTAATTTTGGCGATTTGACCTTTTTTTCAGTTACGCACTTTACAGCTCTGATTAATTGATTTTATATCTTGATAGATCGGGTGTTTCTGAATGTGGCGACACCAAATATGTGTATTTAATACATTTAATACTTTTATTTTGAATGGGGATTTGAACTTTTGTGTTTTTTTCATATTTTTAACTCCTTCATGACCCTGGAATTTTTCGTTTTTCATTTTTGTTTTTTGCTCCCTGCTTCCAAGAGTCATACATTTTTATTTGTCCGTCAATATAGACATATGACAGCTTGTTTTTTGTGGGATGAGTTGTACTTTCAGATGCAATAATTTATTTTACTGTACAGGGAAATTGCAAATAAATTCCAAGTGCGGTGAAATTGCAAAAAAAGTGCAATTACACATTTGTTTTTTCGTTTTTTTAGTCGCCATGTTCACTATATGGTAAAACCGACGTGACAAGGTGATAACTCAGGTCAGTACGAGTTTATAGATACCAAACATGTATACTTTTACTAGTATCTAGATGGTGAGAAAAATCAGAAGTTTGAAAAAAAAAAGAAATTGCACTTTTTGCGCCATGTTTTGTGACCCGTAGCGTCCTCATTTTTTGGGATCTGGGGCTGTTTGATGGCTTATTTTTTGTGTCTTGAGCTAACGTTACTAATAATACCATTTTTGGGTGGATGCGCTGTTTTGATCGTCCGTTATTGCATTTTATAGCAATGTTGCTGTGACCAAAAAACATAATTTTGGCATTTGGACCATTTTTCCGTTACGCAGTTTACGGCTCTCATTAATTGATTTAATATCTTGATAGACGGGGCGATTCTGAACGCAGCGATAGCAAATGTGTATTTTTTTACATTTTTTTAATACTTTTATTGTGAATGGAGGAAAAGGGGGGTGATTTGAACTTTTATGTTGTCGTTTTTACAGTTTTTAAAAACTTTATTAAAAAATTAATTCTTGCTTTTACACTGCCTCTTAGAGAGGCACAGTCCGATCGCTTCTGAGAGATACCGATGAGCTGCAGCTCATCTGTATCTCTCAGAATCGCGGACGTGATGTGGTTAGCAGCCCTGCCAACCACAACCCGTAAGTGCTCTGTGACAGCTTCTCTGATCAGATCAGCTGAGATGTTGGGTGTTTGATGTGAGCTCTGCGCTGGAGTGCACATCAAACACCCCTTACCGGCCCATGACGTTGTACAATGTCATGGATTGTGAAGGGGTTAAAACTTTAATTGATTCTTTATTTTACCCAGCGCCATAGGGTGCCACAATGCTGTTGTGGCTGATTGCTTGTGCCATGTCCCGATGAGTTGCAGCACAGTGGAACATGTCACAAATGATCACTGTGAGTGGTTGGCAGCACTTCCTGCTGACCCATGACGTACATGTACGTCATGGGTCGAGAAGGGTTTTTTAAAATACTCCTGGGTTGCTTTCACAGTATGTTTTGGGTCAGTTTCCATCTGAACTAGGAATTGCAGCCCAATCAAACTTGCTGAATTTGGTTGAATCTGAAAAGAAAGTGTAGCCGTGTACATATCAGAATTAATTCAGCTGCTTCTGTTTTCAGTCACATCATCAATAAATACTAGTGACCCAATCCCATTGGAAGCCATGCATTACCAGCCATGACACTTCTTCCACCAGATGATGTGGTGTGCTTTGATCATGAATCGTTCCAAGCAATCTGCATACTTTATTGTTCCCATCATTCTGGTACAGGTTTTATTTATCCAAAGTATGCTTTTCCGAACTGTGCTGGCTTGTTTAGATGCTTTTTGTTTGTTTTTTTTGGCAAAGACTAATCTGGTCTTTCAATTTTTAAGGCTGATTAATGGTTTGCACCTAGTGGTCATCCCTTTGTATTTGCTCTCATGAAGTCTTCTCTTTATGATAAACTTACCATATTTTCCAGACTATAAGAAGCACTGAATCATAAGATGCACCCAATTTTTGGAGGAGAAAAATAGCAAAAAAAAAACATTTGAAGCAAGGAATGCGGTCATAACGCACTGCTATGGGGGGAGGGGGGGAATCTACTGCTGGCACTGTTATGGGGATAATGCCCCTAAATTCTGTACTAATGTCACATATCTTAGGCCCTTTTCTGGTATATATGTCCCCAATCCTGGTATATCGCTGTCATTCTGGTATATGGCCCCCATCCTGGTACGTGTTCCTCATCATGGTATCTGTCCTTCATTCTGGTATATGCCCCTCATCGTGGTATATAGTCATCATCCTGGAACGGTGCATTGTGAAAGTATTTGGCCCCCTTGAACTTTTCAACCTTTTGCCATATTTTAGGTTTCAAACATAAAGATATAAATTCTCGTTTTTTTGTGAAGAATCAGCAAGTGGGACACAGTCTGAAGTGGAACAAAATTTATTGGTTATTTTAAACTTTTTTAACAAATAAAAAACTGAAAAGTGGGGCGTGCAATATTATTTGGCCCCTTTGAGTTAATACTTTGTAGCGCCACCTTTGCTGCGATTAGGCTGGCTTCAGACTTGCAGATGCATCTGCAGCGTTTTGCAGATGCATCTGCAAGCACTGCATGCAGACCGCGGCCCCTATGTTTATAATGGAGCGCACGGCGGTCTGCAGATGCTTGCGGACCGCCGTGCGCACCCATTCACTCCTATATGTGATCTGTGCGCAGGCGGATGCCTGCGTACAGATCACACACTCTCGTCCGCACCAGGGACGCGACATCTCGCGTCCATGGTGCGGGCGGGAGAGTGTGATTTGTGCGCAGGCATCCGCCTGCGCACAGATCACATATAGGAGTGAATGGGTGCGCACGGCGGTCCGCAAGCATCTGCAGACCGCCGTGCGCACCATTATAAACATAGGGGCCGCGGTCTGCATGCAGATGCTTGCAGATGCATCTGCAAAACGCTGCAGATGCATCTGCAAGTCTGAAGGCAGCATTACAGCTGCAAGTCACTTGGGGTATGTCTCTATCTGTTTATCACATCAAGAGACTGAAATTCTTGCCCATTCTTCCTTGCAAAACAGCTCAAGCTCAGTGAGCTGTATACTGTATGTCCTTCACCTAGTAAATATCTTGCATCCTAGTATATGGCCCTCATCCTGGTATATGCCCCCATCCTGGTATTTGTCCCTTATCCTGGTATATGACCCTCATTTCGTTTATGACCCTCATCCTGGTATATGTCCCTCATCCTTATATATGTCCCCATTCTGTTATATGGCCCCCATTTTAGCATATGGCTCTCATCCTGGTATATATTGCCCCAATCCAGGTATATGGTCCTCATCCTGGTATATATGGCTCCATTTTGGTATATGGCCCCCATCCCGGTATATGGCCCCCATCCTGGTAGTTAGATAGCCCCTATCCTGTAATATGGCTCAAATCATGGGGCACACAAAAAAAAAAAACGATTAGCGATTATATTCACTTTCCATTGCTTAACTGCAGCACAACATCCTCTTCTCATACTGGCAGCTGACCATCATATAAATGCGCAGCAATGACTTCACTATTATGCGGCATGCTCCAGACAGCTGTCAGCTGCTGGCATGAGAAGAGAACATCGCGCTGTGGAGGCGTAATAAATGGTGAGTATAATCATCTGTCCCCTGAAGCCTTCCAGAATATTCACTGCACTGCTTCCCACGCAGTGTTCGTGGGAAGCCGTGAATATCCTCTTTCTTTAAAAGCGGAAACACATGACTGCAGCAGTGGCGGGTGATTGCATGTGCCTGTTGTTTAAGAACATTTAACATGCACCTCTCCACTCCGCCCATTGTCCCGCCCAATTCTCATTCTGAGAGATGATGGGCAGGAAGAGCAGTGCATTTGACATTTTCTAAAACAGTGGTCACAGGTGATCACCGGCAGGCGCTGCTGCAGCCTGCTCCTGTCTCCAATGACCCACTCTTGCCTCTAATGACCGACTCCACCGCCACTCTTGGAGAGTGTTCTTCACTTGGGTGGATGTTATGAAGGGTTTTTATTCACCATGGAAAGGATTCTGTGATCTTCCTCCACTGTTGTCTTCCATGGTCAGACCTTTTTTGTTCCCAAACTCATTAGTGCGCTCTTTTTTTTTTACAGAATGTACCAAACTGTTGATTTGGCCACTGCTAAAATTTCCTATAGCTTTCTAAGGCACCTTTCACATAGACTTTTTTTGAAAATGCGGCAGATCCGGCAGATTTACCGCATCTTCTGCCTAACGGCTGCACTTGCGGCACCAATCCGGCAAGCCCCATGCATTGTCTATGGGGCTGGCGGTTGGGTGTGGCAAGTGTGCTTTTGCTGGTTGCGGCAGATGCGGTACTTGCGGCTGCGAAGAAAAAACCCACGGTCAGCAGCGCTTTTTTTTTCGCCGGCCACATCTGCCGCAACCGCACTTGCCGCACCTGATTGCAAGTTTCATAGACAATTCATGGGGTTTGCCGAATCGGTGTCGCAAGTGTAGCCATTAGGCGGAAGATGCGCCAGATGCGGTAAATCTGCCGCATCTGCCGCATTTTTCCAAAAACGCCAGTGTGAAAGGGACCTAATAGATTTTTTTTTCAGCCTATTGATGGCCTCTTTGGTTTGCACTGCATGTTGTGGCTTCACAGCAACAGCTTCCAAATGCAAATACCACAACTGGAACCAGATTCAGAACTTTACCTTCTTAATTGATGATGGAGTAATGAGGGAATAGTCTATGCAGCCCATTAAAGAGCTTTGATGAGCTGTATGGATAATTGTATAATTGGTTTCTTGAAAAGATGCATCTACATATTAAACAGCTGTAATTCCTAAACCTTCACTGCAATTAAGATGTGAACACCCTTACATTAAAGCTGAGAGTCTGCCTTTTAAGGCCGGCTTCACACTGCGTGTGTGATCCGATCTGTGGCTGTCCGCTTGAGGCAGACAGCTGCGGATCGGATCTGCACACAGGACTGGGGGGCTATTATGCCCTCCGATCCTGTGAGCAGCGCACGCAGTTCCCACTGCTGATAGGTGAGGACCGCGGGCGCCGCAGTCCTGACCTGTCAGCGGCTGCAGCTGCGTGTGCTGCACACAGGATCGGAGTGCATAATAGCCCACCAGTCCTGTGTGCAGATCCGGTCCGCGGCTGTCTGCCTCAAGCGGACAGCCACGGATCGGATCACACACGCAGTGTGAAGCCGGCCTAAGACCATATTGATTAATTTCATCAAGGAAGGGAAAATTTCAATCAGACCCCTGATATAATCCAGATATCAGTCCTTTACTGAGCACACTTTAAAACATCAGAAGAGTGGGACATGTTGGCAGACTTCAATAGTTTTGAAACACGTCAACGTGTAACACACAGCTGATATTTCAAAGTATGCTGAATAAAAGACTCATATTTGGATTCTAGGGTCTGATCGGAATTGCTCAACCAACCGGAATCTGATCTGGACTGGAATCCAATGTGGCTTGTCCTGAGATTATATGGTGAGTGGATTTTCTTCAATTCCATATTGATTATATAATTATATAACTGTATCTTAAATAAGTTATGGTAAACAGCTAAAATGACAAAACTTGTGTCACTGTCCAAATATTTCTGGACCTAACTGTATAGCTCGGCATGTATATTCTTAGAAGTTTGCATGTCTGTGTGAGGTGTATATATGAAACAGTTTAATTCTATGGTATTTTGGAAAAGATAGCTAAGTTCTGAATCAGCAATCGGATATACTGTACACAACACGACCTGTTCATGACATGTGACAGGGGCAAACACCCCATTCTGATAATCTTAGCTCTTTATGTGGCATTTCACAAAGCAGACCATGTCACTGCATAAACTTTGTGGTGTTTTGTGTTCTGTACAGTCATGGCCAAACGTTTTGAGAATGACACCAAAATGATATTTTCACATGATCTGCTGCCCTCTGGTTTTTATTTGTGTTTGTCTGATGTTTATCACATACAGAAATATAATTGCAATCATATTATGAGTACCAAAAGGTTATATGGACAGTTAGAATGAGTTAATGCAGCAAGTCAATATTTGCAGCGTTGACCCTTCTTCAGGACCTCAGCAATTCTCCCTGGCTGCTCTCAATCAACTTCTGGACCAAATCCTGACTGATAGCAGTCCATTCTTGCATAATCAATGCTTGCATTTTGCCAGAATTTGTTGGTTTTTGTTTGTCCACCCGTCTCTTGATGATTGACCACAAGTTCTCAATAGGATTAAGATCTGGGGAGTTTCCAGGCCATGGACCCAAAATCTCTATGTTTTGTTCCCTGAGCCATTTAGTTATCACCTTTGCTTTATGGCAAGGTGCTCCATCATGCTGGAAAAGGCATTGTTGGGCGCCAAACTGCTCTTGGACAGTTGGGAGAAGTTGCTCTTGGAGGACATTCTGGTACCATTCTTTATTCATGGCTGTGTTTTTAGGCAAGACTGTGAGTGAGCCGATTCCCTTGGCTGAGAAGCAACCCCACACATGAATGGTTTCAGGATGCTTTACAGTTGGCATGAGACAAGACTGGTGGTAGCGTTCACCTCTTCTTCTCCGAATAAGCTGTTTTCCTGATGTCCCAAACAATCGAAAAGGGGATTCATCAGAGAAAATGACTTTACCCCAGTCCTCAGCAGTCCACGCCCTGTACCTTTTGCAGAATATCAGTCGGTCCCTGATGATTTTTTCTGGAGAGAAGTGGCTTCTTTGCTGCCCTCCTTGAAACCAGGCCTTGCTCAAAGAGTCTCCACCTCCTAGTGCGTGCAGAAGCACTCACACCAGCCTGCTGCCATTCCTGAACAAGCTCGGCACTGCTGGTAGTCCGATCCCGCAGCTGAAACAGTTTTAAGATACGTCCTGGCACTTGCTGGTCTTTCTTGGGCGCCCTGGAGCCTTTTTGACAACAATGGAAGCTCTCTCCTTGAAGTTCTTGATGATGCGATAGATTGTTGACTGAGGTGCAATCTTTCTAGCTATGATACTTTTCCCTGTTAGGCCATTTTTGTGCAGTGCAATGATGGCTGCACGTGTTTCTTTAGAGATAACCATGGTTAACTGAAGAGAAACAATGATACCAAGCACCAGCCTCCTTTTAAAGTGTCCAGTGGTGTCATTCTTACTTAATAAAGACTGATTGATCGCCAGCCCTGTCCTCATCAACACCCACACCTGTGTTATTGGAACAATCACTAAAACGATGTTAGCTGCTCCTTTTAAGGCAGGACTGCAATGATGTTGAAATGTGTTTTCGGGGTTAAACTTCATTTTCTAAGCAAATATTGACTTTGCAAGTAATTGCTGTTAAGCTGATCACTCTTTATGACATTCTGGAGTGTATGCAAATTGCCATTAAAAAAACTGAAGCAGTAGACTTTGTTAAAAAAATATTTGTATCATTCTCAAAACTTTTGGCCATGACTGTATTAGTTTACATCCTCCCTGGCTTACATATTACAAAGATTATGGTTCTGATTCATCAAGCGCATTGAAAAGTGACAAAATATTTTACGCAACGTGAAATCTTGTAACAATTTTGCAATTTTTGGCTTTTTCACAACAGTTTTTAACTTGTTTTTCCACATTCATTAAAATGGGTGAAAAACACTGCAAAAACACTGAAAGAATTGATATGCTGCAGATTTGAAACTGCTTCAAATCTGTGAGGAAAGAATTAGCAGCATGTGCAGATTTCAGAAATCTTATTCACTTTGCTGGGACAGTAAAATGCTGTATTATTCATGGGAAAAATTCACGTAAAAAAGGGAGGAAAATGCGGCAAAAACACTACGTTAGCTCCAGTTTCTTTTCTGGAGTGCCTGTTCGATTAATTCTTGAAGGGTTAGACTAAAGGCCCCATTACACGGCACAACGTTGGAACGATGTCGGCAACTATCTCGTGGGCGCACGGTTGCTTTTACATCATTTCAACATCATTGGTGAGATGTCACACATCTAGATATCGTGGACGACTCACCAACGATGTTGTGAGCAGGTATCGTTCGCACAACCCAGCGAATGATAGCTGCTCATTGCTGTGAATGGGCGAAGTCGTAAACGATATCATTATAGCAGTGTCAAACACAACGATATACCAGGTTGGCTAATCGTTGGTCGCTGATTTGAGAACATGTTCTCAAATCTACGATCCACTATCTAACGATTTATCGTTACAACTTTGCAGAGTCACACGTAACGAGGTCATAACTGATGTCGCTTGACGACTCCAAATCCGCCACGTTTAAGTGATATCGTTAACGATATCGTGCCATGTAAAGGGGCCTTAAGGCTAGCAATTTTATTCCTAACGTAGCTTGAGTTCACACTGGACCTTTTTGATTCGTTTTTGGTGCTGCACTTTTTTTTTAACTGAACAAAAAATGCATCTGTGCAGACATCGGTGTTTTTGACTGCTGCATAGTGCAGAAAGCGGATCCAGAAAATAATGAGCGTCAATAAGTGCTCTGTTTTATTGGTGTGCTTTCACGCCACAAACACTCCATTACTGACCTTTCCCGGTGATCCCATGGCAAGGTCCAGAAATGTCTTCCTTCCGGGCATCAGTAAGACCTGCAGGTACGGTACTAACAGGACCTGGCCATGTGACTCAGCCTGAGAGTCACATGGGACCAGGTCCTGGCAGTACTCGTACTACCCGCAAATCCTTCTGATGACCTCAAAGAAGACATCACCGGGGCTCGCTGTGGGGTCACTGATGAGGGTAAGAAAGTGTGTGTCTCTGTCTGTGTGTTTGTTTGTCTGTATCCCCTGAAATCAGAGCAAAAAAGCAACACAAATGGATGATGCTTGTGAAGCTTTTTTTGCAAAAAGAGGATCTGATTTTGGTGCGGTTTCAACAAATTAGCGTCAGAAGCTTCCTGCATGGCCCCTATAAAAACACAACATGGCATTTTTTAAAGGGTTAAGGCTTGGTGGTGTGATAATTCATGTTCAGCAGATAATTCAGTTAGCAATGTCTTAGCCCAGTTCCACATTGCGGGATGGTGCCGATCCGAGTCTGTCCGTGTAAACCGCACGAGCCCCAGGACTGGGGCCGGATAGAAGCCGGATGGCAGCTCTCTGCCATCTGGTTTCTATCTGTCCGGGACAATCCGTGAGAACTCAGATTTCTCTCACGGACACAAAAACGTTGCTTGCAGCGTTTTTGTGTCCGAGAGGAGAATATCTCCTCTAATTGGCAATTCCCGGATTGCCCCCGGTCTTGGGAGCCTATGGGGCTGGATTGCACCGGTCTTGGAGGATCCGGGAACCGGACTCCTGCGGCTGCACACCGCAGTTGTTTCAGGACCGCAGCTAGCTCCCGCGGGTGCACACCGGACCGGAGGGCATATTATCCCTCTGGTTCTGTGTGCAGATCCTGGGCTGTCAGGTTCACCCTGACAGCCTCGGATAGAATCTGACCCGCAATGTGAAACCGGCATTATGAGTGATCCACAAGGACCTAAATATATTAGCAATGATTAAAATTCTCTTGTGTCTACTCTTTATATATCCCTGTCTTTGATATCCTAGAGTAGGAGTGAGTCTATCAATGGTGAATTGGAAGACTGTGATCTAAGGATACATATGACTTGGATCTGGACCACACCTTTACAGAAGTACAGAGCGGTATCAGTTTGTACACGTTTGGCAACTATAAAATAGTGCCGTGTTGTCTCCTTACATAAACACCATGTCCTCAGTAATTCCTGGCACATTTAATTAGCAAGTTAGTTCTTGCTTACACATTTTATTAAAATCAATAATGTTTGTTAAATGAATCAAAATACCATGTCAGCAGTAATGCGCTGTGAAATTATGCATTAATTCAGCATTAACAGCTTTAGAATAGCTTCTTACCACTGACAAAAATTGAATTAAAATTGAACAGACTTGTCTCCTGGTAGAAAAGCTTTGTACAAAATTGTTCAAAAAGTCAGACAACAGATGGCACAGAAACAAAATGGAGTAATTCACTTCTTAAGTGAAATAAAAACGAGCATCTGCACTGCTGGTCCCCAACATAATTGTTTTACTGACTAAAATGTAACTATGTTGTATTACAGCTTAAAAGTAATCAAAAAGTATTCTTAACTCTGAAAATGTCTATGTTCATTGCAAGCAGGATTCCTGAGCCTTTCTCATTGTAGGAGACAAGACATTCATTTTGTTACACTGAACTCTTTACAGTCCAGCCCTATTCTGTGCTAGATTTTCAGAGCAAGGTTCTATGGCCCCTCCAAGAGCACCACCCACCTAGAAGAAAACTATTGACAGTCATTTTCAATGGATTTTCAATGACGTTTCAATGTTCATGGTGTGCTGCTGATAAAAGCCTATTTTCCTGTTTTCTAGGTGAAGGACCACTTTGATGAAATGGATATTTCATACTTCATAGTGGAGCTAGACCAAATAAGTAAGATAATATGTAAAATGTTTTCAGTTGTTTATATTAAAGAGAACCTGTCACCATTTTGGGTGTTATAACCTGTGCCCATCACCTTAAACATACTGTAACTGGGGTTCCTGTAACCCCTTTATACCCCCATACTGCCCCCCGGTTACCTCAGAAATTCACTTTGAATGTGTCCCGCGCCGTATGGTAATTAGCTCTACATGGTTGAGTGGGGTGCGGCTCACTCAGTCCGAGCCGACCCGCCGCCTGTAAAGCTTGCTCTGCTGCCTGTAATATGCCACCCCTCCTGTGTATGTATGTAAATCAGTGACTGCATTCGCACCTTCATAGTGGCGCGGGTCACTGTACTCTATTGCAGCCACACAAAGTCTCGCAAGACTTCACAAATCTCGCAAGACTTTGGTCACTTCGGTTTCAAGAGAGCATGGTGACCCGTGCCACTGCGCAGATGCGAAGAAGTGGAAAAAAATATATAAAAAAATATATATTTTATTAGTTCAATTAAAATATTCACGATATATTCTACTGTAGTAAAATGTTTTGCACTCTAGTCTAAGATATTCCTCTGTGTTAAAGGGGGTGTCCACTGCTCAGACAACCCTTTCACAATTTCTGGTTCTTCCAGTAAAATTTTAACACACTCACTTCAGATGCTGGCACCGTTCTAGTATCTGCATTGGCTCTCCCACAGAATGCGTGACATTGTTTTTGTCACAGGATCAATCAGTGCTTCACTTTTCTCTTCTACGGATGTAATTAATATCCAGAGGAAATGAGATTTTTCTGAATTAGGGGAATGTTAAACCAGCAATGATTGTCTGCATAGATTGCATAAAATAGTAATGTCACATCATCTCCGGGAGAGCCAATACAATTGACACAGCACTAGCATTGGAAGTAAGGGTGTTACTATTTACTGGGGTAAACTTGGATTCAAAAGGCAGTTGCATATCTAGGGGGGGCTGGCAGGACATCCCCCCGGGCGCAGCAAGCAGCGGGTGCCGTTGGGCCTCCTACTGCAGTGCCCAATGTATCTCCTAACCATCCGTATGTTCTGGCCCCCCCCCCCCCATACTGGGAGCCGACTATTCTCTGCGTTCCCTCTCAGCTGACTGCAGGAGCAGAGAATCAGCAGCCCACCAGCTCCTACAATCCATTGTACAGAGCGTCTATCAGACACCTGTACAAGAGGAGCAGAGCCCTCAGCCGACCTGATTCGCAGCACTTCAGGGTCAGGGGGACATCAGTAATGTGCTCAGATCACCTGATCATGCTGCTGACGTCACTCGGCAGAGGCGGCAGAAGGCTGGAGGCAGTGGAGGTGATGAGTGCTTCACACAGGAGCTGAAACTCAAACCAAAAATTAATGTAATTAGGGGAAGGGCGACAGGATGGAGGGAGTATGAGGAGCAAACTGGGGGAGAGGATAAGGGGAGTATGAGAAGAAAACTGTGGGGAGAGGATGGGGGAGAATATGTGAGCCAAACTGGGGGGGAGAGGGTGGGGGGAGAATGAGAAGCAAACTGGGGGGGAGAAGGTGGGGGGAATAGGTGGAGCAAACTGGGCAAGATCAAGAAAAGAGCAAGACGACCCCGATCAGAGATGTCTTCTATAAGGTACCCAGATGTAAATGATTATTTGTGATAATGACTAATTCCCATTACTGCTGTGGTTTCTGTATGCTTTTATTGACAGCTGAAAACAACATCACCCAGTATCCCTTACCATTCCTAAGGATGTAGTAGGAGTTGTAGGTTCATGGAGTACAATTGTGTATGGGTCTGACCTGATAATACAGTTGTTTTACCATGTAGTGATGGTGGATCTGATGATTCATTTTGTTACTGATGAGGGTTGTGATTTCAGTACTGATGGGGGTTCTATTTATGTTTTTCTGTACCTCTGGTGGGACTGGTGATGTATTTCTGTACTGATGGGGTTTATATGGATGTATTTCTGTACTGATGAGGGTTTTCATATTGTGTTACTGCACTAATGAGGATTCCGGTGATGTATTTCTGTACCTATGGTGGGTCTGGTGATGTATATCTGTATTGATGAAGGTTTTGACATAGTGTTTCTGTACTGATGGGGGTTATAAGGATGTATTTTTGTAATGATAAGGGTTTTGACATAGTATTTCTGTAACTCTGGTGATGTAGTTTGTGTTGTTATTAGTTCTAATCGTGTACACATGTAACAATTCATAACTTGTAAGATTACGTTAGATGTGGCTATGTTAAAGTTTAGTGCCATGGTTACTATATTTTTATTTGTTAGAAGCATTAAATGGGTTGTCCAAGTCTGGGATAAGTCTGCAGTCACTCTATGTGTCAATCTGTGACTGCAGACTTCTGAATTCTCACAGTGCGCACACTGCTCATTGTCAGGATTCTCTGGTGCCGGCGGTGAGAGTGGAAGGTCACATAACTGCAAGTATGTGTGGCGCCCCTGCGTTCAGGAGGCCACAGAAGGGTACTGCAGCCAGGCAGTTAGGACATGGTAAACACTACACCCTCACAGCCCACATCCCCACGCATAGAAGAAGGGGTCACATCCAGCTCTGAAGTCAGATACTATATGAGACCAGAGGAGTGGTGGATGAGGAGTGGGTTGGGCACACCAGAAGGTCAGGTGACTGACAGTATATAGAGAGGGGGAGGAGTAAAGGAAGTTAGTAAGCCATGGTGCTGAGATGAAAAGACAGAAGGACACACACGTCCTGGAAGAGCCTAAGCTGAGGAGCGCAGACCCGTACTGAGCCAATGCGAGCCAGATGGGGGGGAAAGCCCGTCCGAGATTCTGAAACCACCAGGAGTGTGACAGACAGAGAAGGGACGGTGCAACCCGTGCCCTAGACAGCAGGTGAAGCTACTAACAGCGGGTGGAAAAGCCCTCCTAAATACCGAAGGAAACAGAGGAAGGAGCCTGGCAGAGCCTCATGCTAGAGGACTGTTGCAGGCTGGGCTAAGGCAGAGTGTCAGCTCTGAAGGGGACCGACGATTTACCCGGTATCCCCAGATTCACTGACGGGGAGCTTCAGTTTCAGGCTGGAGTTCCTAACCCTAAAGGACAGGCAGCTAAGTGACGTACAAGGACTCACAGAGGAGCCCGGGTCACCGCCATACTGTCCAGCGTCCGCATACACCCGTGTAAGACGGAGAGAGAGAGTAATAGCCCGGAAAGGTACACTTAAAGACTGTGTGAGGGGTCACAAGGAGAGAGGAGCCTGGCTGCAGGAGGAAAAGAGAACCCGGAAAGGGAGAATGCAACTGAATGTTAAGAGCTGTGTAAAGAACTGCAACTAACTTGTAAGCTGACTGAAAGAACTGAGTAAAGCTTTGGAAACCCTGCATTGCCTCCTGCCTGCTTCTATCTGCAGACCCTTTCTCCCATACAGGCTTGCACCAGAAAGACTACAACCTGCAGAGCCACAGCTTGTCAGCACCAGCCCTGGAGAGAGAGATCCCTGCAGCCTGTGAAGTAAGTGTGCTACAACAGCCTCACACATACACCAGAGACTTTAACCCTTGCTGCCCCGGGGGATACAGTTCTCCCCACTGGAACTATACCATCCCCGCTGCCATTCCATCACCCCCGGAGGTTCTGCAGCAGCGGCGGCCCCATCGCTGGCCGCACCAAGTGGGTGGCGTCACCCGTGACAATCCCTTGTAAATATTCCCCTTTTATTGTGCTGAGCCAGGGACACGGTCCGGACCAAGCCACCCGTGACATCCCCAACGCAGACCGGTCCGGTACCGAGTACCCCACGTCCCTTGGGGCTCCACATATGCAATTTACATACATGCAGTCACTTGCTGACTAGACATGCGTGACCTTGACCAATGAATATAAATTGAGTGTGGTTGGATACGTCTAGTCCGAATGTGGCCAGAAGTATATAAATCACGTACTTGTTTGTGTACATGTGACCGTCCATTCATGTCATTAGCACAGGAGAATCCCCACTGTGTGCAGACCACTGTGAGAATTCGGAGGCCTGTAGTTACCTAGAGGGCCTACAGACTTTCATCTCAAACCTGGACAAGCCCTTTAATTATAACTAATCTCTGTAGCCCAATCCTAACAGCGTGCAATGTACTCATTGTCAGGATTCAGCTCTTGCTAGTTCCAGCAGTCATCACATGGACACCTATTATGTACAATTTTCATATTTACGGTCATGTGGCAGTTTTTCTTCCTACTTCTCTGTTTTTTACTAAACATTGAGAGAATTAGTAAGAGCACATAACTGTAAGTGTGAAAATCACATATGAATAATTGGTCACGTGACGACTACTCAGACCACTTGAGGGCGGGGCTGGTGGGTGCCAATCTGAATTCTTGCACAGGGTGTTAGAAAACCTAGATACACCTATGCAGAAGTGGTGGTTTAAGTAGTGGCCACCTCTTTAAATGTGATAATACTTAAGGAGAAAAATGGAAATCTGTTTAAAGGCCGCTTCACACGCTAGGATATAGGTGAACGAGATCGTTAGCTATGTCACGTGACTGCGATCCTTGCAACATCGTTAGTGCGTTGTCACACGCAAGGATATAATTAACGATCTTAAATTTGGCAACGCTCCTGCTATTTGGAGAAGAACGTTTGAACGATTTAACAAAGCGGCAGGAATAGGAGAAATATGAACGACATCGCTCAAAAAGGTTTCACACTGAACGATGCTGCGGCTTCCCAGGACGTTAATTGGACAACGAACGATAGATTTGAGGTCCGGATCTCAAATTTTGGATGAATGTTCCAATGATTTTTCCTTCCTACATCGTTCATTCACACGCAACGACGCACAAACAATATCGTTAGAACGTTTACAAATCCGTGACGTTTCAACGATATCGTTAACAAGATCCTAGTGTGTGAAGCGGCCTTAAGGCTGCTTTCACATCAGCATTTTTTGCTGAATGCGGCAGATCCGGCAGATTTACCGCATCTGCCGCCTAACGGCCGACTTGCAGTGCACCTGTGGCTAGCCCCCATTTATTATGTATGGAGGTTGCGGCAGGTGCGACAAATGACATTTTTGCCGCAATCCGGCAAATCCGGCAGGTGTGACGGGTCGAAAAACCACAGCTAGCAGCGGTTCTTTTCCCGCGCCGCAAGTGCTGAATCTGCTGCATTTGCCGCACCCGACTTCAAGCCCCATAGACAATGCATGGGGCTTGTCAGAGTGGTGCTGCAAGTCGGCCATTAGGAGGCAGATGCGGCGCCATCTGCTGGATTCGCCGGAAACCCATCAGTGAAACGCTGATGTGAAAGGACCCTAATGGTACCTTTACACGCCGCCACAACAGGATGGATACCAACGGCTACTTCACGTGCACGAGCACGGGCCGAACGGTTACAAACGCTCAACGCATCACCTTTACACGCCGCCATAAGGTGCGCTACGCTACGTGACATCTATAGCTAGATACATCGCCGGGTGTCTCAAGTAGCCATCTGTAGCTCATTTACACCCACCGCTATAACCAGCTACTATGGGCGTACCTGGTGCAGCAGGGCACGCACATAGGCGTGCCACAATTGTGGTTTACGAGCCGTCCGTACGCTGATAGGACAAAGCAATAACATCCTGATTGGGCAGGCATCGCAGGAGGCTGAGTAATACAGCACGCTCGAGCGATTGTGTAGTGTGACTCGTCAGCTCCTTAAATATTGCCTCCCTATGCAGCCACTACCAATCGTCATGCAGCAGCTTCCACCAATGATCGCACATGGGGCGCGGTAACACAGAGCCTGGGTGACGCCTTAGCTACATTGCAGCTACATCGCCGGGTGTCCAGAGTTTCCCTTCTGTAGCTTCTTTACACGCCGATACAGCTCGCTACAATCGGCGATGTAGCTTTCTGTTTATGGGCAGTGCACGGATACAGAGGTATCTGTGGCCGGCTGTGTCGTCCCGTCTTCACACGCCGCTATAGCGGGCGATATTGGCGCGACAAGCTACAATCGTAGCCTGTAGCGGGTTGTATCCATCCTGTTGTGGCGGCGTGTAAAGGTACCATAAGAGATGTTTCAACAGAAGAAAGCTACAGAGAAACTGATTCACTCGTACCTATTTTTTTCTTTCCTTTATGTGTTGCACAGTATAATAGCATTCACATAATATAACATCTTTTGCTAATCCATATATATGATCCGTACTTTTTATGGTGCTTAGTTGAAACATCTAAACATTTTCTTCTGTTTACACCGGGCATTACACAGTTATCAGATGTTTTATAGGAGCTCTGATCATTTTTTACTTTTTCTTATGACTACAGCAGATTTGTGAATGCAGCCCATAGATATAATAACAGAATGCATGTGTCGCTACTAGAATAGAATATCAAAATATACTATATAACATACTATTATAGAGCTGAAGTAAATATCTAAATGCTTTTTAGCTCCACAGTTGCCATTTTTAATGCTTGGAATAAGGCTGGGGTCACATTTGGCCAGACAATTGCGTTCACCGCATCCAGATCCGGATGCCGTGAACGCAATTGGCTTTACACACATTTTTAAGCAAAAATGTGTGGTGGAAACCGCAATCCGGTAACCGGATTGCTCCGGATGTGTAATCCGGAGCAATCCGGTTACCGTATACTTTGTTCATCCCTGCTGCCACAGGGATGAACAAAGTGTTAACTCTTTAATAAAACTGTACTTATTAATATTTGTTTTGTGCACCATGTCTCTAGGGGGTGCCCACCCCCCCTAGAGACTTGCCGCCCATTTCTGTTAACAACCCATTTACAGTAAGCCACCTATTGTCGGCTTTCTACAATTTTATCAATGAAGTCGCGGCTCCCCTGACAGTTGCGCTGATGCTGTATGTAATGTACGTATAGTGTCTGCCGCTGTCCGAGGTTCTGTAGGCATTTACATTAGATCTATGGCGGTGTGCTGCCCATAGATCTAATGTAAATGCCTACAGGACCTCGGACAGCATCAGATACTATAAGTACATTACGTAAGTATCTGCGCGACTGTCAGGGAAGCCGCGGCTTCATTGATAAAATTGTAGAAAACAGACAATAGCCGGCTTACTGTAAATGGGTTATTAACCCTTGACATTCCCACAGCAGTAGGCAGCTTATCTCTGGGGGGGTGGGCACCCCCTAGAGACACGGTGCACAAAACTAATATTAATAAGTACAGTTTTATTAAAGAGTTAACACTTTGTTCATCCCTGTGGCAGCAGAGATGAACAAAGTACACGGTAACCGCATTGCTCAGGATTACACATCCTGAGCAATGCGGTTACCGCATTGCGGATCACAGAAGCGCTCGAAAACTGCAGCCTGCATGATTTTTCACGCAGGCTGCAGATCCGGAGCCGGTAACCGGATTGCATGTAGCGCAATCCTTTTACTATAGTGGGCTTCTATGAGGAGCGTTTCCTGATCCGGTTTTGAGCTTTTTGAAAGCTCAAAACCAGATCATGATTTAAAAAACCTGCTGCAGATGTGACCCTAGCCTTACACTGACTAGTTTGTCTTGGTAACTACACATGATGATGATATGTTTTGTTGCCTAATCAAAATGCTTGTAAGAGTCATATCATGCCATATAGAAAGTAAATGTATCTATAAAAGCGAGCATAAAAAATAAAGAACGCTAATGTAAAAAGTGATACATAAGCACATATTTTTGTTGCTCATTGATAAATAAATTCAGGCCTAACTAATAAAGCTCTACAAGTTTTATGGGAATAAGTACTGTGCTAAAGACCATCTCTATTGCTGGGTTGACTGTAGTATTAGGGTGCATCCCCACGAATAGGAGACGCAGCGTTTTGGACGCAGCGTCTTTGCGCTGCGTACAAAACGCTGCGTCGTACAGTATTAGCATAGTGGATGGGATTTCAAGAATCTTCAGCATCTTTGGAGCTGCGGTACGGGTTGCCGGCAGTCCGCTCCTCCGCAGCATGTTTATTTCATGCTTTGGAGTCGGAAGCGGCTCCCATCGGGTGACTGCAGGGAGAAGCCACCCCGCACCCGCCGTACATGGTGAGTACAGGGCGGCTGCGGTCTCCCTGCGGCCACCTGCGGCTTCCCTCAGGTCCAGAGGAGCTGTGTCCAACACGCAGCTCCTCCGGACTGTGAGTACATACCCTTATAGACCTGAATTGATTAATGGCAGAGCACTTTTAGAAAGTTCATTTCAATTTATTACCATTTGCAGTTGTGTAGGGTGTCTTTATCAAACCAAAATAATTATATAATGTTGTAATTAAGAAGTAAATATAACATAAAGCATGCAGAAGAAGAAAGTAAATTTATGTTAAGGTATACTTGTATATTTTGTACATAAAAAACAGTAAGGTTGTATTGAAATCATGTCGTGTTTGTTAAAAGATCCATTTTTCTCTTCACATAGCTATTAGGCAACAAAAAGCTTCAGCGTGAGACATGTATGAGGATGAAATCACTTTAATAACATACCAAGAAGTTAACAAACACAGGTGTAACATAACAGTATATTATCACTTTTATGCTGCCTACACCAAGGTTTATTCTGCCCAAGGAACCTGAATAGTCGGCTTAGTTTATAATAAGTCCAGGATGAATACTCTATACAAATAATATACTCGTGTATAAGCCGACCAGTGTATAAGCCGACCCCCTACTTTTGCCCCCAAAATCTGGGAAAACCTATTGACTCGTGTATAAGCCGAGGGTGGACCCCAGCACAGGTATACAGCCCCCAGCAGTGTGGTATACAGGCCCCCCTCAGTGGTATACAGGCCTCCCCAGTGGTAGTATACAGCAGCCCCAGTGGTAGTATACAGCAGCCCCAGCAGTCCCAGTGGTAGTATACAGCAGCCCCAGCAGCCCCAGTGGTAGTATACAGCAGCCCCAGCAGCCCCAGTGGTAGTATACAGCAGCCCCAGCAGCCCCAGTGGTAGTATACAGCAGCCCCAGCAGCCTCAGTAATCCAGGTCCCCCCCCTTGCTCCGGAAACCTGTAAAGTAAAATCTTTATACTTATCACTGTCCTGTCGCCGCCGTCCCCGCAGCTGCCAACATTGTGCTCACCCGGCTTCATCCGTCCGTCTTCTTCCGGCTTTCTGTTCGGCGCAGGCAATGACGTCATTGCCTGCGCCGAACAGGAAGCCGGAAGAAGACGGATGAAGCCGGGTGAGCGCGATGTCGGCAGCGGCGGGGACGGCGGCGACAGGACAGTGATAAGTATAAAGATTTTACTTTACAGGTTTCCGGAGCAAGAGGGGGGGGCGCCCTGGATTACTGAGGCTGCTGGGGCTGCTGTATACTCCACAAATCTGGCCTTTATGGAGGAATGGCAAGAAGATAGACATTTTTTTAAAACAAACTATAAGAAGTCCAATTTGCAATTTGCAAAAAGCCATGTAGGTGACCCAGGTAGCTTGTGGAAGAAGGTGCGACGATCAGATGAGAACAAAGAAGGTTTTGGGCTAAATACAAAACACTATGGGTGACAGAAAATTAACACTGCAAATCACCCTGAAAACCTATCCCTCTCATCAAACATGATGGTGTGAGCATACTGTGGGGATGCTTTCCTTCAGCAGGGACAGGGAAGCTGGTCAGAGTTGATGGGAAGGAGAATAGAGCTAAATACAGGGCAATCCAGGAGGAAAACGTATAAGAAGCTGCAAAAGACTTGAGACTGAGGTGTAGGTTCACCTTCCAGCACCACAACGACCATAAACATACTGTCAGAGCTAAAATGTAATGTTTTAGATCATGTGTGGGGAACCTCAGGCCTAAGGGCCATAAGTGGTGCCTGATTTCCTTTTCTCCAGTACGTGGGCAGATACTTGAGGGCCACAGTGGCTTGGGCTGACAATTGGAAAAATGGCCTTTTAAGTACAACTGAACACTGTATGAAGGATTACATTCTCACCCTTGAGGTAGTTTGAGGGTGGTGTCATCGTGCTCTGGACTCCAGTCTTATCGATAACGATGACAGAAGCGGCAACCCAGACCCTCCTGTGATGTAGGTGGCCCAGTGTCTTTTTATGCAGGATATAGGGAAAAAATGGTATCAAATCCATGCTGTTGCCAAATAATCCAATTCAAAGCAATCTTCTTCAGCAGGAAATATACACCAGCTATGAGTAAAAATCACTTGAATCGAATAAGCCACTTATGCTTTTATATTTGCACTGAGAGATGTTTTTAATATGGAGAAATAAAGGCTGAGTTTTACTTAATCTACAAGCTGCCGTATTGACATTTTTTTTTACTATTCGGGTATTCAACTCAAATTCCAAGTCTAATGCAAGTCAATTAGTCGTGGGCTTTGCCCTCACACAGCCAGCCATAAAATGATCATTTCCAGAGGAGGGAGGGTGGTATTTTTCTTTTGTGTTTTCACAGCATACAACACCTTGGTCTACCCCCCAGTGTGACACTTCCATTCAGCTGCTCTCACTAGGGTGCCAGCTCCCAGTGTTTACTAAACAGAGTCGGAAATTTGTGTCAGATCATTCACGATTGACACAACACTCTAGAGCAGTGATCCCAAACTTTTTTTGCATCGGGGAACCGGCAGGGTGGGGTGGCACAGGGGTGGGGCTTTGATCATATGGGGTGGGGCTATGAAGAATGGGTGGAGTGTAGTACCCTGTTTCCCCGTAAGATGCTCTACATCTTATTTTCAAGGGAAGTCTTATTTTTCCATCCCCTTGCAGTCCCAAATATGGTATCCCCATCATCCTCTTGCAGCCCATAATATCCCCATCATCCCTATGCAGGCCACAATATCCCCATCATCCCCTTGCAGCCTCCATCATTCCCATCATCCCTTTGCATCTCGCAATATGCCCATCATCCCCCTGCAGCAGCCCATATTATCCCCATCATCCCCTTGCAGCCCCATCAACACAGCCTCACATACAGACACCCCCCCACACACAGACACACATGCATACACACACACAGCCACACCGCGACACACACATACACACACAGACACACCGCCATACATACGGACACACACAGACACAGTCACAGACATAGACCCTCAGACACACTGCCACACACACAGACACAATGCCACAGACACACACACAGACACACATAGCCAGACCGCCACGCACAGACACACTGCCACAAAAACAGACACACACCCCCACACACAGAAAACACAAACAGCTACACTGCCACACACACATACGCACCGCTACACACACTGCCACACACACACAACAACACACAGACACACCACCACACACCGCCACACACACAGACACACTCACAGCCACACACACAGATACACCGTTACACACACTGACACACCGCCACACACACAGACACACTGCCACACAGACACACAGAGACACACACAGAGACACATGCAGACACACACACAGTCACACCGCCACACACACACACACACAGCCTCACACACAGCCACACCGCCACACATACAGACACACACACAGACACAGCCACAGATACACTGCCACACACACAGACACAACACACACACAGACACACACACAGCCACACCATCACACACACAGCGACACACACAGACACACTGCCACACACACAGACACAACACCCCCACACATAGACACACACACATCCACACTGCCACACACACAAACACACACAGACACATTGCCACACACACAGACAGCCACAGATACAGACCCACAGACACACTGCCACACACACAGACACATTGTCACACACACAGACACATTGCCACACACAGACACACAGCCACACTCACAGCCACACACAGATACACCGTCACACACACAGACACCCCGCCACACACACAGACACCCCGCCACACACACAGACACACCGCCACACACACAGACACACCGCCACACACAGATACACAGCCACATACACAGACACACAGCTACACACACAGCCACACAGCCACACATACTGCCACACACACAGACACAGCCACACCACTACACACACATACTCCGCCACATACACAGCCACACACAGACACACCGCCACAAACACAGACACACACAGACACACTGCCACACCCCTACAAGCAGACACACACAGACACACACCCCTACACACAGACACACCGCCACACATACACAGCCACACACACAGACACACAGCCACACACACACTGCCACACAGACACACCACCACACAGACATACAGCCACACCGATACACACAGACACACATCCACACACACAGACACACACACCGCCACACACAGACACACCGCCACACACACAGACATACACAGCCACATACATAGCCACCCGCACAGCCACACACACAGACATACACAGCCACATGTATAGCCACCCGCACAGCCACACACACAGACACAGAAAACACACTTTGCTCACGGGTTGACCTCACTACGCCGATCTCTGCCTCTGCTGCGTACATGTACGAGCGGAGCTGTCGACCAATAACAGAGCAGCAGCCACTGGCCAATCAGAGCCTGGCTGCCGCACTGTGAATGGCCTATGGCGCCGCTCGTACATCAACACACGCTGCTGAGGTAGAGATCAGCGGCATAGTGCAGTGCGGGTCGCGGTGGGTGGGGACGCCGCTCTGATCCGCCGCACAGCACAGTTTGTGTAGTGCTGGTCTGCGGCAGCGCGGACCGGCACATGGACCCCCACGGCCTGGGCCCGGTCCGCGGACCGGTGGTTGGGGACCCCTGCTCTAGAGCATCAGGTGCTCAAGATTGATTACTCGACGAGTAATGAACATCCCAAATGCTGTATTATTCATGCAACTAACGAATATTACTGAATACTATTCGTTCATCAGAGGTAATTATTCTTTTAGTCCAAAAAGCAAATATTTAGACCCAGTTTATGAAAAAGGCATCTGAAACAGAAATTCACATTTTTGTTTGTGCTTCATCACTGAGCACCTCATGCACAAAGGTGAGCAAATGGAGAAAATGTTGGTACCTGTAAAATTGACAGAAAGCTTACAATGTATTTTTTCCATATTATTATGTCCAGGTTAGGCTGGGGAGCATTTATAGCTGGTTATCTATTTAAAAAAAAATGGATTTAATTAATTTCTCAGATTGATGGCCTAAATTTTAATGCTGGATCTGTTTCTTTATACTAAATCTCAATGTTCAATAGGAAAGAAATTGATTTTTTTTACAAATACATGCATATTAATTGTCCAATTTTTATGGGAACTTGTCAGCTACTTCTTGCTGTCTTGTAGGCAACCTGAGGGTTCATAGGCACGCTATCTTGAACTGTGTGTTATTTCGGGTTAGTTATAATCATGGTGTAATTTGTTAAACCCATAGCAGTGCTGCAAAGGAAGAGTCTCATATAGTAAAGATATGCAGGAGCCCCCAACTGCTTTCAGTTTTCTACCTGAGCCAAATTGTCACTTCAGTTAGGAAGTAGACAAACTCTAGTGTCACTTAATAAAGGTAGCAATCCTAAAAGTCATAATTGACTCTTTAACAAGCCTTTTAATATAACTTAGGATTTGTGCCAGATCAGAACCCCAAACTACAGATGCTGCGTTTCAGAGTGATTGCCCCTCATCAGTGCAGTGTGTGGAATTATGATCTGGCTGTATGAGGCAGTAATATGGAGAAAGCTGCTTATCAACATGTGAGGGTGACTTGGGGCAGTAGCTATGGGCTGGAACCGTTGCGACAGCCAGCACAGATCACTTTTCATATGCCACAGCAGGTCCAGCGTGCCACATTTTCCCAAATCATTTCCCACGACATGAAGTACAATCAAATCAGGCGGCGGGAAATGGTCTAATAAGACTAACACAACTGAAGAAACCTTACCCCATTGTAGTCCCCGAATCCCATGCCAATAAACTTGCAAATTAAATGAAAGATTTTCACTGTATTGTCGCTTCATAGCTCTCTGCTGGGCCCAGAAGACAAAAGAGTGGCCTATTATTCTGACCACTTTAGGCCCTACAATTTAAATAATAAAAGATAAAAGGAAGGATGTACATAAGATTTAAAAGCATCAGACTTCCACCTGCCAATTTGTTTGATAAATTCAGCCTGCACACCATACTGCGCAGCCTCGGTGGCTGCCCCAACTCTAAAAGAATGTGATGTTATTCTCAGATCATCAAGATCCAGTCTACGTAAACATTTTTGTAACACTGCCCAAAATTGGAATTTTGAAGCCGGAGTGCCGTCCTCATGTACAAACAGGGGCCAGGAGAACTGCCCTGGCAACACAGCCATTTCACCATATTGGCTACAGGGCATAACTTGTTATGCAGACGAGCATGCAGACATATCGTAGCCCCATGCCGAAGCTGGTCAGTTTTGGACTTTCGTAAACGTATTAGCAGTTGGGACCCGCATAGAGACACACCAGCAAGGTCAAAGCCTGAAGCCCGCTGCTTGCCTTTGAACAATACTTTTCCAATCCGCAATGCAGCAAAGAATGTTACCAAAAAGATCGTCCTGAACATACCAACCTCGAAGGCATGAAAACATACTAGTTCGAGAACCGACCAGAGGTCGTCTAGCATATGCATGGAAATAGGTATCCTATCGACTTTGCGGAAATAGCTATTTTCTATGGCCCTTTAAAAACTGCTTGACTGGAAACAGGTCAGTCACCGGGTGCTTTCCATACAATTTTAAAAAGAAGGATACTCCGGCTAAAGACTTGCATATGCATGAATATGATAAACCTTCACTAGCGAGCTATTCCACAAACGGTAGGGCCGATCCGACCGCAGTAAAATTAAAGGGGTGATTAATGCTAATGCAAAAATGCACCCATTTATACCAGATAGCACACTAGTTGGACCAGTTCTGAGGGGCCAACGAGTTAATAATTTAGTGTGGAACGAAGGTTAAATGAGGCTCCACATCTCAGCAGGGCATGGAAGACCTGTTGTATCTGCCCCTGGGCGCAATGCCTGGAATTGCTGTATCAGATTCTGAGAGAGAAGAGCACACAACACATAGGTGTTAGTATGTTCAATACTTGCTTTCCACCAAATACTACGATGCAATATTATAAAAACTATTTTCTTTAAAAGCCGAGAAACTGAACTGCATTTCAAGGAGAGCGTATTAATAGCTAAACAAGCCCCCTTCGAAGCTGTAAGTAAAAGAATCTGCAAGTTACAAAGCCAATTGTCCCAGACGTAGAAATTCATGAGAATTTTGTAAACACTTCCTGAAGCGTTGGATTAACCGTAAAACGCTCACGCACATGCAAGGCCACTGTAACGCCGTCCATTGTCCCGAAAAATAAATCCCTAACCCAAGGTCGCAAACATCATAAAATAGCTCTAACCAGGCAGAAGACAAAAACGCATCTGCCAGCAAGTAATACCATTAAAACTACGCAAAAACTCTGACCAAACTATCAGATCTTATTGCTATTCCAAGAGTCGTAAAGACGATCAGTTGGGGAGGTAAAACCTTTCATAGCGTTGTATAAACGCTGCAAAAATGTCCTAACTACCGAGATGATTCTAAGAGCAAAATTGATGCTGCCTACCAGGGACTGGAATTTTCTCAGGGTCGCCTAATACTTAGCCAAGAACTCATCTACCAGACTCCTGAGTTTCTGAATCTTATCATCAGAAAGACAACATTCCATTTTTGGGAGTCAATGACAACACCCAAAAACTCCAGAATGTGGCAGGGTGCGACTGTTTTCTCAGATACAATGGAACTCCAAAATTGTCCACTAAAATAAAAAATGAAGACAAAAGCTGAGAACAGTCATCCGTTTCAAAGGAAACGATAAACAAAAAATCGTCCAATATGATGAGTCGTATACCCACCAGAAAAACTGGACTGGATGCACCATTCCAGGAATGAGGAAAAAGTCTCAAAATACAAACATGAAAGGGAGAATCCCATCGGTAGACAGCGATCAAAATAATAACACCCATCGAAGAAGAAGCCCAAGGGATTAAACCCGGATAAGAATAGAAAGTGCGGTGTTATGGAGCACTAGAGGGATGGAAACAGAACTGGGACAATTGGAATTTGATATACCAACCTAATTTATTATACAGATAAAGGAGCAAACTCTCTATTATGCCACAATGCGTTTCAACAGCCGTCGCTGTCTTCCTCTGGTGGGATAGAGAGCCATATAAAAACAGCACCTTATATATCATTATACACCAATAGGGTTAATTCTGTGGTTGTGACATCACACAGGAAGTGTGTGGTCACATGATATACACAGTCACATGACCAATAGATATACTTAGCGACCAGAATTGTTACATTATATATTAAAACATAGAAAAACATTAAAAATAGGTTGGAAAATAAAAAAACAGCATGTAAAATACAATCAATCTTAATACTTTTTATTTTTATTCTTTCTATTTTTACAAGGGATTAAACCCGGCGGGGTTGACCGGCAACAACCGGAAAGCAGATTTAATATCTGTTTTTGTAAAAATCGCATTCTGACTGGCGGTTCTCAAACTCAATCGCCATGTCAAATGAGGTGTAGGAAACTGACGCCACATTTGAATCCACTTGATCATTGAGAGCCTCTGAGGCACCATCATATGGAGCCAAGGACTGACGTCTTTGGCTCCCCATTTAAGGGAAGGGTGAACGGTCAGCTTCTGACGGAACGCTTCATTGTATGCCAACCATGCAATCCCCCCAAACTGACAGTACACTTCCAGTACGATATCCACGTGCTGAAACAGCCCTGAGCACAAATCAGGGGATTTTTCCCCAACCACAGCAGCATATATTACAAAACATTGTAACCAATTTGTGAAAGAACGATAATCCTTCTTTCTCTCTTCCTTACCTTTATCCTTCCTCCTTTTTATTTTTAATAATGCCCGGGATGGCAATTGCGTAAATAAATCAATGCATTCTCCAGCCCATATCTTTTCTTTTACCGAGGGAGCCAGGTGAAACCCCATGGGGGACATCTCACATGACAGGCTCTGGGGTTGTTAGGAGATCCAGTATACCGGACTCCTGTTTGAAGGAGGCTCTGTGCCAACTATGCCCACACAGGGATCTCCCATTGACCTCAATGCTGCAGCCACTGCTTTGGAATCTACATCTTTAAGGCTGTCAGTCATCAGCCATCTTTAAGGCTGTCACCTCTCTGCTGTCCAGAATCCCAGAGTGTCTATCAGCCATATCCTCCTTCTTCTCCTCCCGCTTCCTAAAACTCAATGTAGACAAAACCAAACTCATCATCTTTCCTCCATCTCACACACCTTCCTTGCCAGACTTATCCATCACAATAAATGACATCACACTTTGATCTGTACCTGAAGTCTGCTGCCTCGGAGTAACACTTGACTCTGCCTTGTTCTTCAAACTACACATCCAAGCCCTTGCCACCTCCTGCCGCCTCCAACTCAAAAATATTTCCAGAATCCGTCCCTTCCTCAACCCCCTATCTGCTAAACTACTAATGCATGCCCTCATCATCTGCTGCCTCGACTACTGCAACCTCCTACTCTGTGGCCTTCGTGCTAACACTCTTGCACCACTTCAATCTGTCCTTAACTCTGCTGCCCGACTAATCCACCTCTCTCCTCGCTATTCCTCCACTTCTCCCCTCTGCAAATCCCTCCACTGGCTCCCAATTCACCAGCGTATCCAATTCAAACTACTAACATTGACTTACAAAGCAATCCACAATCTGTCCCCCCCCATATATCTCTGAACTAATCTCCCGATATCATCCAACTCATAATCTTCGATCCTCCCAAGACCTTCTTCTTCCCTCCACACTTGTACGTTCCTCATCTAACCGCCTGCAAAACATCGCTTGAGCATCCCTACTCCTCTGGAACTCTGCACCCCATCACGTCTGACTGTCCCCTACACTCAGAACCTTCAAGCAGAACCTGAAAACCCATCTCTTCAGAACAGCCTACAACCTGCAATGACCACAGTGCCGCCTCAACACCACTGAACCCAGCACTCCACCATCATTGGACCTGGCCCTCCAGCACCACCCGAGCAGACCGAACCTACTGTCTCCCTCCCAATTGACCTGTAGAATGTAAGCCCGCAAGGTCAGGGTCCTCTCTCCCCTCCGTATCAGTCTGTCACTTTGTTCATTGTATTTTTAACTCGTCTGTATGTAACCCATTCTCATGTACAGCACCATGGAATGAATGGTGCTCTATAAATAAATAATAATAATCGGCATTGAAATAGGGTCACAAACAAACATAGGGGTGTTCTCACCCGACTCTGGCGCAGCACTGGCTTGTTCTGGTTGCTGGACTACATCTGGGGCTGGAGGAAACAGCAGGCTGTGCACCTCATCATGTCCTCTTGGGGCAGGTGACAGGCTGACTGCCACATCACCCTCATAGGCAGCTGCATGTCCCCATACCTGGAGCGCCGCGGCCACCGCAGGTAAGCTCTTTTGCAGCGGTGGCCCTGCAACGCTTCTGTTGCTGGGAAACCATGTCTGAAATGGCGGCATCGGGGTCCTAAATTGCTTTGCACTCCCTTCGGTGGAGATCTCGCGTTGTGAGTGGATCTCGCAAGACTATGCAGCGGGAATCTCATGACTGAGTCATCTTCACGCGATGCCGCTGACTTCTTGCGGATGCCATCATGTCTGCGGCCCGGGACCGGAGGCTAGTAAGCCTCTCTCTGTCCCCTCTTCTTCTCTTCTTCCGTTGGCTCCTCCTGCATATATCATCGGTCAGGGCGGCTCTGTCAGCATCTTCTTCCGCAGGCCCAACTTCAGCACCGGGGTCTTCAGCTGCCTGCCTGGGCTCCTCTAGGTAGCGCAACAGCCACTCCTCTCTGCTGCTGCTCCCAGCCTTCATGATGAGGCGCTCCAGGAGGTCTTCCATCTCAGGCTTCTTCAGGTGTGATCCCGTAGACTGACCGCTTGCCCCTCCGGACCCGTCCTTATATAGCCCACTCTGACATTTGTCAACCAATCACTCATCAGTGTTTTAGGCGGGCAAAAAATGTGTCAAACTGGTTCATATTGCTCATGGCTCAGCCACAGCCTGTCATTAAACATTACATATAATTAACCCTTTCTCTGACATTTGTCAACCAATCACTCATCAGTGTTTTAGGCGGGCAAAAAATTGTGTCAAACTGGTTCATATTGCTCATGGCTCAGCCACAGCCTGTCATTAAACATTACATATAATTAACCCTTTCTTTTCAGTGTGCCTGTTAACTCAAGATAGACCCAATTTAAACAATAGGAGCTATTTCATTCTTGAAGAGCAAGGGTTTGCTGTGGTCTTGGTTGGATGTGTGGACTTCTGTGATGTAGGTCATAACTTTGACACGCCACTTGTCACCGTGTCGTCAGACGAGCCAGGACCAGTTTGCGAGGTATAGAAAGAGAAAGAACAGCCCCTCTCAAGCTGGTATATTTTCCATTGCTTCAAAATTTATTCCGTCCATCCCCAAGCACAAAGTTTGCGAGGTAGTCATTGACAAAATTGGGAGTTCTTATTCAACATTGTTTTACTGAACATTAGGCAAACTTCTTTTAGTACAACTTCAGGAGTAATACAGCAGGCACATGACTTAAGCATGTTCTTTACAGTACAATGCACCTTACAGCACACCTCTTCCTGAGACTTCTCCTTAACCATTGATACTGTCGATGCTATCCAACCTAGTATCATTATGCAAGAGTCATTAAGTCCTCGTCAGGTTATGATTCTCCCACCCACAAAGAGTCGTATTCAACCATCGACCGTAGTGCACAGACTATACTTCTCATCTCATGTCTGTTCTCATATCAACTGGTTAGCCCAGGTCCATGCTAAGTGTCCTCCTAACGGTTCGTACCACCGGAGTGAGTCTGCGATTTTCCAGAGATAGTTGCTAAAGCTGACCTTCAGGGAGTATGGTTCTTTGGATCACGCTGGCTCTCTAGATGTTAACAGTTGTAATTGCAACAAAACAGCTGCTAGATGTGACTTAGGTATTCTATAAGACCTACATGTCTGAACTTACTTGTCAAACACTAACTAACTAAGGGACCTTTCACATCAGCGTTTTTGCTGATTCGCAGCAGATCCGGCAGATTTTACTGCATCTGCCACATCTGCTGTGTAACGACCGATTTGCAGCACTAATGTGGCAAACCCCATGCATTCTCTATGGGGCTTGTGGTCAGGTGTGGCAAGTGAGGTCTTGCCTGATCCAGCAGATCGGCACTTGCGGCGAGGGAAAAAAAAATGCTGATAGCCGCGTTTTTTTGCGCGGCCACAAGTGCCAGATTTGCCGGAGTTGGCAAAGCTGCACCTGCCCCACCTGACAGCAAGTCCCATAGAGAATGCATGGGGCTTGCCTTATTCATGCCGCAAGTAGGTCGTTATGCGGCAGATGTGGCAAAGCTGCCGGATCTGCTGCGATCGGCAGGAAACACTGATCGGAAAACAGCCTAAGATGAGTCTGTTCTTTTCCTAGGAACTGGTTCCTCCCTTTTGGGCTATTTCTACAGTATAACTATTTCCTATACTACTGTCAACTAATCTAATCTATGAGCATTATCTAAACATTCCAACCAACATTGTCATGCAACCACTACTACACTTTAGAACACCTTAAATCATCTATATCTTACATTAGCACACATTATACATATTTTATACATTGCTATCTTCTACATAACATTCCTATCAATATACAACTATGTTACATCTTATGACCATAGTACACCCATATACACATAAAGATGTTATATACATAGCTGCAGAACACAATTTGCACTATGACATCATAATGGTCTTGGTGTCTTTAGGAGCAGGAACTCACAAGTGTGGGCTTCCCTCTTACAAGTGACTGAACGGCAGAGGGAACCTGCATAACATGAATACTTTAAACATTTCTTTTGCAGAGATAGCTACGTTACTGAGGCCATATGACCAAATTACATTATAATCATAACTAATACGTATTGTTCAAATCAGCATCAAAGAATATAGAAACAGGAGATGGCACTTTTCGATCAATGCTGCCATCAGCAATTGAGGACACTGACTTGAGATGCACTGGATACAGTTGCATTCACATTGCTATACATTTTTTTCCTCTGGCAACACAAAGTTTAATTGAGCCATACACACAGTTTTAACCCTTTCCAACGTAAGATGCATCGGTATGTCATATTTTGCCGGTGATTACCGCAAATGGATGTTCCATGAAGTCATGACAATCATGCAGGCACAGAAGCTATGTCCACACAATCATCACAGGGCACTCAGGCTTAAGTGATAGCCAAGCCCGGCTGTCAAAACCAGGGCCGATTCTCGCACTGCCTCTGGCTGTTTACCCCTAACTGACGTGATTAAGAGAGACCACAGCATGTAAAAGGCTAGTAGAGGGAGTGTGCTTCCTCTCCCACTCGATCAGAACCCCCATGTCATGAACATGCCATGAGACCCAATCGTTATCATGGCAACCCGAGGTCAAATAATGACCTTTGGGTCTGATAGCTACGGTGACATGTTAGACCTTGTCAATAGCATTGAGCAATAGTTTGTACATTCCAATCCATTACAGCAGTGATCAGAAAAATAAAAGTTAAAGTCCCATAGAGGGACTAAATAAAATAGTACAAAAAATTAAAACTAAATCTGTAAAAATATAATAAAAAACAAAACAAAGAATGATTTTTTTTTTACAAAATATTCTGCCAATAAATAAAAGTATCCAAAATGGACAGCACTCAATGATTCAGGTTCATACTTCTCTCTCAGTAGCGTAGCTAGCGGGGGGGGCAGGGGGGGCGATCGCCCCGGGCCCCCCCGGCTTGAGGGGCCCATTGGCCGCCCCCGGGGGGCCCCGCACTCCCTGGGTGGGCCCCATGCTGGCAGCCGGAAGCCGCGCGGCCGGAGAGGAGGGAGGACGGGACTTCCTGCTGTGAAGATCTGCCCGCCCCTCCTCCCCCTCCTACAGCAGACGCACACAGGCGGCCGGCCGCGGTGAGTGTCAGCACCCTTCTCCCCCGGTCCGGTCCTCCTCACACCTCTCCACTATCACCCACCCCCCCCCGGTCCTCAAATCTCTCCACCAGCACCCCCCCACAGAATATGACAGAGGCCACGTAAGTCATATAGCAAGATAGAGGCCATGGGACAGTCTCATCTTCATCTCTCTATCTGTCCGTCCAGTAGAACGGAAACTGAAGGACCCTCAGGTCACATGAATGGAGGAGTGTTAGCTCCAGAGACTCCACGGCCTCAGAGTGATGACCCTGTGGTGGGGGGAGATCTGCCCAGATGTGTGAGAGCGCCCCACTCTGGGGTCTCCGCTCAACCCTACCGGTCACACCAATGGCCGCTCTCTGACCACTGCCTCGAGCCATACCCGGTGTTATATCTGTAGGTTTACATGGGGCTGCGCTGAGCTTTGTCTCCCTGGTCTCACACTGCGGAATCCAGAAGGTGAAAGGTCAGAATCTACAGTAATAGGAGCAGAGGCACTGACACAAGGGTGTATATATAAGTGTAGACCCCGGCAGGCGGCTCTCACTACTAACAGAGGGTCTTTTTTGTGGAGTAAGATCTTTTTTGCAGTTGTTCACTTTTTGTGATATTTTAAGAAACATGACGAGATTAGGGGCAGGGGGAAAGCAAACCACAGTAAGGATGATAAAGACACCTGCTCCCCAAGACCCCACCAGAGGTGAAGGAAGGAAGAGAAGGAAGGGGGAGGAAGGCAATAGAGGGAAGGAGAGGGTGGAGGCAAGAGGGTGAAGGAGTGAAAAAAGGAGAGGAAAAGGGTGAAGAAAGAGGATGGAGGCAGACAGCAGACGCACGCAGGAGCCCGGCCGTGGTGAGTGTCAGCACCCTTCTCCCCCGGTCCGGTCCTCCTCACACCTCCCCACCATCACCCCCCCCCGGTCCTCAAATCTCTCCACCAGCACCCCCCCCGGTCCTCACATGGGGGGCCCGGGTGGTGATCTCGCCCCGGGGCCCGAAGCTGGCCAGCTACGCCACTGTTCTCTCTGTTTTTATTTATGTAAAAACAAAAATTAAAAAAAGTACACATTTGGTATTGCTGCATATGGAACAACCTGAACTATAAAACTGTCACACTATTTAACCCCTAAAGTGAATGCTGTAAAAAAAAATGTAGCAACTATGTCTTTTCATTATACAGCCGACAAATACCGTAAGTGAAATAAAATACGATCAATAAGTCAAATGTAAATAGAGATGGTATCCCTAAAAATGTCATCTTGATCCACAAAAAACAAGCCCCCATACTTCTCCGTCAGTGAAAGAATAAAAAATCTATAGCGGTCAGAATAAAGCTATGCAGAAACATTTTTATATAAAATTGTTTTTTATTGTGTAAAAGCAGCAAAACATAAAAAATGTAAATGTGGTACCATTGTAATCGGACTGACCTAAACAATAAAGATGTCATATTATTGTCATATTAGGTGAAAATAAATAACTAATTACAAAATTCCTGAGTGGCTGTTTCTTCATGATTCTGCCTTGCAAGAAGTGGAATAGAAAGTCTTCAAAAATCGTTATGTGCCCCAAAAGTAGTAATAATGAAGACGTCAACTCTTCCCACAAAGAATAAGCTCTCGCATGCCTCTTTCAGCAGGAAAAATATAAAAACTTTAGCTTTCAAAATATAGTGATATAGTGTGCTTTTTAGAGTGATAGTAGCCAAGCCTGAAATCTATATACTGGTAAATCTGTTATCGCTGTAATTGTAATGACCTGAACAATAAAAATGCCTAATTGCTTATACCGCAAGTTCAGCAGCATAAAAAATAAATAAAGCCAATTCTACAACTGCTGTTGAAATGTTCATTCTACTTCCCAAAGATGACAGCAAGGCTCAGCTCTCACTTATCCTGTCTGTACACTGAGCACTTATATTGGGGTGTCCACGAAAATCTCTGAAAAACGTTATTACAATAAAATTCCCAACAGTAAGTTCATTATAATAAGGCAGATGGAGTTACTCCCGTGCCAGTGATAAGGTCGTATCTATGTTTTTACTCATCTTTTCAAGCATGCAACCATAGTTTTGTCCACCTTTGAAAAGAAGTATACTGCTGAACAGGGGCCAAACAAAGTCCAGAGAAACCCTGCTGCCTCATTAGTAAATAAATTCGTAGAGGGTTTCACCTGAACCACGTACTTCGGAAATGTAGATCGAAACCTTAAAGTAATATGTCAGCTTAGAGCACAGGATAAATGTGAACTGATCAAAATGTTTTGCTCCAGAAATTGCCATGAATACTATTTAACACAACGCACAAAAAAACATAGCTCCACTCGGGTCCATTATCTTATAATGGAAATATAGCTGGCTTCTATGTTATAGGTAGCGTAAAGGCTCTAGAAAAGCACTATGGCTCCTCACCCCCAAAAAGAAATCCAGCAAAATCTGCACTCCCAAATACAAATGCCCCCCTCCATTCAGAACACTAAAGTGTACCTAAAACACAGTTATCATCCACATGTTTGGCATTACCATAGTGAGGAAGCAAGCTTAATTTACAGTGTGTGTCTCCAGGAGTATGAGCTGTGTACAATGTACAGCACTACAATGTACTGGGCACTACAAGGGCTCATTTGCTTTTTTTAATTCTGCAAGCTTCACTGTGTTTGACTCCATGGTTTTTCCCAGAGAAAATCCTCACTATAAATGGCCCGTTACACGCTTCAATGTCTTAGCGATCCGACCAACGATCCAACTTGACCTGGATCGCATGAACGATGTTCAATGATCGCTGGTGAGGTGTCACACGTACAGATATCGTGAATGCTGCAGCAACAACTCCGCAACAAGCGAATGATATTAGTAGTCATTTGGATGCCTATGTTCCTCAGTTCTGAATAGGTGAAGTCGTAAACAACATCGTTATCAAGGTATCACACTCGCCGATGCTGCAGGTTGAACGGACGACCCAACGACTGATTTATGGTCCAGTTCATAAACCTGCAATCAATGATCAGCCAACTTATCGTTGGTCGTATTTACGTGTCACACGCAGCAACGTCATTACAATGACACTGCACCGCCCCAAAAGCTGTGACATTCCAACGATATCGTTAACGATATCATAGCGTGTAACGGGCCCTCAACCGTAGATTAATTTCCAGAGTAATCTAATATCCAAAATTGAGTTTCTACTGTTGGGGCACTTAGGGACTCTGCAAATTGAGCCCACAAAGTGTTCTAGGAAAATCTATTTTCCAAAAGTAAGGGCTAGAACAACATTTTAGTAGTCAAAATGTAATTATTTTTTCTTCACTGCCAATAGCATGAAAGTTGTGATGCACCTGTTGATGCTTTCCAGAGTTATTACCACATAAAGTGACACTGCCCAGAATTTTTAAATCTGGCCTGGTCAGGAAGGTGAAGAAAAGCTTGGGGCTGAAAGAGTTAAAAATGAATGTGTTTCTGGAAAATGAGATTCAGAGCATGTCTATTCTCATCCTTTTTAAGGATAAGAAAAGAGATGACATACTGAAGACATTGTTTGTACTTTACAGCTACATTCAAACTTCATCTATTTTTAAATGATCAAAGTAAAAAGATAAAAAAGAAAGTTCAGACAGTCTACCTGATCAATGTAAAACACAAAAAGAGTGATATGATTGAGGCACCATATTGTAATACATAGAGCATGCTAACAGACCCCCTTGCACACAGCCACAAAGACTAAAGCGTTGGAGTCTGCATGCACATGGCTTCTGCAAAGCACAGAGAGCCTTCTGAAAATCTCATGGCAAGAAGTACTTCTCTATATTGAACTCTCTTTGACCATATTGTTAATTGGTTCCTTCTCATATTAAATGTCAATTTCAACCTACTTTATGTTGTGGAAATCAGAATCAATCATTACTAGTGATGGGTGAACCTGAACTGTAAAGCTCATGGTTCGTAATGAACACCTAGTGTTTGGGCACAGATCCTGAACAGTAACCTGAAACCAACCCATACATTCTAGCATCTAGAATATATGGGCAGTTTACAGATTACTCCAACAGCCAATCTCAGACACCCATTCTTTGTGACAGCGTATGTGATTGGCTATTTGGTCCTTCTGCAGTGAATATCCCAGAAGTTAATGAGCGGACCCTGGAAGTAGTCGTGGCGGGACGCCAGAACATAGTAAGTATAAGCTGTTGAATAACTATCTGCTTTATTTTAAAGCCCCATGCCCCCATCTCACAACTTTAAAATCTGGGTTCGGGGTTCGGACTCAAGTTTGAGTCCCAAACCCAAACTTTGAAAAAAGTCTGGGTGAGTTTGCCAAATCCAAACATTGATGGGTTCGCCCATCACTAATTCATTACCAGTGGTGTCATGATATGCAAAGTTTTCTCACAGAAAGCCTACTAAGACCTTAGCTCCCCCTCCACCCAATAAGCAGTATACTTACAACCAAGGGTCACTGTACCCCTATTTGGTTTTCTTGCATCAGGCATACTCATAACACTGTTGTATCAAGCAATAAGCTCCCCTCCATCTAGCAGTTCCCATTAGTTCCAATTTACAATATTTATTTTTCCCTCTGTAACCATTGTCAGTAAATGGGCATCTAGTTCTGCTTTTTTGTGCGAGTATACTCAGAAAAGTCACCTTCTGGAGACTTTCTCTTCATAACTGGTTGCTAATGCACCATGATGTCAGACAGCCAGGAGCCACACATCACAATCCACAGGTTGGGGACCCTTGGTCTAAGCCATGCCTATATGGAGGATTTTGTAATTTTACGTCAATTTAGAATTTAATTTAATGAATGCTTATTGAATTTGTAATTACCATGAAATCAAACAGATAGGCAAATTTTTGTTTATTTAGTTCCCTTAGAAATAGTTTTTGGTTTCCCACAATACGTCACCTGGAATGTCCCTGTTTTCCTTCCGGTGCCTGTGAAGTTTGCAAGTCATGGTTACTCACACTTTTTGGATAGTGAGGAGACAGAGGTGTGAGGAAGCATTAGAAATGGTGTGGTTGTGAAATCACAGGTCCCGCCCTTTTTGCTCATCTTTGGAAGCACAGCTTATAAATGAACATGTCACATATGATTTCTTTTCACAGACAACGGAAAGAGCCTTGAAAAGGAGCTGTATAAATATACCATGGAGACAGCGTTACCCAATGTTTTTGTGAAGGAGAAGCTCATAGGCGACTACACTAATGTTATACAGGTAAATTGCATTTGATGATGGGATGTATTTAGATTATGGATTATGTTTAATCTGTTTTTACTGATTACTGTATATCAAAGAGATTTACAAACAAAGCAGGTTTGATAAACTAGTATCCTGGGAAGGCTGGACTAGAAAAACAGTATATTGAGATATAGGGTAATATTAAAAGCAATCTTAGGCTAGGGTCACACCTGCGTGTGCAATATGTTCAGGGGCTTCCATCTGGGACTTAGAATATTTCAGCATTAGCACAGTGTTACCGGATAGGTAGCACTGCGTTAACGCTGTCTGTGTATCCCTATGGTAGACGGAAGATGAGTGCATTGCAAATGCTGGCTTCACACAGCCAGAGATTCAAATCTCACACTTTTTCCAAGAGCGTCAAATGACGGGAGGCCCCCGAGGCCAGAATGAGGCTCACATAGAGATGTATTGAGTTGTGACCTCCCGTGAGCTCCATGAAACACTGGAGTTGCTGGTAGGTCACAAATCACAGAAGTCTGACCGGACTGACGCTGGTAATAAAGAAGCTGGAGGGTGAGTATAACACCACAGACAGCGTACTTAGATTAGAAGCACCACTCCAGCACTGACATAAAAACACTGGAGTGGTGATTAAAGGGGTATTACCATCTCCAAGATTCTGTCCCAATATGTAGTAGGGATAATAATAATAATATTAGCAAATATCTTCAATTAGAAATATAGTATAGTTCTCTTATAGTCATGTCTGTTACCTCATGTCAGGGGCCTTACAGCTTAGGTATCCATGGTTACGATCAGAGCAACTAACTAAAAAACTGAAGGCCGCTATACACACACACCAACTTCTGTGTCCAACTTCTGAACAGATCTCTGGTTGCAGTGAAATCATGGACACATTGTTCCATTTTGTGGCTGTGTACAAAATGGAACAATGTGTCCATGATTTCACTGCAACCAGAGATCTATTCAGAAGTTGGACACAGAAGTTGGTGTGTGTAAAGCGGCCCTAACTGTCACTATGTAAGTGGTTGTAACCATGGATACCTAGAGAAGCAAAGCCCTGCACATGAGGTAAGAGACATGGCTATATCAGGAGAACTATACTACATTTCTAATTGGAGGTATTTTCTAAGGCCTGTTTCACATCTAAGAATGGTGTGCGTTTTGCTAAATTTGCGTTTTTTGGCGTTTTTACCGCTAAAAACGCATACAAACGCTAGCGTTTTTGGTCCCATAGGTTTTAATGGAAACGCATGTAAAAACGCAGCAAAAAACGCATGAGCGTTTTCAAAAATGCAAAATGCATGCGTTTTTGCAAACGCCGCGCTAGACGTATTTCCCGACGTTTTGGGCCGCGTTGGTAAAAACGCATGCGTTTTGCGTTTTCGAAAACGCTCATGCGTTTTTTGCTGAGTTTTTACATGCGTTTCCATTAAAACCTATGGGACCAAAAACGCTAGCGTTTGTATGCGTTTTTAGCGGTAAAAACGCCAAAAAAACGCAAATTTAGCAAAACGCACACATGCCTTAGATGTGAAAAGAGCCTAATATTATTATTATTACACCTACTACATATTGGGATATAATTTTGGAGATAGGAATACTCCTTTAAGGCCACGTGCACACATTGAGTATTTGGTGAGTTTTTTACCTTAGTATTTGTAAGGCCACATGCACACATTCAGTATTTGGTGGGTTTTTTACCTCAGTATTTGTAGGGCCATGTGCACAGGTTCAGTATTTGGTGAGTTTTTTACCTCAGTATTTGTAAGGCCACATGCACACATTCAGTATTTGGTGAGTTTTTTACCTCAGTATTAGTAAGGCCATGTGCACACATTCACTATTTGGTGAGTTTTTTACCTCAGTATTTGTAAAGTCACATGCACAGATTCAGTATTTGGTGAGTTTTTTTTTTACCTCAGTATTTGTAAGGCAATGTGCACAGGTTCAGTATTTGGTGAGTTTTTTACCTCAGTATTTGTAAGGCTATGTGCACAATTTCAGTATTTGGTGAGTTTTTTTACATCAGTATTTGTAAGGCCACATGCACAGGTTCAGTATTTGGTGAGTTGTTTACCTCAGTATTTGTAAAGTCACATGCACAGGTTCAGTATTTGGTGAGTTTTTTACCTCAGTATTTGTAAGGCCATGTGCACAGTTTCAGTATTTGGTGAGTTTTTTACCTTAGTATTTCTAAGGTCATGTGTACAGGTTCAGTATTTGGTGAGTTTTTTACCTCAGTATTTGTAAGGCCATGTGCACAGTTTCAGTATTTGGTGAGTTTTTTACCTTAGTATTTCTAAGGTCATGTGTACAGGTTCAGTATTTGGTGAGGTTTTTTTTACCTCAGTATTTGTAAGGCCGGCTTCACACCACGGCAAGATCCGATTCGGGGCTGTCCGATATGAATCAGACAACCCGGACCTGATCTGGACACAGAAACGGACGGCCAAATATGCCCTCCGGTCCAGTGTGCAGCCGAATGGCTCATTTGCAGCTGCAGCTGCTGATAATTCAAGATCCTGAACTGTCAGCAGGGGACAGCTCTGTGGTGCTGAAGTTCATCGCCGAGCGTCGCTGAGCTTCAGTACCCGGCTTCCGGCTCCCGGGTGCAGCTCCAGTGCGATCCGGCGCCATAGACCCCCATGTTAGGGGGCGCCGAATCACACTGGACCGGGAGGATCCGGGAGGATCAGCTTTTTTTCCACCGGACACAAAAATGCTGCATGCAGCATTTTTGTGTCCGGGAGAAAAATCTGAATCCTCCTGGATTCTCCCGGACAGATGGAAACCGGATGGCGGATAGCTGCTATCTGGCTCCATCTGGCCTCATAGCATACTATGGTGCCAAAATCCGGTCTGGGGCTGTCAGGTTCACCCCTGATAGCCCCGGATCAGATCTGGCCATGGTGTGAAGTCAGCCTAAGGCCATGTGCACACATTAAGTATTTGGTGAGTTTTTTACCTCAGTATATGTAAGGTCATGTGCACAGATTCAGTATTTGGTGAGTTTTTTTATCTCAGTATTTGTAACCAAAACCAGGAGGGTTAAAAATACAGAAGTGGTTATGTGTTTCTATTATACTTTTCCTCTGATTGTTCCACTCCTGATTTTAGCTACAAATACTGAGGGAAAAAAACTCACGAAATACTGAACGTGTGCATGGAGCCTTAAAGGTACCTTTACATGCCGCAACTTTTCTAGGAATTTCACTGGCAACTTACTGGTTGCAGTGAAATCATGGAGACATTGTTCCATTTGTACACAGCAACAAGATACAACAATGTGTCCATGATTTCACTGCAAGCAGTAAGTTGCCAGTGAAATTCCTAGAAAAGTTGCCGTGTGTAAAGGTACCCTAAGGATTTTTAAAAGGTAGGTTAACTGAATAAGTGAATGTGTGATTTGCAGTCACGTTTATTTTCAATGCGCCAGACAAGATTGCAAGAATAAGGAATATTTGACCATTTGTATTTCCAAGTATATATAAAAGTAGATGATTCTAATGAGGATAATATACCGTAAACTACAAACTGGTTTTAATGGAACAGCTTATGTAGATAAGGTCAGCTTAGGGCAATATAGTCACCTGGCTGACACACCCAAATGTACAATCACCAGTTTCTCAATTCTCAGTAGTATATGTAAAGGAAATTTTTATAATTAACACACTCGGGAAGACAGTATAACCGGAAGCTGTATGAGTCAGCACAGCACCTCGTGCTTTATGATTGGTATTGTCATCACCCGTTTCTTGCATTCATCATGCATTTAATTATTTGACGCTCATTAGTACATAACTTGTGATGAGAAAGCTAACAAATAATACTGGCCATACAATTGAAACAGAAAACAATGTATAATGAGGGTGATCTATTAATACTACAACACCATGGGAGCGGTGTGCACCTGATTAATCATTAGGGTAAATATGACATGGCCTTACAACAAACCAAAGTGAGATCTAATGGAAAGGGTTATAAATAGGTCAGGACTAGTGACTTCATATATATATATATATATATATATATATATCATAATTGATCTGAATGCCTTATTGTTCATAGTAGGTAACTATCATCGATACACTGATAGGTCTATACCCCTGGTATTATGCATTGAGTTGTGGGTGCTTTGTTGTAGCGATCAGAAATTCAGAATTTTATTATATCTCTAAGTGAGGACAAATTTTCCAGAAACTTGTATCTTGCATATGCTTATTTGTGAATTTATACATTTCCACTCCTGCAATGCATGTACTAGAATATATATTCACCCTTTGGTGTCTCGTGGAATACAGCAGTGCTGTTTTTAACCATTCATCCTCCCTACTTTAATTTTCTGAGATAATGACCTTTGGGATTTCATTGGCTGTAAGCCAGAATCATCAACATTAACAGAAATAAACACTTGAAATAGATCACTCTGTTTGTAATGACTATATATAATATATGCATTTCACTTTTTGTATTGAATTACTAAAATAAATGAACTTTTTGATGATATTCTAATTCATTGAGATGCACTAGTATAATTTAGCCTAACTTGCCACTGAAGAGTCTGATTATTTGCAACTATACTACTTATCATTCTTTTCCCAAGAAACAATAATGTAAAGCAATTTAAATGGTCACTGTTGTGATGTCCAAATCATACTGTTTTGATTGTATCTCTCTCCAATCTACATGATTCACACCTTGAAAGAACTCTACAAACAAGTTATAAGTCAATAAGGTCAATAGGATATTCAACGAACTGCTTCTAATGTAAATGATGGCAAATGGGAACAGAGCCTAAGAGATAATGTTGTATAGCTGCCGCACCTATGAACTGTACATTATACAAATAATAATACATCTTATCATCTGTAATTTGTCAATGATTGTGGTTCATAGCGGCAACAGATATAATTCACTATTTTTTTCTAGTTAACTAAGGATGGCTTGTTCCAGAAATTATTAGAAAGCAAAAATGATAAACCCAAGGAGGACAGTTATGAATATGACTTGATTGTCATTGGTGGAGGATCAGGAGGTCTAGCAGCTTCTAAGGTATGAAAACTTCGATGATGATGATCTGGACACTCTGAATGAACATAAACAATAATGTTCCAGCCTAGCATATAGAAATATATCTGTGATGCATTTTGTTGTTACATTTTACAGGAAGCTGCACAGTATGGGAAGAAAGTGCTTGTATTAGATTATGTCACACCCTCACCTTTAGGAACAACGTGGGGTAAGTAGGAGACTACAGCACAATACAACTCTCAATAGCATTCCAGGTTCATAAAGAATATGAGTTCTGTATCCAAGTATTACAATGTACAGAAGATGTAAATATTTAATAGCATTGTTCAGAGCTGACGTTCTTAGGCCTCAAGAGTGCACTACCGTTTACAGTACTTGTGCCATTCATTTGACTGCCAATGACTCCACATGCTTCCATATGAACATTTATGTTATATATCAATTACATATATATATTTAAACGGTACCTGTCACCTCTGAAAAGCCACCTAACCTATCAATACATGTCCCTGCACCTTCCTATTACCATTATAACTGTCCCTCTCTCTGCTAAATGCTTGTTTTCAATGTTGTAAATAACGTTTTTATACTTACTCATTAGGATGATAATGAAGTGGGGGCTATATGCAATAAACTCCCTGGGCGTGTTTGTTTGCAGCCTCCAGCATCCTTTATCACTATGCTGCTACGGTAAACATAGGGTTGCTATGGCCCCTTAGCAACTCGATGTTTACCGTAGTAGCGGTGTGTGCTGCTATGCGGGGTTCTATGGAGCCCTGTTTAGCAGCGCTGTGCCGCTGCTAAGATAAATATCGGGTTGCTAAGGGGCCTGTGGTTCCGGAAATGGCGCGTTCAGTGTCATTCCCACTGGAAGGCTGCATAGCAGTGCGGAGGGAGCCAGGCTAGGGACGTGAAATTTTATTTAAAGATCACGCCCATGGGGGCGTGATAACGGATGCTGAAGGTTGCAAACAAACATGCCCAGGGGACTTTTGCATATAGCCCTCACTTCATTAGCATCTTAGTGAGTAAGTTTAAAAACGCTTTTTAGAACATTAAAAATAGGCATTTAGCAGAGAGAGGGACAGTTATAATGGTAATAGGAAGGTGCAGGGACATGTATTGATAGGTTAGGTGGCTTTTCGGAGGTGACAGGTTCCCTTTAAAATAAGTAGTTATGCCCAAGAAGGAAAACACAATGATACTTCCTTGTTGAACTATGGACAAGTTACCACATTTATGATTTCAATCTCTATCTTGATGTCTGTAGCTGCTTTGTTCACACTTCTGTTTATTAATGAATACTCCATTATTGGATTAATGTAGAGTCTGTAGACAATTACTATTGTTCTTGATGCCTTACTTTTTAAGCCCCTTCTCCATTGACTCTCATCATGATAATAATAGAATAACTACAACAGAGGGTAACTGCTATAATCTGGTGACATTTGCAATCAGAAAAACATAAGACTGATCAAAATGTTTCTATATTTTTAACTGTTAAACAAGGAGCAAAACAGCAAAGAGAAAAACTCCAGTGTTAACAGAACATCATCTTTAATGTCATTATTTGCATCTATATACATTCTTTGGTTTCCGTTTCCTAAAAAAGTATGATAACCTAGTTGTTTTTACATATATTATGACCATGTAAATGTTATTTTTATTTCCATACCGTGAAATATTTGCATACAAATGTAATACAGACACACTTTGAGCACACACTTATATTGGTAATGTTTATTTAATGCTCAATATGCTAATTGTGTATTTATTTATGTGGGATACTTTTCCTTTTTATAGGGCTTGGAGGAACGTGTGTGAATGTAGGCTGTATACCTAAAAAATTGATGCATCAAGCAGCACTACTAAGGCAAGCCTTAAAAGACTCCACAAAATATGGATGGCAGATTGACAATAACGGTATAATAAATGTGATTTTTATTTTTATTCTGTCAAACATTACTGACTACTGTGGCTTCATATGTCACACATCTGCCCCATAAAAGCCAATTGGATCATTAAAGTATTTCTGAATACTTAATTTTTTCCAGACATACAATATAAAACAAGTAGCAGACAAAGATGGCGACAGCATCCAGAGTAAAAAGACTCCTTCATCCTTCATTGAAAAAAACATAAAGAGACTGCAGTTGTCACCTTGTTTTTGTGATGGAAGAATAAAGGGATCTTTACTGTGGACACTGCTACCATGTTTCACTGTTGGCGTCATGCAGTTTTCTTTGCATGCCTCATCTTTGCAATGCTCTGCAGTTTTTAAGCCTGAATCAGTTCGAAAAACATTTACCTTGGTCTCATCACTCCAGAGTATAGAGAGATCCAGTAGTCTTCATATTTTCAGTAAGAGTCCTGCTAATTCTAGGATAGCTTTTTGTGCAAGGGTTTTATAACAGGCATAAAAGTAAAAATGGAATTATGACCGTGCTTCCATCCAAATACACAACTATACATAATAATTGTGATTTTATATTCTATCCGTTTCAGGGCGCTCTGACCACTTCCTCAGGTAAAAATCATGTACCATGGTACATCTGTGATTTTTTTTCCTGGGGAAGGGGCCAGAGCGCCCTGAAACGGATAGAAAATAAAATCACAATCATAATCTTCATCACGAGTTGTGTATTTGGATGGTAGTGTGGTCATAATTCCATTTTTTCTTTTATGTCTGTTACGATCAATACCGTGGAAGACTGCTGCAGACCATCAATTGGATATCTATACGATATCACAGGCAAACAAAGTGGCTGTCAGTCTCACAACCATACATGGTGAGCAACTCCATACTATCTCTAATTGATGTGTAACACTGGAAACACCCTATGTAGTGCCATTTTCTTTTCCAGTTACTTGTGTGCAAGGGCTTTAGGAGAGGCTTCCTTCATAGATCACACCCATGCATGTCAATCTTCTGCAGTGTATGCCATTTTGTGTCCCAGGAAACATTCACCCCGGTTTGACTTTCTAATTCTTTAGCTAACTGCAGTGAACTTGTATGCTATTTTTAACCCTTCTTTAACCCTTCTCCTCAGAAGATACTCCAGTATAAGTGTTGAAGGGAATCTGTCACATCCCCAAACACTATTGACCTGCAGACATGGGGTTGATCTGCAGGTTAATAGCATTCCAAAGCTCCCCTGGCCACCACACTGAAGGCCTAGCTACAGAGAGGAATTTAATTCTATTACTTGCAGCAGCCTCTGGCTTTCAGTCAGAGGGGCGAATGGAGCAGCTTCAGTCACCACTCAGTATATAGTGAGCAGCAGCTGTAACCACACCCGAGTATTGACTGAAAGCCAGATTTGTACTGAAATCAACCTGTAAACGTGAGATAAATGCGCATAGGGTCTTATCCTTTTTACAAAGGGTTATAGCGGTATATATCAGGAATTGCTCACCTGGCTCGGTTGTGTCACCCACAACCAGTATAATTGTCTGTAAGATGGCTTCTAGGATGGCTGCTGCAGGGCCGCACCTTCACGATAACCATGGAAACAGGAATGCTGTAATGGGACAAAATGCCGGAATGCCCGCGCTGCCACCAGGAATCACCTGGAAACTTCATGATGTTCCCTTAGGAAGGAGCTCGGGTAGAGGCTCTGAAACGCGTAGGGTAGAATAAAGAAAAATCTGCCCAGTTAACTCTTTGTTTCCTGGTGATTCCTGGTGGCAGCGCGGGCATTCCGGCATTTTGTCCCATTACAGCAGATTTGTACTGAAACACTGGTAAGCTGGATTTCGGTAAGTGCTGAGGCATAATTATGGGCTTTCAGTGCTTTAGAACACTTTAGAACATAGCCTTAGAACACTATTAACCAACCGATTAAACTCATATCTTCAGATTAATAGTGACTTGGGACATGACAGGTTCCTTTTAACTTCCGTGCTAGAGAGTCTCAGTGAGATGGTTAAAGTTCAATGCTTACATTCTTCTATCACTTTTTCTACAGTATTCTGATTGATAAGTAAAGCTTTGCTGATTTCATAGCCTTCAACATTGTGTAATGGAATTATTTTTCATTCTCAGGTTTTGTGACATTTCTCTACCATGTGGGGCAATTGAAATGCAAAGAGGATTTTTTTATAAAGTATAGGCCTCTAATTGACAATGTGTCTGCTTGACACCTGTTAAATCAATAATCAGACTTAGCTGTGGTTATATTTTTGGTAATAAGAATAGGGATGAGCGAGTCTACTCGCTAGGACTCGTTACTCGGCGATTCTTAAGGGACTCGCTGGACTCGGTAATCGGCGAGTCTTTTAGCGAATACTCGCTCAGTAACGAGTCCAATGCAAGTCAATGGCAATCTTAGTTTTGTCAGAGTTTACTTTATCTCACTCGCTAGACTCGCTAGACTCGCTCTATCACATCGCTATATAGCTTGAATCTCCCCAAACAGCAGCGAGTCTGAGCGAGTCTACGAGTCCGAATCCTAGCGAGTCTGCGATTCCGAGTCCTGTATTCTCTATTCGGGACTCGCGAATCCAGAATCTTTTATGTTACTAGTCAGCATTGCGTGTTAGGTCAGAAAACTTGTGAAGAAGGACAAGCATCTTAGCCAATCATAGTCAGTAATGCCATAGCAGCTTTGGTTGTGTCAGGACTATGATTGGCTGCTGTCCATCGTGATGCCTATGTCATCTATGACAGGCAAGGCAGTATATAAGGCTTGCCCCCCCATTTTGGGCACATTCCTGAGAAGAGCTGACCTAGTGCAGGGAGACTTGGAGCAGATCTAGGGACAGTTAGGCAGTGTAGGAGTCACATATAACCCAAAAGTTCTTTTCAGAACTAACAGGACGGAGTGTAGGAGTCAAGATTCCTCACACATAACCCAAAAGTTCTTTTCAGAACTACCAGGACGGAGGATTGCTGTACAGGACTGTAAGGAAGGGGAGATAGGAGCAGCCTTACAGTGAATCCAGCACCATCCTCAGAGCTTAGTTCACCCAGCTTTCCGCAGAGCTGTAATCCTAAGCTTTTTCTTATTTTTGGCACTAGTCTACCAAATAATTTTGGTGCCATTTTTCCACAAAACATTTCCTGTGCCAGTGCGTTGCTGTACGGTGTCCTGCCTGCAGCTCGCACGGTACTTGTAAACTTGCACGCAGCCAGCACCGCAGCCTAACAGTGCCTGGTTCTGCGTACTAAACAATTTTTTCCTGTGCCAGTGCGTTGCTGTACAGTGTCCTGCCTGCAGCTCGCACGGTACTTGTAAACTTGCACGCAGCCAGCACCGCAGCCTAACAGTGCCTGGTTCTGCGTACTAAACAATTTTTTCCTGTGCCAGTGCGTTGCTGTACGGTGTCCTGCCTGCAGCTCGCACGGTACTTGTAAACTTGCACGCAGCCAGCACCGCAGCCTAACAGTGCCTGGTTCTGCGTACTAAACAATTTTTTCCTGTGCCAGTGCGTTGCTGTACGGTGTCCTGCCTGCAGCTCGCACGGTACTTGTAAACTTGCACGCAGCCAGCACCGCAGCCTAAGGCTACCTTCACATTTGCGTTTGTGTCTGCATGCTGATGGCATGCAGACACAAACGCTGTCAAAAGCATGGTCTTTTGATGTGTCCGCAGCGGATAATGTCCGCCTGCGGACACATCACTAGGGAGCCCGGCCAGCCAATCGGCTTTGTCCGGGGGCGGGCCGGGGCGGAGATCAGCGCCGGAGATCTCCGCCCCCCGGCCACCGGTAAGCTCCGGGACTGTCAGCGGGGAGAACAGCTGATTTGACAGCTGTTTGAATCTTCCCGCGCCGACACCGAGAGGAGATGTCGGCGCGGGAAGATTCAAACAGCTGTCAAATCAGCTGTTCTCCCCGCCGACATCGCTAGGAGATTACCGCCGGCGGGGAAGAAGACAAGAAGAAGGGAAGAAGAAGAGAAGAAGCAGAGGCTGAGCTGATCTCCCGGTGGCCGTCGGTGAGCTCCTGTGACATCACCGGCGGCCACCGGGAGATTTTTCAATGGGTCCGCAGCGTTCTCCTGCGCTGTCAAGCGCAGAACACTGCGGACCCATTGAAGACAATGCAGGTTTTATGCGCTTGGGGACGCTTGCTGATCTTCCAAGGTCCCCGAGCGCCCAAGAAATGCAACATGCTGCGTCCCGGGTGCGGACGCTGGACCCTGAAGAGAGCAGATATCGTCCGCATCCGCACCCGAACGCAGCAAACGCTGCCAAACGCAGGCACTATGCGTTCCTATGTTAAACATAGGAACGCAGTGCGCATGCGTTTGGATGCGTATAGGAACGCAGCATACGCTGCATTACCATACGCAAATGTGAAGGAGCCCTAACAGTGCCTGGTTCTGCGTACTAAACAATTTTTTCCTGTGCCAGTGCGTTGCTGTACGGTGTCCTGCCTGCAGCTCGGCTCCAAATAAGAGAAAAACCTGCGAGTTTGGACTCGCACACTTTCAGAGACACATCAGCGATTTGGAAATAGCATTATTCGTTATTACTCGGTTCCCTATTCATTAACATTGGACTCGCTAGACTCGCAACGAGTAGCGAGTCCTGGGCTCGGACTCGTGCGGGTCTAGCGATTCCGAGTAATTTAGGACTCGCTCATCCCTAAATAAGAATTTTGCAGTTTAAACTTTAGTTTTTGGTTAGAAGAAAATGTTTTGGTACCGTGTTAACCTGTTGAGAAAATGTTGATTGCTGTCAGTGGGATAACAAGATAAGAATTTTGTAGTTGTGATACCTTTTAATGGCTAACAAAAATAAAATAAGTGATGATACAAGGCGAGCTTTCGAGACATCTTAGGTCCCTTCCTCAAGCTGGAATGACAAAGTATTGAAAGAAACTCAAAATATATACATGAACAACTGGAATGAATGGACATTTAACCAAATAAACAAAACAAAACAAAGCCTGGAGAGGATCATCAATCAGCCAGGCTTAGTGATGTCAAAGTTTTTATAACTCATTTATACAAAAACCTGGTGTCTTAAGGCTTCAGTGTCTTTGAAAAACATTCTTCAGATGTTATAATGAGCCATAAATCCATCACTTAGGTTTAAGGCCCCTTTCACATCAGTGCTTTTCGCTGATTGTGGCAGATCTGGCAGATTTACTGCATCTGCCGCATTGTCTATGGGGCATGCGGCAGGTGCGGCATGTGCAGTATTGCCACGATCCAGCACTTGCGGCAGTTGTGACCGCGCAAAAAAATGCTGCTGATCGCATTTTTCTTCGAGTCTGCAAGTGCCGGATCGCAGCAATACCGCACTTGCTGCACCTGCCGCAAGCCCCATAGACATGGGGCTTGCCGCAAGTGTGCCGCAAGTGCGTCCGTGTGCTGCAATCAACTTTAGTCTTGCGCCTAAAGCCCCCATCACACACAGCGAGATCACTAGCGAGATCGCTGATACGTCACAGATTTTGTGACATAACAGCGACCTACCCAGCGACGTTGCTCTGTGTGACATGTAGCAGCGATCAGGCCCCTGCTGTGAGGTCGCTGATCACTGCACATGGTTCAGGACCATTTTTTGGTCCTTGGTCTCCCGCTGGTCAGCACGCATCGCTGTGTGTGACAGCGAGAGACCAGCAATCAGGGACCTCATAGGCTGGTAACCATGATAAACACTGGGTAACTAAGCAGCACGTGCTGCCTAGATACCCGCTGTTTATCATAGTTACCAGCGTCCTCCTGCTTCCAGCAATGTGGAGGTGGCTCCCTGGTCCCTGGTCACTGAGGTGATCTGCCTGTTTGACAGCTCCCCAGCGACCACGTAGCGACGCTCCAATGATCCCGGTCATGTCGTTAAAGTGAAGACTATCTGACAAATCTGTTGGGGTATATTCATTTATTGCACTGTATGTATACTGTGTGTACATATATGTACTATATATCTATATCTATATCTATATCTATCTATCTATCTATCTATCTATCTATATATATATATATATATATATGCACACTCAAACACACATCCATACAAGCACACATGTCTATGATATAGACAGTTCAACAATGCAAAACTAAGCCTTTGATGATAGCTATCAAAACATTACACAGTCATTTTCCAGGAGCTGATTAGTTATGCATTATTGCTTGTACACCAATGTGTGAGCTGGAATATTAATAGTAAGTATGTATGCAAATTGTATATCACTGAAATACATACACTGCTGAATTGTACAAATTACTGAGTGAGCTCTGGGGAAATGATCACATATTTGCCTTTTTCTGGATCTGTTCACTTTAATTGCTATGTCACACATGTGGTAATAATTTCAGTTGACATAATTGGGCACTTTCCAGGCGTCTAGTAGCTAAAATAAGCATAAAAATTATACAAGCCTTGACTATTAAATTACAAAAACATATCCTTGTTATAAAATGTGCATTTAGCTGCATACATTAAAGACTGCTGTTTTATTGGCTAAATGTATATATACTTGGAACCAGTGACAACAGCTTCAGTGGGGTAAGCAAACCCTATGAAAGTTATTTCCCATTAGTACCTTATAGCTAACACAGTTCCAAGCGCTCATAACTATAGTCTGTATTCCAGACTAGTTACAATATATATTGTGATATCATTTCATTTTATGAATATTATTTCTCACTATTTGACTATGTAAATGTGTCTGTAAATTTTGCTTTGAATAGTGCAACACAACTGGGACATAATGACAGAATCTATCCAGAATTACATTGGCTCCTTGAATTGGAACTACAGGGTGGCGCTAATGGAAAATAAAGTGAAATATGAAAATGGCTATGGAGAATTTGTGGAACCACACAAGATAAAGGTACAGCCATGTTCACATACATAGGTGAATGTAGATGTTCTACCTTAAATGAACATTATTAAAAACACTTTTCGATAACAAGTAGCAGTGCAACCAGGATTGCAGAGGTAGATTCATTGGTGTATAGGTGGAGGGCTTATTTGTCGATTTGCAAAAGGTTCCAATGTATCAAGGCTATGTAATATTCAGGTAATCTGACTACAACCTACATTTACACATATTGATGGAGGCTACAGCCTCTATAATGCTTTTCGAGGCAGAGCAGCATTCTGTACTTCTACCTTAAGCCAGTTATACGTATACAGTAAATGGTTGACAGGAGTGCTTGTTCGGCTGAGTTTTCTACACTTCCGAGAAAACAATGCAATTGGAAGTTCAGAATCAGATATGGCCAATCGAAATCTTCCTGGATGATCAATTAGCAGGTACCACCATACACGTAAAGGTACCGTCACACAGGGAGATATCGCCGGCGATGTTGCCGGCGATCGCGGGAGCGCGCATCCCTGACAACATCTTTGGTGAGATGTCAGACTGAGCAACTTACCGGCGATGTCGCCGGCTAGTTGCCGCGGCTATCACTCGCTGGGTTGCCCAGCAACCCAGCGAGTGGTAACCCGCAATGTTGGAGATAGGCGGAATCGTGATGTTACTCAGGCGATTTTTCCCCTGATTATCGCCCTGTTACACGAGGCAACTCTCCGGCGATGTCACCGCAACCTGGCCACGCCCCTCAGTTGCCGGCAACATCGCAGGAGATATCTCCCTGTGTGACGGTACCTTTAGAGTTTCATTCAAATCCTACGATATCAACCGACCTTAGCCTTATATGTATGGCGGCCTTAAGACTGGTACTGTACCTTAGTCAGCATAATATTACAAGGAGCAAAGAAAAAACACATAGGGCACCATGATGGAAGCTTGAAAACAATAAAAAAAATGGAGTCAAGCAGAGCGGTTTTTGTGGAAAAAAATTAAGTACAAAAATGTATTTATTCATGACAAAACACACAACATATATATAAAGGAACAGTGATCAGTTATAAAAACATTTAAAAACACACACAAAAAGTGTATAAAGGTTTGCGCTCCAGTATCACGTTATCATATAATGTTTATAGACCCGTTGAAGCGTTAACACGTGAAACGGAGCGCCGGTAGTCCACCCTGCATTCCTTCCCTCTCTGCACTGCTTGTAACCCCGTATTCCCTGGAATGGAATAAAGTATTTTTCACTACACTATTGTTACACTATTTGGTTTTTTTTCTGGTACACTGAGTGGCAGTAAAACGAGTGTGGGCGGATATTAGGGTATTACCAGGCAAATATATGTACAGCCATGTTACATGATACAGAAGAAAGTTACATGCATCAAACACAGTAGAGAGAACCAGTCAGTCTCCACAATATAAACACCCCAATTACGTCCCCCCTGACAAACCCTGTCCAGGTGTAACGCGTAGGGTCCTGGGTTTGTGCTTCCCGAATCCATATTGCCAGGATGTTGAGTATGCTAAGTGCATTATATCTTGAATAAGAACGCAACTATGAGGGGCTGTTGGTACTTTGCACTATGTGGGGGCTATCTGTACTTTGTACTATTTGTATTATGTGTTTGTGAACCCTGGTTAGTCATTGGCTAAGTTTGAAATATTTTTTGGTAGCAATTGGGGTGTTTATATTGTGGAGACTGACTGGTCTTCCTATTGTGTTTGATGCATGTAACTTTCCTCTGTATCATGTAACATGACTGTACTGTACATACATTTACCTGGGAATACCCTAATATCCGCCCACACATGTTTTGCTGCCACTCAGTGTATGTCTACCAGAGCCCCCCCACCATATGCTTACCAGCCTAGTTTCTCTGTTTAAGGTCATATCTATGCACTTTATAATCATAGTGGATACTCTCCATATTTTTCCTTTCCACCAAGATTGCTATTATATTTGCATGATACTGGAGCACAAACCTTTATACACTTTTTTTGTGTGTTTTTAAATGTTTTTATTGCTGATCACTGTTCCTTTATATATATATATGTTGTGTGTTTTGTCATGAATAAATAAATTTTTTTACTTCATTTTTTCCAGGAAAACTGCTCTGATTGCCTCCATGTTTTATTGTTTTCGAACTTCCATCATGGTCCCCTATGTGTTTTTTTCTTTGCTCCTTGTCCAAATTCCACAGACACATGGCACATGTATGAGATGTATATATTAGTGGTGCACGCCATCTTTTTCTGAACTTTATATTACAATGATTCCCTGCTCTCTTGGCCATAATTACCTTTTTGTTTTACTTTGAATATTTTCTGCATAGTACACACAGTATGCATCTATATACACTGTGTTCAGAATCATTAGGCAAGTTGTATTTTAGAACATTATTTTTATTATTGATCAACAACTATGTTCTCAATCAACCCAAAAGACTCAAATATCAAAGCTTGATATTTTTGGAAGTTGGAGTGTTTTTTTTTTTTAGATTTGGCTATCTTAGGAGGATGTCTGTTTGTGCAGGTAACTATTACTGTGCAGAATTATTAGGCAACTTAATAAAAGCCTAATATATTCCCATCTCACTTGTTTATTTTCACCAGGTAAACCAATATAACTGCCCAAAATTTAGAAATAAACCTTTCTGACATGCAAAAACAAAACCCCAAAAAATTAGTGACCAATATAGCCACCTTTCTTTATGATGACACTCAACAGCCTTCCATCCATAGATTCTGTCAGTTGCTTGATCTGTTTACGATCAACATTGTGTGCAGCAGCCACCACAGCCTCCCAGACACTGTTCCGAGAGGTGTACTGTTTTCCCTCCCTGTAGATCTCACATTTTAGGAGGGACCACAGTCCATAAAACCTTTGAAAAATCAGTCTTAAGATATTTCTTGGCCCAGTCTTGACGTTTTATCTTATGTTTCTTGTTCAAAGGTGGTTTGTTTTTCAGCCTTCCTTACCTTGGCCATGTCCCTGAGTATAGCACACCTTGTGCTTTTTGATAATCCAGTAACGTTGGAGCTCTGAAATATGTCAAAACTGGTGGCAAATGGCATCTTGGCAGCTTCACGCTTGATTTTCCTCAATTCATGGGCAGTTATTTTGCGCCTTTTTTGCCCAACACACTTCTTGCAACCCTGTTGGCTATTTGCCATTAAACGTTTGATTGTTCGGTGTTCACGCTTCAAACGTTTGGCAATTTCAAGACTGCTGCATCCCTCTGCAAGACATCTTACAATTTTGGACTTTTCAGAGCCCGTCAAATCTCTCTTCTGACCCATTTTGCCTAAGGAAAGGCATTTGCCTAATAATTAAGCACACCTTATATAGGGATATAGGGTGTTGATGTCATTACACCACACCCCTCCTCATTACAGAGATGCACATCACCTGATTTACTTAATTGGTAGTTGGCTCTTAAGCCTATACAGCTTGAAGTAGGATAACATGTATAAAAAGTATCATGTGATCAAAATACTCATTTGCCTAATAATTCTGCACACAGTGTAGGTAATTGATAGGTGTCATCAATATATATATATCAATATGAGTACCTTCATCAATATATTCTTGTTAGGAGTTTGCACTTATACATTTCAAGAGTGCATATGGAAATGAAAATTCTGAAAATCTGAATTTCAGCTCTCAAAAGTACATAAATGTATATATTGTTAAACGCATATCTATAATGGTACCTTTACACGCTGCTACAGGATGGTGGAAACAACCGGGTAGATGAGACAAATGTATCTTGCACCGCCAAATCAACCCGAGGTAGTGGCGTGTAAAGACGGTTGTTTCCACCCGTCACTTGCGGCACCTGTTTCAGAGCAGTGCTCTAAAACAGGTTGATTTCAAGGCGATGGTTACTGCCTGTATCGGCGTGTAAATAAGGAATAAGAGGGTTGTTTCGACACCATGCTATCTAGCTGGGGCGTGAGACAGGCTCCGGGAAACCGCCCCCCTTCAGCGATCATTGGTGGAAGCTCCTGCGTTACGATTGGTTGTCGCTGCATAGGGCGGCATATTTAAGGAGCTGACCAGTCACACTACACAATTGCTCTAGCGTCATGTATTAGTCAGCCTCCTGCGCTGGCTGGCCAATCATGATGCTATTGCGTTGTCCTATCAGCGTACGAAATTATCGTAATCCACAATTCTGGCACGCCTATGTGTTGTTCCAGCTGCACCAGATCCTCCCATATTACCCTCTGTAGTGGCGTGTAAATGAGGTAAGGTGAGCTACAGAAGGTAACTTGTGGCACCCGGCGGTGTATCCAGGATAGATGTAACCTACTGTAGCGCACCTTGTAGCGGCGTGTAAAGGTGGTGCGGGTACCGTTTTCAACCGTTTGTGCGTGCTCGTGCACGTGAAGCACCCGGTTGTTTCCACCATCCTGTAGCGGCGTGTAAAGGTACTATAACAGTTACAATAAAAGAGTCTAATTTATGTTTTATCTGCCTCTTTAGTCAACCAATTCAAGAGGAAAAGTGAAGTTTTTTACAGCTGAAAAATTTCTCATAGCCACAGGAGAGCGACCACGTTACCTTGGTATACCTGGTGACAAGGAATACTGCATTACAAGGTACTCATAACCATTATCTGCTGTACAAAGTTGAATCTTCATGTGTCGCAATGTCTTAGTGTATGTGAAATCAATCAAATTTCTGGGTGGCATTTGAAGCTATATGACAGTGACTCTATGTATTAAGAGAAGACCCTCTAAACAATAGAAAAAATTATTATGGCATAATTTTAAATATGGATATAAAGTTTTATTGATAATGTGGAAATAGAAAGGTTGACCATGTTTTTGGTTGTCCCAGAACTTCATCAAGGACTTATGTCCGACAGTTCTTAGCAGATACAGTGGCTGACTACCAATTGTCAGACTAAAGACCTAAATTGCTAGAACGACGTTCAATGATCACTAGTGAAATGTAATACGTATAGATCTCGTTAACGACGCAGCAACGATTCCGCAACAAGAAAATTATACTTCCGGTCGTTAGCTCGCCTACGTCCTTTACTTCTCAATAGGCGAGGTCGTTAACGACATCGTTATTGAGGTGTCAGACACACCGATGCTGCAGGTTGGACGAACGCTCATCGTTTGGTTTAAGGTCCGGTTCTCAAACCTCCCATCAACGATCTGTCCGATTATCGTTGATTGGATGAACAACTGAACTGAATGACGTTGTTGCGTCGTTAGAACGACTGAAAACCCGTGACGTACTAATGATATTGTTAACGATGTCGTAGTGTGAGAAGGGGCCTTAAGGCTAGCCATATATATTAAATGGCTTTCAGCTGAACATTGCTTTGGCTGATCATTAGGCTGCCACTCCAGTACACAACATAGTAGTTCAGTGGTTAGAATTGCAGTTTTTCAATGCTGGGGTTGTGGGTTCAAATTACACCAAGGAAAACATCTACAAGAAGTTTGTATGTTCTCCCTATGCTTGTGCGGGTTTCCTCCCACATTTAAAGATATACTGGTAGGAGGTTTAGATTGTGAACCCCAATAGGGACAGTGTTGCATGTAAAGTGCTGGGGAATTAACTGTGCTATATAAGTGAATAAATACATAAATAAATATATATATATATATATATAATATATATATATATATATATAATATATATATCCAGGGTGTTCATAAAATAACTATTCGGTGCAGTGTGGTGTTGTTTTATAATACACACTACATTTGTCTGTCGGTCCAGTTAGATTACTGAACAGCTATGAGGACTGTGGACAATAGTGTGTGTGTGAACCTGTGTCTCCACATCAAAGGGCAGCACTTGTGGTGACCACTGCACAGTTACTTTATGAACACCCTTTATAAGAGCGTTCTCTTAGCTCAGCACTCCTGTGTTCTCTATGAAAAATTCGCTGAGAGGTTGGCTAATGGCTTGCGTATCAGTGAGAACAAGTTAATGGCAGTACAAAATTAGACAAGTGCAAATGTCATCTTTCCCATCAGTTGGCTCCCCATACACATTAGACCCTTGGCTAAACCCACCAATAGTCTCAGATTTAGACATAAATCTAATTGTATGGGACCTTAATTGTCTGCTGTACCGAGTTAAGTCTTCATGTGACTCTATGTCCTTGCTTGAATTCACAGGGTATAATTCTTGCAGATCTGCCCAAATTTTTGTAACAATAAAATAAACAGATTTAACCTCCTGAATGCTTGCTCTCAGTGGCGTGACAACTGTGGTCGCAGGGGTCGCAAGTGAGACCGGGCCCGGAGGCACAGGGGTCCGGAGCCGCCGACCCCTGCGCCAGCTTTACATGGATGTGCATCATTCATGTCACTGCGCGGCCACTCTGCCCGGCCGGTCCCCTGGTGGCTGACCATGGCCGCCTGGGGACTGGCAGACTCCGCAGCTTTAAATCTCCGCAGCCGCTGCTGCTGCACTGTGATGAGGTCATGTGACCTCATCACAGACAGGATGCGGCGGCCAGCATCTGTATCTCCACCATCTCATGGTCTGATGCCAGGGCTGTGCCCTCTTTCCAGGTGTCCCCTGCAGCATCTGCTGCCTCCCCTGATAGTGGCATGGGGGTCAGTCACAAACTTCCGCAGGATCTGCCGGGAGTCGGGAGCTGGGAACTGTGAACAGTGAGGAGGTACAAAGCCAAGTAAAAGAGCAGGAGGAGGGCGGGCAGGAGGGGGCTGTGCGGGCTGGAGAGGGGCATGTTAACTAATATGGGCTGGAGGATGCAGGTGCTGGCAGTGAACACTTTCCAGCAGGTTCATGTCTCATACAAAGTGCTGATACAAAGTGCAGCCTGCAGGTCACATGCATGGACCTCAGTACCAGGGTCACAGCAGGCTGGCACTATCCCAAGTGGCATGGAGCCACACCTAGCCTTCCATTTTCACACTTCTCACTCAGCTGTAGTCTTCCCTGGCACTCCAACCACCTGGGAGGGCTGAGTGCTGGACAGCTCCTCACCTGGATCGATACCACGGCCTGTCTGGCAGGTAGGAACTTTAATCTGACATGAAAATTGCTGATATATAAAATATAACGGGGGTGATTTCCTATTATAATCTACTATATAATTGTCTAATGGCCACTTCCGTCTGAGGCCGAAATCGCGCGCCGCAGACGGAACTGGCCAGTATGCAAAAGAGCTGCGCGGCTCTCCTTGAAGCCCCCCACTCCTCCTGCCCGCACTCCCTGCAGCCCCCCCGGTCCCCGCGGCATCCCCACTTCCCGCGGCCCCCCGCTCCTCCACAGTAAAAGTAAAAATAATACTCACCCGTCCGCCGACTCGCTCCACCTCCGTCTTCCAGGTCCTACAGGGCTTGAGGACTTGAGGACTTGTCGCTGCCTGGGAAACCGATCAGCTGATCGGTTTCCCAGGCAACGACAGGTCCTGCCCTGGGAGCTACAAGACGCATCGGAGGTGGAGCGAGCCGGCGGACGGGTGAGTATCCTTTTTTATTTTTACTTTTACTGTGGAGGAGCAGAGGGGGCAGGAGGAGCAGAGGGGGCAGGATGAGCGTGAGGAGCAGGAGGAGTGGAAGGGGCAGGAGGGGACAGCAAGAGCGATGACAGGAGGAGAGACGGAGGAGCGGGGACAGGAGGAGAGATGGAGGAGCCGGGACTGGAGGAGAGACGGAGGAGTGGTGACAGGAAGAGAGCTGGAGGAGCAGGAACAGGAGGAGCGGGGACAGGAGAAGCGGTGACCGGAAGAGTGGTGACAGGAGGAGAGACAGAGGAGCGGGAACTGGAGGAGCGGGGGCAGGAGGAGAGACAGATGAGCAGGGACATGAGGAGCGGTGACAGGAGGAGAGACGGAGGAGCGGTGACATGAGGAGCGGGAACAGGAGGAGAGGTAGAGGAGCAGGGACACGAGGAGCGGTGACAGAAGCAGCGATGACAGGAGGAGACACGGAGGAGCAGTGACAGGAGGAGAGACGGAGAAGCGGTGACAGGAGAAGCGGTGACAGGAAGAGAGACAGAGGAGCGGGAACAGGGACAGGAGGAGAGATGGAGGAGCGGGAACAGGAGGAGCAGTGACAGGAGGAGAGACGGAGGAGCTGTTACAGGAGGAGAGACGGAGCGGTGACAGGAGGAGAGACCGAGGAGCGGGGACGGGAGGAATGGTGACAGGAGGAGCAGTGATAGAAGGAGCAGGGACAGGAGGAGCGACGGAGGAGCGGTGACAGGAGGAGAGACGGAGCGGTGACAGGAGGAGAGACCGAGGAGCGGGGACGGGAGGAGCAGTAACAGGAGGAGAGATGGAGGAACGGGGACAGGAGGAGTGGGGACAGGAGGAGTGGGGACAGGAGGAGAGATGGAGGAGCGGTGACAGGAGGAGTGGTGACAGGAGGAGTGACGGAGGAATGGTGACAGGAGGAGAGACAGAGGAGCGGTGACAGGAGGAGAGACAGAGGAGCGGTGACAGGAGGAGAGACCGAGGAGCGGGGACGGGAGGAGCGGTAACAAGAGGAGAGATGGAGGAACGCGGAGAGAAGGAGCGGTGACAGGAGGAGTGACGGAGGAGAGACAGAGGAGCGGTGACAGGAGGAGAGACCGAGGAGCGGGGAAGGGAGGAGCGGTAACAGGAGGAGAGATGGAGGAACGGGGAGAGGAGGAGCGGTGACAGGAGGAGTGGTGACAGGAGGAGAGACAGAGGAGCGGTGACAGGAGGAGAGACCGAGGAGCGGGGACGGGAGGAGCGGTAACAGGAGGAGAGATGGAGGAACGGGGACAGGAGGAGTGGGGACAGGAGGAGTAATGGAGGAGCGGTGACAGGAGGAGGGGTGACAGGAGGAGTGATGTAGTTCACTCACGTTGACTGAACAAGTTCTGTCAGTCACAGTTTGTCAACTAGAATACCCGATGCGTTAGAATCAAGCCACCATCTAGTTTATATATAATTATAATTTTTCCAATTTTCCATGAAAACAGTGCCTTCCTAGACCATGGACTGCGACTGGTATTGCAGTACTGTCTGCTTATTTTGCATAGGGAAGAGCTGCAATATGGATGAGTGTCCAGTTCTGAGGAAAATGGGGGCACTAATGTCTCAAATAACAATGGGACATGATGATGAGATTATTATTATATTATTATTAATTATTATTGCGCCGTTTTTTCCATGGTGCTATACATGTGACAAGGGACATACATAGACAAGTGCAATAATCAAGAACAATACAAGGTACACACAAGTACAGGAGGAGAGAGGATCCTGTCCACGAGGGCTCACAGTCTACAAGGGATGGGTGAGGATACAATAGGTGAGGGGAGAGGACCCTGCCCATGAGGGCCCATAGTCTACAAAGGATGGGTGAGGATACAATAGGTGAGGAGAGAGGACCCTGCCCACGAGGGCTCACAGTCTTTAAGAGATGAGTGAGGATACAATAGGTGAGGAGAGAGGACCCTGCCCACGAGGGCTCACAGTCTTTAAGAGATGAGTGAGGATACAATAGGTGAGAAGAGAGGACCCTGCCCACGAGGGCTCACAGTCTACAAGGGATGGGTGAGGATCAGTGGCGTAACAACCACGGTCGCAGGTGCGACCGAGCCCACTGACACCTGGCTGCACCTGCTTTACATGGATGTGCGTCCCTGAGGACGCACATCCATGTCCCCAGGTGGCTGATCACGACCGCCGGATGCATAAAGTCCGGCACCGTTCTCTCCCTGTTGCTTGCCGCTGTCCTGGCCAATCACAGGCCCAGCGGCCAATCACAGGCCAGTCGGCGCATGACATCAGCTTCTGGCCTGGCTGAACAGATGGCTCGTGGTCTGTGATTGGCCGGGAGGGGACAGCGGCACCGTACACTTACGGCATCTGAGGCAGGGAGATGAGTACGATGCCATGCTCCATGCATTGGCGGCATCGGTACACTGGCAGGCTGAGAGCGGCGCCGGTGGACCGGTAAGAAGTGTCCCTGTGTCTGTGTGTATCCCTGTGTCTGTGTGTGTCCCCCTGTGTCTGCATGTCCCTATGTGTGTGTCCCTGTGTATGTGTGTGTCCCTGTGTGGGTGTCCCTGAGTTTGTGTGCTTGTCCCTGTGTTATGGGGATACCTTATTGGGGGTGCAAGGGGATTATGGGGATACCCAGTGGCATAACAACCGCAGTCGCAGGGTTCACAAGTGTGACTGGGCCTAGAAGTACAGGGACCTGGCACCTGCCGACCCCTGCACCTGCTTTACATTGATATGCGTCCCTGTAGGAGGACCATATATACCAGGATAAGGGCATATTCCAGGAGGAGAACCATATATAGCAGAATGAGGGGCATTATTACATAATGAAGGGGAGAGGGGTCAATTCGTGAGTCTTTATAGGATTTAGAATGTTACATGGGGCCTATACATCTGACCAATGTGGGCACGCGGGGGAAAGGGGGGGGCCCAGGTCCAAATTTTGCACTGGGGCCCTTCAGACTCTAGTTACGCCACTGCTTGCTCTGTTTATTTAGTAGGAGACAAACATAATTTTGCCTGTGGCTATTTTAGGGTACATGACAATAATCAAGAGCTCAACTAATAGCCACTCATTTGACTATGACTTATACAGTATGTGTTCAACATTTTCTATTAAGAATGTTTTCTGTTTTATTTTAGTGATGACCTCTTCTCCTTGCCCTATTGTCCTGGAAAAACTCTGGTAGTTGGTGCCTCGTATGTTGCTCTTGAGTGTGCCGGTTTCCTAGCAGGACTGGGCCTAGATGTAACTGTTATGGTGCGCTCAATTCTCTTGAGAGGTTTTGACAAGCAAATGGCTGATCAGATTGGTGAACATATGGAGGAGCATGGAGTGAAGTTTATCAAACAGTTTGTGCCGACAAAGGTACAATCAAATGTCTCATTGATTTTTTTTATACATATTTTATTATTTACAAACTAAATTATTGTCAAGCTAGAATTACATTTATTTGATAAGTTTTACAAGTGAACATTTATAACAATTACTAACATTTTTATAGAACCACTCTAGTTTTTTTTTATTTTACTATTGGAGTGGCGCCTTAGCTGTAAATTCCCTAATCCTACCCCATACTTACCAGCCGCAATCTTCATCTTCTATCTATGCTGCTCTGGATAGTCTTCTTGAGCTTGTGACCTGCCAGCAGCTCCAGTGTTTCATGAAGCGCGCTGAAGGTCACTCTTCAATGCAAGTTTATGAGAATGACCCGCCCCAGGGTCGTTGCGTACCCGGTCCCGGGCGTCGATTCTCGGGGGATGTCACTGGGGCCTGTGCCCATTCCCGTGGCACAGGTGGTCGCTTAAAAGAGGCAATGGAAAAATAATATTAAAAACAAAAGTGATTTGTGATGCCACCTATGTTATGGTTACCGTTGCTGCGGGTCAGACCTCCGGGGTTATGGTAGGGCAGCCATATAGTTACGCTCCCCGTAGGAGGAGAGGGGTCCCTGGGGCAGTTGTGGTGTATGGGAATTGCAGGATAGTCTATGGAGGGAGCAGGAGCAGGGGCTGCAATAACAGTAACACACAGGGTTGATGTTTCCATACCTTTTACTGATGATTCAGGTATAGTCCAGGGTACAGTCTCTGATGGTACGGGTCCGGGTGGTCTGGTAACAGTTCAGGATCTCCACACCTGGCGAGTTGTGAGGCCTCCTTGTTGCACTGTGTGTGTGTTTTTGGTCCCAGGCTGTCTGAAGGTAAGTCCTGACCCTCTCTTGTAGTCCTCACTTGTATGGCAGGCAGTGAAAGCTCTGCTGCAGGGCACCGCTGTATCCACTGCGGTCCCTGCTAAGTGGCTGTGCCTCAAATGCTACTGTGGCCAGGAGATCTGAAGTCTTCCTGGCCTCCGGTCTTTACTGCTGGGCTGATAGATCCCGTGCAGTCACAGACTCCGGTGTCCAGTTTCATGCGCTGTTCCTCCGGGGCAAACCAGTATGGCTCCATTCCCCCTGCTACTACTACTCCTTGCTTCCGACTCTCGCTCTAGGGTCCCTCATGCAGGTTAGTAGTGTGCACTAATATGGGATTAGCACAGCTCCGTCACTAAGACGTCTTCATAGTCCTCCCTGGAACTGCACTAACTAACTCCGCCCTCAGGCCTTAGTTTATTGGGGACCTCGCCTGAACTCAGCTTGTAGAGCTCCTACCGTGTTTCCCCGAAAGTAAGGCCCTGTCTTACATTAAATTTACCCCCAAAAGTCCCACCCTGCCTTACTTTCGGGGGAGGCCTTACATTAGACAAAAAAAATGACACTTTTTGTTTAACGTCCCTGTGTGCATGATCCCACTGCAGCTCCCCCATCCCTGTGTGCATGATCCCACTGCAGCTCCCCCATCCCTGTGTCCATGATCCCACTGCAGCTCCCCCATCCCTGTGTGCATGATCCCACTGCAGCTCCCCCATCCCTGTGTGCATGATCCCACTGCAGCTCCCCATCCCTGTGTGCATGATCCCACTGCATAGTGCACCCCCACTCTGCCCATGTGCTGCCACCACCCGCGTGCAGCCCCATACACACACCCGTACGGCACCCATACACACACACACACACACACACGGTTTAGCTATACTTACCGTTCCGTTGCCGTTCGTACTTTCGATTTCCTCTGCGGTGCCGGTGGGAGCCTTCTGCTGCAGGGGACGCTGGGCCAATCAGCTGCGAGCCTGCAGGGCCGTGACGTCGCGGCTGATCGGCCAATCAGAGCTCGAGCTGATGGCCAATCAGCTGCGAGCCTGCAGGGCCGTGACGTCGCGGCTGATCGGCCAATCAGAGCTCGAGCTGATGGCCAATCAGCTGCGAGCCTGCAGGGCCGTGACCCGGGGCAGGAGAAAATGGCGGCGCCGGCCACAAGAAGCCCGCAGGCAGGCGGGGGACAGCATGGAGGGGCCAGAAAAAAGGTAAAATGCGGCCTTACATTCCCCAGCTACCCCCCACCATAGGCGGCCTTACATTCCCCACAGACCCCCCCCCCTAAAGCGGCCTTACAATCGGGGGGTGCCTTACATTGGAGAACCCTGGGCACCCCCCTACCCTGCCTTACTTTCGGGGGGGTCTTATATTCGGGGAAACACGGTAATTCAGGTCTGGAGTGGAAGGTGGTGTGTACAGGCTTACCTGATGTGGAGATCCTTCTCTGTCCCAGGTGTATCTGTGGCAACCGAACCCTGGGGTGCCATAAGATCCTCATTTTGGCTCTCATAGACTTGCATTAAGAGCTTGAGATTGTGACATAACCTCAGACAGTCAGAAGTTGCAGTCACAAGATGGACCACAGCCGAGTCAGTAAAAGGTGAAGGCACAGGAGGTTAAGTATATAATAAGTGGCATGGACTTAAAGAATCGATGGATTTAAAGAATCACTCCAGCACTGAAATCTCCCCTCCCACCCAAAATAAACCCTGCTGGAAAGGAGCTATAAAAAGGAAACTGCCCTCATGTAGGGATTTAAGTATTTCTGCATTGGTTTGAGCATACGAGAGAACTTCTGTTGTCTGGTGTTCCGCTGCATTTATTTCTAAGAATTCGCTGCACAGCAGCGCTCACAGCTACCCAAATCTGTGGGGAACGTTAGCGCAGCTCTATTCACTTATATAGGACCCACTGCAGTTCCGTTAAAAATGGGTACAAAATGGCAGACAAAATACCAAAGGCTGCAGCAATGAGTCAGCTATATGTTTCCCAGAATCAGTAGGGTTTTAGAGGTCAGATCTCCATTAATCATAAAATAATAATATATCCAAACAACATGCTATGACTTTAAAAATAGGAATGGTCCTGCGACTCCCATCAGGTCCATGGAGTTCTCGGTAGCTGGGTCGGTCACTTCTGTGGGAGGTCACGATGGCTGTGACCTGGCTCCTTGGTCCTGGGTGTGCAGTGAAGGGGATATTTACAGGGGAACGTTTGTGACACCACCTATGGTACTCGGCCAGGGATGACCGACGCTGCAGTATGGGTCTGCTCGGGCAGATGGTGATGCAGCCAGGATAGTATGGCTCATCACAGGTGGAGCAGGACCCCAGAGATAGTGTGGACAGTCTATTTGCACGGACAAGGCTCTGGCGGTGTAGAGGGCAGCAGGGTGCGAAAGGAGCAGACACACACAGTTCGTGAAGTTCTTTACCTTTTACTTGCTGATCGGGTAAGGTTACCCAGCCTGGTGCTGTGCTCCTCCAAAGTACAGCCAGGTTAGTTCCCAGGAGATCAGGATCGCTTTGCCGAAACACCATTCGTGGCCCTCCAGGCTGCTCTCTCCCTGCGCTGGATTCTCATCTTGCTTGCCCTGCGCCTTCGTGAACAGGCTCCAAGGCTGATGGCTGCAGGCCTTGTCGGGCGACTGCAGCAGCACATTCCCTGACCCTAGTTTTTGGCACCGTTCTGAGGATTATTCATGGGCTGTGGCCACTGCTCCGTCAGACACAGTGGCCTCCGGTTTTACTGGTCAGGACTTGGAGTACTCACACCAGATCAGGGTTGGTCCCCTCTGCATCTAGTCCCTCTGCCCGACTCTGGCCAGGACCGGATTCGGGGAACACGAGTGGATCCTCTACTCCCGTGTCCCCTAGGACTTTCTCTGTCCTGTGTCCGCTCTGGATGCCTTCCTGCTCTCGACTCTCTTTTCTCAGGCTCTCTAACCTACTGCTAACCCCTCCTCCAGCCAGGAGATAGTGCCCTCCCTAAAAAGGTACACCCAAATCTCCTAGCCTGGAATTGGGATGGTGTTGTGTGCAAACTACGTGTCTCTGGTTTGCGACCCTTCTCACCTGGGAACAGTGACACCACACTTATGGATTAGGTGCAGCATCACTGTGGTGACCAGCCCGCATGGGCACCACAGTCCTATAATCTCATTTAATCTAGTAAGGAAGAATCAGGAATAATACATGATTTTTCAAACAATAATGTGGTGTCACAGTTTAATGCCATTTTAATGCCATTATCTTGACAGTATACAATTACCGTACACTATGTAAATTAGAATATTCCATTAATCAGTCTGTGCCTGTAAACAGCGCATATCCTATATAATGTACTGTTCAAATAAAAAAAAAATCTTTATAATTTATTCATAATCAAAACACTATGAGCATACTGTACTTCCCAACTAAAACAACAAAGTGGTCGTAATTGTAATATTTAAGCATTGGAACATAACATCTCCATATCGAAGTGTGGCTCAGGACATTTTAATTTTTAGAGAATTAGCTCTAGATATAATCTGTCTGCCGGTGTGAGTAATTAAATTAATTCCCCAATTCATTCTTGTGTTTCAGATAAAGATGTGTTTAGCTTTAGCTTTGATTAGATTGGATTGTGCCTAACTGGTATTATTTTCTCGGCAGATAGAGCAGATAGAAGCCGGATCACCTGGGAAATTGAAAGTTACATCTCAGTCAACTGCCGATATAGAGATTACAGAAGAATATAACACTGTGAGTAACTAATAGACAAATAATTGTCTAATCTATGGCAAGAAGTAAAGAAAATACATGTACTATGTCAGTAAGGATAGTTTCCCACTAGCATTTTTTGGAATCCGGGGCATGTAGGAAAAGCCTGCATGCCCTTGGATTCCCCTGCACCGATGAAATTGGATGCACCCTATGCTGGATCATCCGGTTGCATATTTGACAGGGATCCCGTGGGTGGATCTGCACATGCGCAGTTCATAGAACACGAACTGGGACCTGGAGTCCAGATGAATCCATGTCTCATAGACCCCCATTCAGATTTAACCCATAGTGTCCTGGATCTGGTTGGATTCAGGGGTTCACATTTTTTTGCATAGAGACCAAAATCGCAACAAGATGCAGATTTTGTCTCCAAGAAAAATCTGTGGACACCTGTATCCACCCGAATGCGGGGTGTACTGTACACAACTGGATGCACCTGCAAGTGTCTCCGTCCCCATTGACAGTCAATGGGGCCGAAAACTGATCAGGGTGCGTCCAGTTTAGGCCGGATTCACGCGGATGTCGTAAAAGTGCAGTGTGAAACCAGCCTAAGAATGAATGTGTAGATTACTTTGTGAAGAAGGCCAATGTTACATTCCTTTCAATACCATACCATAATTTTGTGTATTACCTTTAACTTTAATACAATCGCTAAAGCCACATATTACAATGTTTTGCAGGTTTTACTTGCTATTGGAAGAGATGCCTGCACAAGAACAATAGGTTTGAACATACCAGGAGTAAAGATCAATGAAAAGTATGTGTACAATCCATGATTAATATATGAGTATAATTTTAAAGAGAACCTGTCACCATGTAAGGCTGCCTTCACACTTGCAAATGCATCTGCAGCGTTTTGCAGATGCATCTGCAAGTATCAGCATGCAGACCGCGGCCCCTATGTTTATAATGGGGCGCACCGCGGTCTGAAAGCACTCATTCATTCCTATATGTGAACCGTCCGCAGGCGGATGCCTGCTTACAGATCACACACTCCCGCCCGCACCATGGACGCGAGATGTCGCGTCCATGGTGCGGGCGGGAGTGTGTGATCTGTAAGCAGGCATCCGCCTGCGGACGGTTCACATATAGGAATGAATGAGTGCTTTCAGACCGCGGTGCGCCCCATTATAAACATAGGGGCCGCGGTCTGCATGCTGATACTTGCAGATGCATCTGCAAAACGCTGCAGATGCATCTGCAAGTGTGAAGCCAGCCTAATCAAGTGACCACAGGATAATAACTTAGAGCACCCTGAAGACACTTCCCCAAAGAATCCCTCTTCGTGGAGGCTATAAAAATGATCACCAAAGTAAAAGGCCTATATTTCTGGAACTGATATTTTTTTAATTGCTTACTCAGTGGAGCTCAGCAGGAATAATATAAGCACAAAAACTGTCCACTTTTGGTTTGGTAGCAGTTATGTTTTCAAAGAAAAAATTATTTAATTAATATTTACTATATGTATGGGTATTTGGCATTCTCCAAGATTCTGTGGCCAACAAACTACAATTTATACAATTTTTGTTCATTTTGATCATGAACTCTTTTGTTGTAATACGCCTTGAAGGCTATCAGGAGACAGATGTCCAAAAATAACAAACTACAAAGGCTAGCTACATATATGATCCTAGAAAGATGTAGAACTTTTCAGTACACAGTAATTATGCTTTACCTATGGGAAATCTATTTGCTGACATATCAAATATTCGAGAAGTTAAAAGCTCCCTTATACTACAGCTACATGGTGTTACTCAGTCATACAACCAAAAACATATTCTGTGCAACTTGTCTGTGACTTGCAGTTGCACTGTTACTTTATAGCTGCAACTTACGCCATAAGAAAACCCCAAATCACAGACCATTCACGTGCAAGTTGCAGTCATATGTAATGACCGAAGGTCCTATTAAGATCCAGTGAGTCACAGACTGAGACAGAGGCAGAAATGAACAAAAGTGTTTTTACTGATATGGGGATCAAAGTACGGTTCAGTATAGAATGTAATAGTCTCAAAATCCCCTTAAAACATTGCCAATAACAATTTTACACACTCAGCGCTAGTCAACATCAATGCACCGATCTCAGAGTTCCCAGGGTATGTAAATCACACTCAGAACCAGGAGCAAATTTACTACACATTAAATTGATCAAGGATTTAACTTAACTAACTGGAAAGACGACTTACATCAGCTGAGAGCGGTCTGATGGAACCTCTGAGATGGCGCACTGAGTATAACGTATCATAGCTAATAACAATGCATTAAACTATATCAATGGTGGATATACACTTAGCACAGGGATACCCGGGTATCTTAAAAACTATGGTAACATCAACCTCAAATGTAGTTTCACACCAGCCTATATTCCACATTGGCTGTAGCAAGTCCAGAATAAAAAAGCTTTGGTGCCAAAAAAACTTATTGTAAAACAACATAATTCGGTGGCCTACCAGCCAATGCCAGATTCACATGTCCAGTACTTTAGATTCTGTAGCCTCGGATACAGTCTGTGGAGCACTCTTTACCAGGACTTGTCAGGATCCTCTCAATCTGGACAGCAGCAGACCCAGTCTCTCCTCAGTCTCTTTTCTGGTAGGGAACCCTGGTCAGCTCACCATGTGGTCTCTAGTCCACACAGTTTCCACCGACCCTGCAATAGTTTCCAGCAAAAACACAAGTTCTCCCAGGACAGAGATCAGCCACCCCTGCCAACAGCTTGCACAAAAGTCTTATCAAAGTCCAATCTCCAGGCTTCTCACCACTGTTTGTTTTTAGCACAATTTACAGCTTGTCTCTTCTAGCAGGGCAGCTCTTAGCTTCCCTCACCATCAGCCTCTCTCTCCCTCTCCTGTTCAGGAAGGCTGAACTCACAGGGTCCTAGTACTCTGCTGATGCTGTTACATTCCACACTCCCACACGTATGTACTTGCACTGAAGTCTATGGCAAGTATGTTGCATGCAACTTACGACACAAAAAGTCCAACATGTTTGGAAACATTTACTACTCTGTGTTGCAGTTGCGATTGATCAGAGGTCCCAAAGTGACAACGAAGGAAATTATGAAATGTGAAATGTGATGTTGTAATACGACGGTGTGATTTCAGTGACAGGTGACACATGTCTTACACTTAATCTAAATTTCATGCAGATAGTTTTGATTCATGGTGTCCCAAACCATGGGTGAATATCATCAATCAGAGCCTGACTGCACAACTGCAACCAAGTATGAATTCTCTGAAATACTCTGGCATTTGAAGAGTCTAGTTTCTCCACATCTGCCCCAGTTAATTGGCAAGTCTCCATGTGTACACGTATAGGAGAAACCTGATAATCATGCAGAGCAGTGTGGGCAGAAGCTGGCGACGTTGGACTAGTCATGTCTGCCCCATAGTCCTTGTCCGACTCATCAAACGCCAAAGCACTTCAGGCAAAAACATATCTGGCTGCAATCATGCAGCTAGTCTCTGAATCAGGATGCCCATGGTTTGGGTTGCATAAATCAACTAACAGGTTCACTTTGAAATAAAGGTTAGTTTCCTTTGCAAAAAATAAAAGAATGGATATGTTATATTTTACAGAACAGGAAAAATTCCAGTCAATGATGAGGAGCAGACAAACGTACCCTACATTTATGCGATTGGAGATGTGCTGGAAGGTAAATTAGAACTTACCCCAGTAGCTATCCAGGCAGGTCGCTTATTGGCCAGAAGACTGTATGGAGGATCAATGGTGAAGGTTAGTTATCTCAGCCATATATACAACTAGATAGACTAATGCTTTCCTAAAGAGAATTACCATAGCATGGGTATTGTACATCTTATCTGATTTAAAGGGAATTTGTCACCAGGATTTTGCTACCTCATCATAGTGCACCATACTGTAGTAACAGAAACTCTGATTCGGAAAATGTATCTTAGTTTGTTGGGTACAGTAGTTGTGGCACAATCAGAGGTTTTAAATGTGGCATATCAATTGCAAATGCTGTGGACGAACAAGTACAATAGGGTCTTACCTACCTTAAAAGAAAATATTGTGAGGAAAAGTCGCTCACCTTGTGGGGTTGTGTGACACACAACTAGTAGTAAAAGCAATACGCAGCTGTCGCATTGGTTCACAAGCCCTAAAGCAGAAAGCAGTATATAGGAACCGGATAAAATGTGGATCAATCTGCGCTGCTGTAGATAGATGAAGAAACTCCAAAATGAAGGATAGTTGATGAAGGGTGCTTTAGAATGAATGAATAAAGCACCCTTTATTCACTATCCTTCATTTTGGAGTTTCTTCATCCATCTATACCGTAGCAACACACATTGTCTACATTTTGTCTGGTTTTAATATATTGCTAGATATAGTATGTAGCAGAGCTCAGAAATCTAACCACATCCACACTAGGGTCTCTATGTACATTGTCTGTTGACAGTGAGCTGGTAATTAGAGAGAGAAGAGTGTTCGGTCTAGCATGAATGGGAGTTATAGTGATAATCACCTGGTGATAAAATAGACATTGTAAGTAAACAACATCACACAGCCTGATAAAAACACATCACTAAAGCCCCCGTCACACTAAGCGAGATCACTAGCGAGGTCGCTGCTGAGTCACAAGTTTTGTGATGCACCAACGACCTCAGCAGCGATCTCTCTATGTTTGACATGTAGCAGCGACAAGGCCCCCGCTGTGAGATCGCTGATCATTACAAACCGTTCTGGACCATTTTTTGGTCATTGCAGCTCCCGCTGGGCAGCATGCATCACTGCTGTTTGACAGGGACAATGACCAACGATCTCAACACTACGCCCGAGAGTGACATGTTCCCAACGACCGCCGTATCGTTGTCGGGGTCGCTGGTGAGATCTGACTGTTTGACTTTTCACCAGCGACCACGTAGCAACAACGCACCAGCAATCCCTACCAGGTCATATCGTCGACAGGATCGCTGGAGCGTCGCCAAGTGTGACGTACCCTAAATTCAGTGTTTTACCCCCAAATCATGATGTTGTCAGATACATAGCAAAAACCTACTGACAGATTCCCTTTAAGGTTTTTTTTCTTCTTTCAAATGTCAACTTCAAAGATCTAAATGACAGGGATCATTGAGGTCTTTTCCCAAGACAAATATAAAGGCTTCAAGTGGTTAGAAGTTGCTTACAGCCTTAGAATTTACTAAGCTTCTAACTAGCTAGATTCTAATGAATTTCGTAGATAAGTTCTAAAAACATTTAATTTAGTGTGAAGCTATTAAGAATCACTGTATATGTCGAGCCCAATGGGATGGGGGTACTCGGTACCGGACCGGGGTTACTACTGGGGGATGTCACGGAGGTCCTGGTCTGGACTGTGTCCCGGGCTCTGGCAAGTAAAAGGGGAATATTTACAGGGGATAATAGTTTGTCGTGACGCCACCCACGGCTTGTGGTCAATAGTGGGACCACCGCTGCTGCAGAACCTCCGGGGATGATGTTAAAGCAGCTAAGGTGGAATAGCTCTCCGCGGGTAGAACTTGGTTTCCCGGGGCAGTGATGATAAAGTCAATGTGTAGGCTTGTAGTGGATGCAATACACTTACGGTCCTGCTGCTGCAGCTTTCCTTTCCTCAGGGTTCAGAGCTGACAGGCTGTGGCTCTCCTGGCTGGATCTCTCTGCAGTCCTGTTGGAGGGAATCATGTGCAGGCAATAGAGAATCATGCAAGGGAGTCAGAGGCAGGGTTCACCGTGTTTACTTAGCAGTTTGTTCAGCATAACAGCTCAGTTACAGTTCCAGGTACAGGTCTTTACACGGGTTACAACTCTTCCCTCCGGGTTCCTTTACTCTCTGCAGCCAGGTTGTTCCTCTCTATGACCCCTCACTCCTTCTCTGTCCAGGCTTTTCCTCTCTCTGTCTCACTTTGTGTGTGTGTCTCCGGACGGTATGGCGGTGGCTCGGACCCTTGTGGGCCCTCGTGGCTGCCACTGAGCTTCCCGTCCTTTGGGGTAGGTACTCTAATGTGGAGTTAGAGCTCCCCTTCAGTTAATCTAGGGAAACCGGGTAGATCGTCGGTCCCCTTCTGAGCCGACACTCTGCTGTTAGAGCCTAGCACAGCAGGACTATTGGAGGCTAGGCTATCAGGCTCCCTTCTACCGTGTGATTCAGGTTCTATAGGAATGCTACTCCGCCTGCAGTCGGTTACCTCGGCTGTGTTCTCAAGACCCAGTGCTGCTGGTCCTCTCCTCCCTCACACTCCTGGGGTGCTGGCTCTGGATGGGCTTTCTCTCCGTGGCTACACACTGGCTCTTCGGATTCTGCGCTCCATACACCCCACTCCTCCAGGATGTGTGCTTCTGGTCTGTTCAGCCTACCTCGGCCATCTCCGGTCTTTTCTGGTCGGCTCACTCTGGCCTCTTGACTCCTTCCTCCTCCCTTCTCTATTTCTACCATCTACCACCTGACCTGCTTGCTGTCCCACCCACTGTTCTCTAAATCCACCACCCCTTGCCCGCCTAGAGTCCCGGGCTCCGGGTTAGGTGCTGCCCTCTAGTGGTGTGTGGGATGTCTGTGAGGGTGTTGTGGTGCAACTGTCTTTCCTCCTACCTGGCTGCAGTTCCCTATGTGGCTTCCTGGTTGCAGGGGCGCCACATATATAATGTATAGAATGCTAAAAGTCTAATTGTTGTACTTCTGGTAATAATGAGTTGTCTACCCATCTCTTATGAGAAAAGTAAAATCATTGTGCCTCATAATTTGGACTCATTACTCATGAATGTAATTCTTCTCATACACAGTGTGATTATATAAATGTTCCAACAACAGTATTTACACCCCTGGAATATGGAGCCTGTGGTTTATCTGAGGAAAATGCCATATCCAAGTATGGAGAGGATAATATAGAGGTAAGAAAAAACATCCAGCCATATGGCCAGTGCACACAATGGGGGAGGCTTATCGAAACTAGTACAAGGGAAAATAGAGTGACTGCCTAGATTAACCAGTTATATTCCAGCTCTTGATGTTAGGACACCATTTAAATATGAATAGAGTGACAGGGGTGGTTGTTATGGGCACTTAAGGCCCAGCCACACATAAAGACGGACCAGCGATCCCGATAACGATAACGATGTGCAGAGATCGCTGGTGCATCATTTTTCACATCGCTGGTAAGATGCCAAACAGGTATCTCACCAGCGATGTGAAAAACGATGCACTAGCGATCCAGAATTATACCGAGGTCGTTGGGAATTGTCACTCCATAGCGTAGCATTGAGATCGTTAGTCATTGTCCCTGTCAAACACAACGATGTAGCGCTCCCAGCACAACGACATAGAAATGGCCCAGAGCAGTGTGTAATGATCAACGATCTCACAGCAGGGGCCAGATCGTTGGTGCGTGTCACACAGAACGAGATCGCTAACGGGATCGCTGTTGCGTCACAAAATTTTTGACACAACAGCTATCTCGTTAGCGGTCTCATTCTGTGTGACAGGGTCTTAAGGCTATGTCTACACAATCCGGAGATACCGCGTTCTGGATGTGGTGTCTCCTCTCCGTGATCTCCATGGGTGAATGTGGCTGCCCATGCCCACGGTCAGTGTTTGGGGCCCGGTGGCTTTTCCCTGCATTTCCCCAGTGAGATCGCCTCCAACTGTACAGCAATAAATTGACATGCTTACGGCTGGGAAGCTGACCCGCATGTCAATTTACGCTGTGGAGAAAAGAAGCACAGTGGACACGGTATTTCTACAAGCCTTATCCATTGTGCTTCTACTGTACAACACAGAATTTTGGCCGTAGCGACAACACGCTGCATCCATAACACTGCAAACTCTGTTTGTGGGTATGTGCCTTTAGAGGGAGCAGAAGCATCATTGAATGTCATTGTTTTCAGTTGTGTTTAACTGAACATAACATACATATGTTATGCTTTATTTTTTCTACATGAAAATAAAGTGTCTCCAAACTAATATCAGTGTAATATAAGCTCAGTTAGTTTCTCCTGGAATTATAAAATATTAATAATTTTACAGCTCTAGTGCTCTTTTACTCACCCTGAATATGCACCCTAAACAATTTATTTGGGCTTTATATAATTTATTGTTGCCTTCGTCCAAAGCTTATGATTCTTTTTGTAGGTTTACCACTCTTATTTCTGGCCTTTGGAATGGACAGTTCCTGCTAGAGACAATAACAAATGTTATGCGAAGGTCATCTGCAACATAAAAGACCATGTAAGTACGAAAAATACTATAGAAGTTATCAGTTGTTGGTTGTTAACATATGGCACATGTGCCCAGTAGAGATGAGCGAACACGTTCGAATTCAGATTTGTTCACTGAATGTGAAGTGTTCAAATATGTTGTTGAACAATCACCTAATTTTCAGAACAAGTTTGAAATCAATGGCAGGCAATTTTCAAGACATAGAAAACTCCTTCAAAGGTGTCCGAAATCTGTCAAACACAGACAGACAAACACAGATAATCTTGCTATATCTTCGCTGCTTGCTTGTGCCGGTCCATTTTACCGCATCCGCGTTGTCGGTGAGTGACGTGCGTGGTCAGCTGATCTGGTCACCATAACAATCGCGTCACATGACTATAAAGTGTCAATATTCCGCCACGCTACAGAATAGCAGCCTGCAGACACCCCTTAAAATGGCACATTCATAAGAAGCGCCATTTCCAGGCACTTTACCATGCTCTTTCAGCAGCCCTGGTGGGGGGTGGCATGTTGAGTCATAAGGGGTTAATGCCAGTTTTGTATTTTCAGCTGGTATTAAGCCCTGAGATTCTTAATGTCAGGCCAAGTTAGACCTGGCCATTAAGAATCTCAAAGAAATAGCTGAAAAAGACACAAAACAGAGAAAAATAATTGTATTCAAAATAAAAAAACACAGATCTGAGCTAGTGCAGGGTAAGGTAGATGCTGGAGCAGATCATAGGGAGTGTCAGTCAGTGTAGGGAAACTTCAAGATTCCTTATATTTAAGATTCATAAAGAAGTGAATAAAGAAAGGCGGCACTCACCATGTAGGCTGGTGGAAGAGTGTTTTAATCCAGGTGGCTTAATCCATTAAAACATTGTTGGTGGGTGGGGAGAGGGAGTGCCCGGTCAGTGGACCTTTCTCTGCACGAGTTGAATTTCCTTATATTTAAGTTTGGCCTCGGACACAGCAGCAAAAAACTGTTGCGAGTGGGGTTTCCAAAACAGCAATGCGATTGCTTTCCGAGACACATCTGCGATTTGTAAATCGCACATTACTCGCTATTACTCGCTTCCCCATTTATTAACATTGGACTCGCTGGACTCGCAACGAGTAGCGAGTCCCGGGCTCGGACTCGCTAGAGTCAAGCGATTCCGAGTAATTTAGGACTCGCCCATCACTAATTACACTACATTGCGACTACATTTAATTGTCTTTGTAAATTGATTAAATTAATGGCCTAGAAAAAGTATAAGTGAATTTATCAACCTTAGAAGTTATGTTCTGACCAAGACTTGTTTCATTAATTTTATAAAAGCCTTTGAAATAATAATGACTTCACTGTTTCAATAAAAAAATAAAATTTATATTGTTAAAGACATAATTAAAGTTAATGTATAGGTAAGATTAACAGAACCAGTGGAGCTTATATACAGCGGTTTGTTCAAAGTTTCATGTAAGCATATGTCTGGGGGTTGGCTATTAAAACACTGATTTCTAGCATTTCTATGTGTTACCGTGAAACACAGTCGTAATTATTGACACTGAAATTCCAATAATATTAATTAATATGCTTACTGAAGATTCCAATTGATCAAAATAAAAATTACAAGCCGATTAAAAAAAGCTTGCACATTATCAATAAAACTATTACAGAAAAATGTTGAACATGGCTTGTTCTAATAGAAGAGCTGAGCAGTTTGACCCCTGAAGAAAGCTGAGTCCTATAATAAAATTCCAATGTTATCACATTTGTTGTGTGTAGTATACAATAATATATGCATGGATTTCGTCCTTACTGATAATCTAGGTAATGGATCAGTTCTTTGTGCATTGTTTTGTGTTTTTTCAGCATTTGGATAGCTCAGTAGCTGTTTATTACAGTAAATAGGGGCAGTAAGATGTTTTTTTTAAGCAATATTTATTACTGCACAAATCGGTATATGGCTGCCATACCATGCATACTGTACTCTAGCTAAAATCTCCTCTAAGAAGTAAGTACACCCCCAGTGTGCCACCCATCTATGGGTAGCAATTTTATTATCCAAGCAAAGAGAGGAGATTTCTGAAATCTCATACATTTGCATGAGATTTCAGAAATCTCTTTTATGCTTATTTTTTTCCTTGCTGATTTAACAATCTACTCTTTCAGCTTTTTTGCATAATTTTTCACCTATTCAAATGAATGTGGAAAAAAACAGAAAAAAATTCACGCAATAATGTGGCATTTTTTATGCAGCATTTTTCCTGCTAAGAGACAAGTTTTTTTCTATTGTACAAAAGTCTGCAGCAAAACCCTATCATTTATACCTACTGTTATTGAGCTCTGACTTCCTCCATACCTAGAGCCGTTGTATAAGCAATTAAAGCCGGCTGTAGGGATGTAATTACTTTTCGTGTAGGACGATGATTGCATTGTCATCCATTCATTTGGTCTCAGATTCTGAGCTAACACTTTATTCTATCTATCCTTGACAATGACTACATTAGCTTTCGAGAATTACATCCCAGCTGCAATTTCTGTACGTAAGGTACATATGTCAAGCTGTAACGAAAATCTGTTCCCTGATTGTAGGATTTCATCAATACATGATGCTTTATGATAACTAGAAATTATTATTTTCTCCCCTGATCTGACACATCACATGTTAAAATAATAAAGGACTGCTGTTTATGAATTTTAATGCTGTCATCAAAGCCAAGCCTAAATGCAGTCCTGATAATACTACTCGAGTAATACAGTCTGTGATGGTGCAGACTCAGGTTAGGATAATAAAATGACTTATCCATCACCGTCACTTCTAGGTTCTAGTTTTGGCCACATCAGATATCCATGGGAGAATTTCTGAGTTAAATCAGGAAAAAAAAGAAATCAAATTACCATTCTCCTTGGAAGGTGGCTGTCACCTTGCACCACTCACCTGTGTTGTGCTGCCTATGGTAATGTGACAGGCCATAATCATAAAGATGATGAATTGAATGCAGGAGAACAGCATCAATTCTACTAACCTGACTCGTGAAGGCTGTTGACCCCCATAAAACATGCTGACTTATGTGCCGCATGTTCGGGGCAGTGATTGCCTTAGAGATTGGAGGCTTAGCACATACTGACTGCTCCTCTGTGATCTAGTACCATCAGCACAAAATGGCAATAATTGTCACACTGAAAACTAATTGAGGTTTTTGGAGAAAATGCTGACATTTCAATATCATTCCCAGCAGTATAATTCCCTTTCAACTAAATTTGTGTGTTGGAAGCGACAGAATATCGTTTTCTATTTTTATTTCATTTTTGACAAAAATACTAGAAAGGTAATATTATGCCTAGTGTCATATTTTTCTATACTTAAAGCAAAAATCTATTCCTTGTTTATTGAGCACTTAAAGGGAATCTGTCAGCAGGTTTTTGCTACCTCCTCTGACAGCAGCATGTTGTAGGCAAAGAGACTCTGAAACTAATGATGTTCAAATTGGATTACTGGCTGCAGCCGTTCTGTCACAATCAAACAATTAAGTTTTAGCCATGTAACAGAGCTGAGAGAGCTGTCCCCACCCACTACAGGCCCTCATTACAGATTGTGCCTTGACAGTGAGGTGCTGGTCACAGTAGGGGTGTACTGGACTGCCTTGTGTGTGCATAGTCCTGCAATGGTAATCACCAGGTGACCAAGCCTTTAGATTACATAAATGATAGCACACACACTGATAAGAGAGCCACAGTTAACTTTAGTTTTTATCCCTGCAGCATGCTGTCCTTATCTTAGATAGCAAAAACCTGCTGACTCATTCCCTTTAATGAGAATATTGACCTTTTAACATTATGTCATTTACAGGTCTAACATTGTGTTCTCCTAAATTTATTTTTATACCTTTATAGCAATCGGAGCTACGTTTTTCTAATACATTGTTCCAAATCCTCTGCATAAAGTTGAGTAATACAATTTGGATTAAATCAGTCACTGGGGAGAGCAAAGGAGCTAACTATAGACTGTTCATTGAAGACCAATTCCTATTATGATATTTTAAGAAATTGTTTATTTATAAGTTTTTTAAAAGTGTTATTATCTTGTTTTATTGCATTGTGTGATATTTCTACATTTTTTAAATTATGTTTCTAAAACAGGAAAGAGTGGTGGGTTTACATGTCCTTGCCCCTAATGCTGGAGAAATTACACAAGGATTTGCCGCTGCAATAAAATGTGGTCTCACCAAAGAACAACTAGGGCAATACAATAGGAATACATCCAGTCTGTGCAGAGGTAAGTGCTGGAAATGTGACATTTCATCTAGACATTCAGGAGCCTCAGGTTATTATAGGATTCCAGAACATCTTCAGAGATGTAAAAAACAAAAACACGTTAATGACTACCTGCATGATTCATAGTGCACTCATATATATGAGCAACTACCTGTGGATAAATCATAGTGCACCCATATATATTAGGGACTACCCAGATTATTAGCGCACCCATATATATTAGTGACTACCTGCATGATTCATAGTGCACTCATATATTAGAAACTACCTAGATAATTCATAGTGCACATATATATTAGTGACTACCTGCATGATTCATAGTGCACCCATATATATTAGTAAGTACCTGCATAATTCATAGTGCACTCATATATTAGCAACTACCTGGATGATTCATAGTGCACCATATATATTAGTGACTACCTGCATGATTCATAGTGCACCCATATATATTTTGACTGACCTAGATGATATAGACCTATATAAGTGACTTCTAATGATTCATAGTGCACCCATATATATTATTGACTACCTGCATGATTTTTAGTGCACCCATATATATTAGTGACGACCTGCATGATTCATAGTGCACCCATACATATTAGTGATTTTGATAAAATTACTGTTTTCTTTCCTGTATATTTAGAAGTCCATGAATATGCTGGGCTGCTTGAGTAGTCCTATAATGATAATTTCCAGCTGATTAAACAGTGATTTCATCAAAACTATAAGCAATCAAAGGGGGACAAGGGTTAACGGGAATGGCTCGACTGGACTCACGTGCAGTTGTCAGTGCCAGGCAGGGCGTCTGTAGCCTTTACACAAGGTTGTCATTTTATACTTGCTGTTGACAAAGGACTGAATGTCCGAAACGCGTTCAGCTGTACGGGACTGCGTTCCCGATTTGTTTTTATCACCCTGTAACACTGAATAAAGAAATTTGAAAAATTGAAGAAACCGTCCAAGTGCCGGCTTTTTGTAAAGTTTATCAAAACTACACTGAGCAGTCTACTAAGTGACACATCTCTGGAATCAGGATCTATGATCCTACATTATGCTGCTCTTAAATTAGGTAGCAAAAACCTGCTGACAGATACCATTTTATGAACGTAGGTATTTCCCCATATTCCACACCTGCATACACTTGTGTGTGCCAACAACAAACCAACACACAATATTATGCACAGAGCGGCTGATTTGTTAAATAGTTTCTACCTTTTTTTCAGAATGAAACTGGAGTGTCGCAAACTTTTTGTGCAACTCAGACTTTTGCAAAGAGTTTGAGACTTTGGGCATTTTTAGCCATTTCTGCCAACTTATTTAAAAGAATACAGAGCTTGGAAATGTCGGGGTATTGCAAAGTGCACTCAATAGATTAATTATAATTTACTCTACAAAAAACAAGTAAATTACGGCAGACACATACGCCACCCCTAAACAGGAGTACATTTCTGGCAGTGGCACACAATAATTGAAATATGCACCAACTTCATTAAGAGGTGTAGGGGCCCTTTCACATCAGCGTTTTTTTTCAAATCGCGGCAGATGCGGTGAAAAAAACGCATCTGCCGCGATTACCGCATACCGGCTGCACTTGCGGCACGGTTGCGGCGCGGTTGCGGTAAACGCCATACAAGGTATAGGCGGACTTGCGGCAGGTGCGGCAAGTGTGGTTTTGGCACTTGCGGCAGGTGCGGCCGCGCAAAAAAATGCTGTCAGCCGTGTTTTTTTTCGCGGCCGCACCTGCCGCAAGTGCCAAAACCGCACTTGCCGCACCTGCCGCAAGTGCATAAACCGCACTTGCCGCACCTGCCGCAAGTCCGCCTATACCTTGTATGGCGTTTACCGCAACCGCGCCGCAAGTGCAGCCGGTATGCGGTAATCGCGGCAGATGCGGTTTTTTCACCACATCTGCCGCGATTTGAAAAAAACGCTGATGTGAAAGGGCCCTAAGCCTGTTTATGAAATTGGTGCGTCTTACTCTACTGCACTCTTCAAAACACTGGGGTACATAACACCAGTGTTAAGAAACCAGGGCCAGAGAGGATGTTTTGTTACCTTTTCTTAAACTACACCCTCTCCAGTGTTCATTTCTCCAGTGTTGAGGCAATGATATCTGTGTTATCAGAATTAGTCCACGAGTAGCTTTGGTCTGTAATTGCAGCAATACAGAAAATGGCTCCAGCCGGTAGCATAAATATGTGCACAGTTCATTGCAGCCTGAGTGTGATGTCATATAACGCAGTGGTATGGCAGACCAAACCACATTTCCTACATGCTTCGGAAGTTACTATTTCATCTGCCAGGGCACATTGCTGTAGAGCATTGTTGCTACTTTTATTTGTGTTTCGGTATGCATGTCACATCACAGTAACTAGCAATAAAGATGGAGCTTAAAATAGAACTGCAATGCATGTTCTTTTCCAAGACAAGCAGGACAAACCCTAGAAAGTATAGCCGTTACTTCTCTCATTAGAAGTCAGTGCAAAGTCTGTGCTTAGAAAAAAGAAGGTTCTAAATTATAAAGTGCGCCCAAATTCAGGAAAATGAAAACTGGTTACAGAAATGTATGGAATTCATTGATGATGTCTCTTAAAAGTTAAGAATTCTCCACGGTCAAACCCTGCAGAGCAATGCCCATTGCCTCAATTCACAATGCACCCCATATATGTGTGTATATATATATAAAAAATATATATACGGTGTATATATATATACATATATATAATATACACATGGTCAAAATTGTTGGTACCCCTCGTTGAAGAGTAGTAATAAATAAAAAATCTATGAAAGTGAACAAATGAAAGTCAGACATTGCTTTTCAACCCTGCTTCCACAGAATTTTTAAAAAAATGAAACTTATGACATATGTCTGGACAGAAATGATGATACTCTTAACTTAATATTTTGTTGCAATCAAACAATTTCTGTAACTGTCAATGAGACTTCTGCACCTCTCCACAGGTATTTTGGCGACTCCTCAAGAGCAAGTTGCTCCAGTTGACTCATTTTTGAAGGTTGCCTTTTGCAGACGGCATATTTCAGTTCTTTCCAAAGATACTCAATAGGATTTAGGTCAGGGCTTATAGAAGGCTACTCATACTAGCCCCATATTGTCCTCTAAGCCATTCTTGGGCGTTTTTAGATGTGTGTTTTGGGTCATTATCCTGTTGCAAGACCCATGACCTGCGACTGGTACCAAGCTTTTTGATACTGGGCAGCACATTTCTCTCTTGAATCCCTTGATAGTCTTAAGATGTCATTGTACCCTGCGCAGATTCAAGACACCCTGTGCCAGATGCAGCAAAGCAGCTCCTGAACATAACAGAGCCTTCTCCATGTTTCACAGTGTTCTTTTTATGATAACCTTATTTTTTCTGTTTGTTAACATAGAGCTGAAGTGCCTTGTCAAAACGTTCCATTTTTGTACTCATCTGTCCATAGGACATTCTCCCAGAAGCTTTGTGGCTTGTCAACATGTAGTTTGGCAAATTCCAGTCTTGAGTTTTTTATGATTGTTTTTTCAACAATGGTGTCCTCCTTGTTCATCTCCCATGAAATCCACCTTGGGACAAACAATAACGGATGGTGCGATCGGACAGTGATGTTCCTTGAGCTTTAATCTCTTTAGAAGTTTTGTCGGGGCTCTTATGTTATCATTCATATTATCCGTCTCTTTGATTTGTCATCAATTTTCCTCCTGCGGCCACATCCACTCGCATGGATCTTAAATTTCTAAATAATATGTGCAACTGTAGTCACAGGAACATCATGCTGCTTGGAGATGGTCTTATAACCTTTACCTTTAACATGTTTGTCTATAATTTTCTTTCTAATCTCCTGAGACAACTCTTTCCTTAGCTTCCTCTGGTCCATGTTGAGTGTGGTGCACACAATGTCACCAGATAGCACAGTGAGTATCAGCCCTATATATAGGCCCACTGACTGATTACAAGATTGTAGACAGCTGATTTGCTAATTAGTGGCCGCACCTTGATTTAACATGTCCCTTTTGTCACATTATTTTCAAGGGTACCTTCATTTCTGTCCAGGTCTATTTCATGAGTTTAATTTTTTTTTTAATTCTGTGGAAGCAGAGATGAAAAGCAATGTCTGACTTTCATTTGTTCATTTTCATAGATTTTTACTTACTATCACTTTTGTCAGATTCAAGTTATTTCTGTGACTATTGTGAGTTTGTTCTTTCATTAAAAGAAAAGCACCAATAATTTTGACCATAATGTATGTTTATATATATATATATATATATATATACATATATATATAAACACATGTATATATATAGTAAATACCTGAGTGATTCATAGCGCATACATATGTGCGGTATATATATGTTAGTTGTTAGTGAAAACCTGTATGATTCATAGTGCACCCATATATATTAGTGACTACCTGTATGATTCATAGTGCAGCCATATATTAGTATCTACCTGCATTATTCATAGTGCTCCCATATACATTAGTGTCTACCTGAATGATTCATAGTGCACCCAAATTTATTAGTGACTACCTGCATGATTCATAGTGCACCCATGTATATTAGAGACTACCTGGATGATTCATAGTGCACCCATGTATATTAGTGACTACCTGAATGATTCATAGTCCACCCATATATATTAGTGACTACCTGCATGATTTATAGTGCACTCATATATATTACCATCTACCTAGATGAGTCATAGTGCGCACATATATATTAGTGACTACCTGCATGATTCATAGTGCACACATATATATTATTGACTACCTGGATGATTCATAGTGCACCCATATATGTTAGTGACTACCTGCATGATTCATAGTGCACTCATATATATGAGCGACTACCTGTGGATAAATTATAGCTCACCCATATATATTAGTGACTACCTGCATGATTCATAGTGCACTCACATATTAGCAACTACCTAGATGATATATAGTGCACGCATATATATTAGTGACTTCCTACATGATTTTTAGTGCACCCATATATATTACGGTAGTGACTACCTGCATGATTTCTAGCGCACCCATATATATTAGTGACTACCTACATGATTCATAGTGCACCCATATATATTAGTGACTACCTGGATGATTCATAGTGCAGCCTTACATACAGTATTAGTGACTACCTGATTGATTAGTGGACCCATTTTTGCAATGCTTCAGTCACTACTATGTGGATAATATATAGTACTGTATATATCATTCACTAACTGTATAATTGACAGTGCACTCACATACATAGTTCAGCATCTGGATAACTCACAGTGTGTTTATATATATTATTCATGCAACTGGATGAATCATAGGGTACCCATATAAAAATTATATTTTGAATTTCCAACTAAATAGAACCATAGATTTGTTTTACCGTAAATGTTGTTCCATGTTAAACCAATTTGTACTTGGAAAGTAATCAGCCACTGTCGTTGTCCTGACACAGAAGCACATATGTACTTGTTTAGATATTAAAAGCTGCCGTGTGCCTCATGAGGACACTTACATAAAAACACATCAAATAAGCTTGGCGGAAAAACTCAACATCATGTTTGTCAAAGCAGCGCATTGATGCTCCCACAAAAGATGTCTTTGATTCAGTTAATTAGAGCCTTTGAACAACCCCAGGCAGACACATTGCAATTTTCTATAATTATTTTGTGACAATTCCTATCAGTTAATACCATGCAGCATGACACATTGCAGAAATGCATTTTTAAAAAAAGACATCAGTTGTATAACCAGTCAGTATGTACATTAACACTTCTTGGCCTGGTTCATGCATTGCACTTAGTAGCGTTTTTCTTAGAAGCAGCTGGAATGCTTGACATACAGGTGCATCTCAATGAATTAGAATATCATCTAAAAGTTATTTTTTTTCAATAATTTAACACAAAAAGTGAAACACATATATTATATAGAGTCATTACAAACAGAGTGATCTATTTCAAGTGTTTACTTATGTAAATTGTGATGATTATGGCTATGCCAATGAAAACCCAAAGGTCATTATCTCAGAAACTTAAAGTAGCAAGGATGAAGGGTTAAAAACCATGCTGCTGTATTCCACAAGACATCAAAGGATAAATATAATATAGATTTTTTAGTCAACACGTGTCAAGGCTCCCAGAAATGCCCTGAAACATGGCAATATGATATTGATTTGTCCTGAGGAAGGGGCCAGGGAGCCCTGAAACTTGTTGACTAATAAATCAATATTATATTTACCCTTTGATGTTTAATGAAATACAGCAGCGCGGTTTTTAACCCTTCATCCTCTCTACTCTATATGCACCACTCTGGTTACTGCAGCACCTGTGATACGATTTTATAGTGGTTGTGACTCTCACAACCACGCAAGGTGGAGCCTCTGATACTTATTTAGGTAATCATTTATTTCTCAGATCCTTCATATTTCCTACTTTAATTTTCTGAAATAATGACCTTTGGGTTTTCATTAGTTGTAAGCCATAATCATCAACATTTACAGAAATAAACACTTGAAATAGATCACTTTGTTTGTAATGACTTTATGTAATATATACATTTCACTTAATGTATTGAAAAACTGAAATAAATTAACTTTTTGATGATATTCTAATTTATTGAGATGCACCTGTATATATTGCAGGATAACAGGGAATTTCAACATAAACAGCGTGAAAACTTTGTATAGCTGATTACCGTATATACTCGCGTATAAGCCGAGTTTTTCAGCCCAAAAATTGGGCTGAAAAGTCCCCCCCTCGGCTTATACGCGAATCACTGTATACTGTATACAATCTATACAGTATACAGTGCCCCCCCCATATCAGTATACAGGCCCCCCCTTGGGTAGTAATCCTGTAAAGGAAGAGATTAGTATACTTATCCCTCCGCTGTCCCGCCGCCGCCATCGCGCTCTTGCGTCTTCATCCAGCATCTTCCGGCTTCTTCCGGCTTCCTCCGATGGTCGCAGGCAATGACGTCATTGCCTGCGCGACAGAGAAGGAAGCCGAAAGAAGACGGAAGACGCTGGATGAAGATGGAGGAGCGTGATGGTGGCGGCAGCGGGACAGCGGAGGGATAAGTATACTAATCTCTTCCTTTACAAGATTACTACCCAAGGGGGGGCCTGTATACTGATATGGGGGCTGCATATACCTCTGGGGCTGCATATACCTCTGGGGCTGCATATACCTCCTGGGGCTGCATATACCTCCTGGGGCTGCATATACCTCCTGGGGCTGCATATACCTCTGGGGCTGCATATGGGGCTGCATATACCTCTGGGGCTGTATATACCCTGGGGCTGCATATACCTCTGGGGCTGCATATGGGGCTGCATATACCTCTGGGGCTGCATATACCTCTGGGGCTGCATATACCTCTGGGGCTGCTGTATACTACCACTGGGGCTGCTGCTGTATATACCACTGGGGCTGCTGCTGTATACTACCACTGGGGAGGCTGCTGTATACCTCACTGCTGGCGGTTGTATACCTGTGCTGGAGTCCACCCTCGGCTTATACGCGAGTCAATAAGTTTTCCCAGTTTTTGGGGGCAAAAGTAGGGGGGTCGGCTTATACACGGGTCGGCTTATACACGAGTATATACGGTACATGGAAGCTACACAGTGAAAATTAAGTTTAAATCATGGTATAACCACCGTTTATTGGCTCATTCCAAGTCACTGACACGGTGCAGGGCAGTGATTACTTCACCGCTTTGTATACTAGGAACATGGCTATAAAGACATTCATGATCTGCAGTTTAGAATATGGTCAAACATTTTTGGGGATTGTGTCTCAATATAGGCTAGAAGTGAACTCTATATGTGTACAGGGTACTGCTATCTGCCCATATACAACCTCAATCCTGCTGCTATCTCTAACACTGAGCAAGGGAGATGTAGAGCAGAGGAAATTGTCAGAACTAAGCAGACTGATTTACCTTAGTTTTGAAAGACAGTCAGCTAGAAGATGACCATATAGACATTATTCAGCAGCAACATGATAGAGAATAGTAGCACCTAAAATATAAAAAAAAGGGAAATAGGAAAATACAACAGCATCCTATGTGAACATGTCCTTAGAATATTAAAATGCTTATATTACTGAAATGTGCCTTGAAAGGAAATCTGACATTAAGATCAACCCTCCACCTACCAAACCATACTCCGTTGTTTAAAATGTAGAGAAATTGACACCTTTATATCTTTTAACTGTTGCTGCATTCCTGAGAAATAAGTTTTCATTCATATGCATATGAGACCTTAAATACTATGGGTGATTAGACTCTTTCCTCCCTAGGTTGTTTTCTCACTCAGCTAATGTATCTTTAGCTTAACGGATAGTTTGCAGTCTATGCTGGGCAAGGAAATCAGACAGTGAGCTATCTTAGAGGAACCTTAAATGCCAGGTCATTCCCAGGGCACCTAACTCCTCATTTGCATACAAAATAAAATGTTAATTTCTCAAGAGTGCAGCAACAGATAGAAGATATGAAGGTGTTAATGGATTTATATTTCAAAGACTTGCAGGCCCATAAATGCAGTTAGTGAGGATAGAACTTACTGACAGATTCACTTTAAATAAGATTTCCCATATAATGTTATAAGATGCATCTATCTTCATGCAAGAAGAGTGATATAAACTTCCAATTACTGGTGTTCAAAGAAATTTTCATCACAGATTTGAAACTTTCATACACATTTGGTTGGCGACATTTCAGTAATTGTCATTCATGTTTGATATCTGAGAAAGGAAACATGACGTGATTTCTTGCAATCATGAAATATGTCTCCTTTTGATTGCAAACACAAAATTACCGAGAAATATTCACTTTTGTATTTATTGCTGCATTTAGAAATAATCATCGCCGCTTGCTGGGAAAAGAATCAGAGAAGTGCTCTTAATGCTACCATCATCTTTCCTTTCAGATATTCACCACTCTAACTGTGACGAAGCAGTCTGGAGGAAACATTATGCAGGCTGGATGCTGAGGTTAAAGCTGCTGTTTGTTGCTGTTGCCATTCTCTTGTAAAACAAGTGAGCTAAACTGGTAAAGATAGAAGACAATTCCAATGGAAGAGAATAAAGACCATCTTCACCGCTGAAGAACAAGAAGCTCATTGGCTTTAACAATGGCAGCGAACAATACAGCTAAGTGACTGGCAATAAACCACTGCAGTGCACTTAGTGCTTTTGTGATGTTACAACCCAAAGCCATACCTGGTGGGCTGTGACTGAAGAACTGCAAGCTTGGTTTATGGATCCTAGGGAGAAGTCCTAGAATTCAGTGATAATATCAGAACATTTTAACATCATTTAAAGAGATAAATATTTATATAGAAGGTACATCTAAAACATTTTCACAAAAGTAGTAAGTAGTGGAAGATGGTTACTGGGGTTGTTAGCTTTGGACAATGACATTTTGGGAAATTGGTTCCTCAAAAATATAGTGTTCACAAGTGATCGGCTGTATTCTTCAGGGACACCAAGCATAAAGTGTACAATTACCATGCTTCCCCCACAGACAAAATGATGTATTACATGATACCCATGGAAAGCAATGCATGGATGTTTGTGCAATGTATTGACATGCATCTAAGATTATGTGCTATGTGAACACGATCCGGAGGCACTGCGTATTGGACGCAGTGTCTCCGAGCCTGAGGGAAGCAGCAGGTGAAAGCAGGGCGATCACAGCCTCTCTGTACCCATGGTCTGCATTCCGTGCAGGGCGGCTCCTCCCTGCATTCACCTGATGGTGATCTCTTTCAACTCCACAGCATTAAATTAACATGCTGCGAAGATGCCGAAGTCCGGAACCCTGCATTGGAACGGTGTACACGCTACAGTCGGGAGAAGCATAGTGGGATTGGGATTTCTTGAAATCCCATTCTCTATCCTGATACTGTACTACGAGTCGTTTTGGATGCAGTGCCAATACATTGCATCCAAAACACTGCAGTTCCTGATCGTGTGCACACACCTTAAGGGAAATACTCTTCATTCAACTTCTTCGTCTGATCCCTTGGAAGGACACCTATCTAATAAATCAGAATATCCACTTAGGACATATTAAAATGGGCTCTGTAAATAAAGCCACCACTAATACATATGTTAGCTAGGTTGAGGCTGCATGGTTATATTTTTAGCCATTATAGTCCACTTTATTATTATTATTTTTCAATTGAAGATATTAGAAGTACTCAAAAGAAATAGACCTCTACTGATGTCATCAATGTAGATCTCTCCTATGGAAAGTAATGAAAAATGACTTTATTAGATTATTTTATGTAGTACGTTGTAGCAATGACAAATACTCCTGTATAACTCAATGCAGTGAAATACATTTTGGTGATCCAGTACTTGGAGGACATGCATGAAAGCTAATGAGAAAAGTTGATGAAGTCATCGCATTGTATGTCATTTCCTTTTGTGTTCATAATGATATAAGAAAATTTGACCTCATTCAGACATCCATTTTTTCTTGTACATGAATGAAATAGTGTGTCCATATTTATGATCAATCATTTTCTCATATGCTAAAGAAAAAAAGAATTCAAAGCTTCTTCTACAATGACTAAAACAAAGCACCTAGATTGCACAAAGATGCATTCATGTGATCTCGGTGATTTTCACGGACCCATTGACTTGTATGGCTATGTTCAGATGATTACATGTTTTGTCCATCTGTTGTCCACACAGGCTAATTTGTGCATGGACCTTAGGTCTTTGTAAGGCCTTAGGCTAGGGTCACATTTGCAGTTGTTTTTTCAAATCCGGATCTGGTTTGACCATTAATAATGGTCAAAACCGGATCCGGATGCGCAGCCAAAGGCTGCAATAGAAAAACCAGATTGCACTTAATGCAATTTGGTTACCGCATCTGGTATTGCAGCATCGGTAAAAATCATGCAGGCTGCATTTTTCAGAGCGGTTGAAAAGCTGGATCCGTTTTTTTTTTAGAATGGCTGCCTATGGCAACTGAATCCGACCCAAGGGACTGGGATGTACGCAAGACGTTTTGGTGCTACAATGTTTTCTCATTGCAGATCCAGATCGATTACTGGATCCAGATCTGCAATGTGATGCCAAATGTGACGGCACACAGTATTACCGGAACGGTAATGGATGAGGTTACCGGATTGTGCCTTCCAAATGTGACCCCAGCCTTACTCCCATTTGCGTATAAAAAAATCGCTCTGATTCTCTTCCAGAAACGTGGGCTGAGCTCATGTTTATGTCCATTCTATATGGCATGTGAGTGCTATGAGACAGTGTGATTTTTTTCTTGCCTATTATCTGTATGCCACTCGTATGCATTTCAATTTTTTCTTCTCAGCAACTATTATTCTACAATCATTTACATACGGTAATTTACCATTTACTGTGTTATATGCTACAGAATGGGAATGTATCTGTAACAATTGGATGAGATATGGATGGTCCGTTGTTTCTCTCGCATCCATAGTCATGCATTGGGGAGTCATGTGCGATATAAGGGTCAATTGCAGCATGCTGAGATTTTCTTCAGTCCAATTATAGCTGAGGAAAAATTTGCAAATGAACACTGCCTCGTTGAATGCAAGTGCACTCTGATTTTTATCACATTGCAATCAGCATATTTATATGCAAGTAGGAATAAGGACTAAAATGAAGTCACTCAAAGACAAAAAAGAAAGAATAGAAGGAGCCCTTCCGGGTTTTACCTGGTGGTTCCAGTGGTTAGGGGTGATGCATTGGGTTTGCACTAACCTGGCTTGATTGTGCATCCCTGTTCAACCCCAGGGAAGAGTTTTGCAGTCGGATCCAGGTACAGCTTCTGTGTGCGCACACCTGAGGAAGGTGGCAGACCGCCAGTGAAACATGTAGTGCCTGGTAAATAAAATTTATTTTAATCATTCTTAGGGCTTGTAGACACTCTGCTACTTACAAAGGAGTCTCTCGGACGAGACTCTGAAGAGGCTGGAGCAGTGACCCTGAACGGCCTCTCCCTATCTGGACGGGGCTGTCAGCTGCTTGTGTTTTTGTGCAGCTCCACACTCCCCATCCAGAGAGGGAGAGGCCATTCAGGGTCACTGCTCCAGCCTCTTCAGAGTCTCGTCCGAGAGACTCACATATAAGTAGCAGAGTGTGTCTGACCCCTAATGCCTGTTATCTTTCACCCTCTTACATGCACCCATTAAGCCCACTCCTGTCTCTGTTGCTTTTCCTAAAATGAAGGCGCAGCATGTACTAGACTAGTACCATTTATAGAATAGACTAATGCCACTTGGGCCCATCCACTATGCGGGTACACAGAGCTGGTCATGTCATGCAATTTGAGAACATGGCTTTGATCTGTGACTCAGATGAAAAGTGGACAAATGAATATAAAAAGAAAATGGACTTGTGAACAGCACTTTATACTGTAAAAATTAATGCGTGAATGAGGCCTTTAGTTAGCGCGTCGCTCATAAGGATTACACAAACATGTATTACACTGGTAGTAATGTATATGTTACTATTTGCATTTAATATTTATCTGCATATAAGCATTTAATTCTATAACTCATTGTGTGATTTATCTATATACAGTGATAGAAATAATGTATCGGAAAGTGATGAAAAACTGTTTCTTCTCAAATATTGTAAATGAGAATAGGACAGCGGACTCCTGTTTATTAACCCTGAGATTTAAAATTACATTTAGTTTTGAAATTAGGAATTAATTTGATAGGTAACTATGAGTTCTAAAGACCGTTCACTATTATTCATGTACATATCTAGTTTCTTAAAGATGAATTAAGCTTTACTCGGTCACTGTGGAATTGTATTTTTGTAGCAATACCTTTATGTACTAAACAGGACAATCTATCCCTTTATGTGTTTTATGTCTTTAGTGATACAAGAATATTTGTCAATTACATATCTATTTTGTTAAATGCTAATCTTGTTTAGCAAATGGTTTGAAATAAAATGTATTATTTTTGATAAATGTTGACTCCTTGACTCTATATGAAAGCATGTCATAACTCAAGGTTAATGGGCTGCAGAATTCCTTAGCTTCTAAAAGCATTGTGCTGATATTTTGCAGAATAACTCACCAAGGGAATGTTTTTCATTACAGTCAGGCCGCATGCACTGTGCTATTTGTAGCTGCTCCATTCTCTGCAGTTGAAGGTTTTTACACAATTTGCTTAGAGGACAGTTGCAAAGGCAAAGAAGAAATTAAACGTATACCAATAGTCTAGTAATGTTTAGAGCTGAAAAGTGATAGATCAGTGTCCTCTGGATATACAGATGTATCCAAATTTAAATAAAATAACGTGTTATCTTACAGACTGCAGACTTCAAACATACAGCTCTGAGATAAGTGTATCAACTGATAACAGCTCTATCATACATACCTCAATTGGCCATAGCAAGGCTATCATATATGAAGAAACATATCACTTGTTGAGCACAAAACGGGTTATCTCCAGGACCTCCAGCTTCATCTTCCTCAATGTTTGATATCTTTGCACTGCTATAAAGCTGCCAGACTGACAGGTGACTAGAGGTGGGGTCACACGCGGCGATGTCGCCCGCGACATCGCCGAAAGGTGACGTCACAGCGATGTCGCGGGCGATATTGCAAGTGCGTCGCGCTGTGTGACAGCGCGACGCAACTGCAAATTATCGCTAGGCGCAGGTTGACAGGTTTATGAACATGTTCATAAACCTGGCAACCTGTGACCAGCGATTAGGCTGGATCGCGCCGTCTGACACTGCTAGCGGCGTGATCCAGCCTATATCGCAGTGTTGTTGTGGATCGCTCGCTGGGCTGAGCCCAGCCCAGCGAGCGATGGCTCCGCCCACATCGCCGCCGCGTCACCGGCACCGTCGTGCCGTGTGACAGCTGGCCTGCGATGTCGGAAGCGACCGCGCACCTGCACGTCGCTTCCGACATCGCAGACCAGATCGCCGCGTGTGACCCCACCTTTAGAGGAGGATGACGCAGGAGATTTCCTTGTTCAGCACAACATGGGTTAAAACATATTTCTTCACATTGAGAGCTGCATTCTGGCACTGAGCTATATGTGATACTCTGGAGCACAAAAGGCTGGGGTACGCCAGCTGGGCCAGTGGTCAGGATTACAGTGACTGCTCCCAGTGAAGTAGCCTGGCTTACATTGAAACGGGGAGAATAAAAATGGAGAAAAATAAACAAAAGAAAAATAATATGCTTGTGATGCTAGTTGGAGTTTCCAGCCAGTAATGGCCGGCACTGCAAGTAATCCTCAGGAGATAGGTGGAGTGGCAGTGTAGTGTTTAACCCTCTCTAACCAGGGCTGGCTCCTGGGGGATGAGGAGGATGGGAGTAGTTGTGGTAATAGGTGTGATGGTGCAGAAGGAAAGGAGGCATACATCACAGTCTCTTTGCAATTTACCTTAACTGTAGATTTTGCCAGTTGTCCAGGGTAGAGGCACCACCAGGCTCGTGGTCCAGCCAGTCTGGGAAGAACTGAAGTCTGCTCTGCGGGGTGAAGTATTATGACCTTCTTGCTGACTTTGTCAAGTGAAAGTTTCTAGGTTTTTGCAGGCTCTCCTGTTCAATCAATCAAATTATAACATTAATTAACCCAATTAGTAAATGCTATAAAGAAAACAAAATAAAAAATCCAGAATTGTGTTCTTTAGTCACTTTAAGGGGATGGTATCATAAAACATTTTTTCCAACAATTGAAAAATATAAAGCATTAATGCTTTAATTTTTTTAATGGAGTAAAATATGAAAAATAATTAAAAATGTTTGATATTTTACACTTTACACACTAGAGAGAGCAGCCCCTTAAACTTGCCATAAAATCTAATGTACAGCTAGATTACATTATAACTGCTGTAAATGTGGGCTGGATCTGCTCCATCAGTCTGATGTCTTCTTTCCTCCTTTTTAGTTGTTTGCAACATAAGATATGATGAAGTTTAGGATGACAATGTGGAGCCATTTTGAAAAGTGATACTGAGAAGTAGATAGTATCATAGAAGATGGCTGGCAACACAATTCTGATAGTTGTGATCTTGCTCTGTCTCTTCTATGGGAGCAGTGGTGTAATGTGTGGTCACACACTGTCTACTTCTATTAGAGCAGTTGTGTAATTTGTGACCCTGCTCTGTCTACTTCCATGGGAGCAATGGTGTCATGTGTCACCACGCTATGAATAATAATAATGAATTTTTATTATATAGCGCCAACATATTCTACAGCACTTTACAATTAAATGGGGGCAATGTACAGACAATAACAACAATACAAAGTAATACATAGTTCAATAGTTACAGGAGGGGTGAGGGCCCTGCTCGAAAACTTACAATCTATAAGCTATGTCTACTTTTATAGGCGCAGTGGTTTAATTTGTGACCCTGCTCTGTCAACTTCTTTGGGAACAGTGGTGTAATGTGTGACCCTGTTCTGTCTACTTCTCTGAGAGCAGTGGTGTAATGTGTGACCTTGCTCTGTGTACTTCAATGGGAGCAGCGGCGCAATGTGTGACCCCGCTATGTCTACTTCTATGTGAGCAACTGTGTAATGTATGACCCTGCTCTGTCTACTTCTTTGGGTGCAGCGGTGTAATGTGTGACCCTGCTCTGACTACTTCTTTGTGAGCAATTGTGTAATGTATGACCCTGCTCTTTCTACTTCTTTGGGTGCAGTGGTGTAATGTGTGACCCCGCTCTGACTACTTCTTTGTGAGCAATTGTGTAATGTATGACCCTGCTCTTCTACTTCTTGGGTGCAGTGTGTAATGTGTGACCTGCTCTGACTACTCTATGGGAGCAGTGGTGTAATATGTGACCTGCTCTGTCTACTTCTTTGCATGCAGGGGTGTAATGTGTGACCCTGCTCTGACTACTTCTATGGGAGCAGTGGTGTAATGTCTGACCCTCTGTCTACTTCTTGGGAAGTGGTGTAATGTGCAACCTGCTCTGTCTACTTCTATGGAGCGTGGTGTAAAATGTGGTCCTGCTGTCTACCTCTATTGACAATGTGTAATGTTGGCCCCGCTGTCTAATTCTATGGAGCAGTGGTGTAATGTGTGATCCACTTTGTCTACTTCTATGGAGGCAGTGTGTAATATATGACCCGCTCTTCACTTCTATGGGAGCAGTGGTATAATGTGTGACCGCTCTTTCTACTTCTTTGGTGCAGTGGTGTAATGTGTGACCTGCTCTGACTACTTCATGGAGCAGTGGTTAATATGTACCCTGCTCTGTCTACTTCTTTGCATGCAGTGGTGTAATGTGTGACCCTGCTCTGATACTTCTATGGAGCAGTGTGTAATGTCTGAGCCCGCTCTGTCTACTTCTTTGGAACAGTGGTGTAATGTGCAACCTGCTCTGTTACTTCTATGGGAGCAGTGGTGTAAAATGTGGTCCTGCTCTGTCTACCTCTATGTGAGCAATGGTGTAATGTATGGCCCCGCTGTCTAATTCTATGGGAGCAGTGGTGTAATGTGTGATCCCACTTTGTCTACTTCTATGGAGGCAGTGGTGTAATATATGACCCCGCTCTGTCACGTTCTATGGGAGCAGTGGTATAATGTGTGACCCCGCTCTGTCTTCTTCTTTGGGAGCAGTGGTGTAATGTGTGACACATCCTCTGTCTACTTCTATGTGATGTGAGGTAGCGGCGTTGGTTAGGCAAGACGTGAGGCAGTGACCCAGACACTTGTTCACACAAGTGTGACCCCACTCTGTCTACTTCTATGGAAGCAGTAGTGTAATGTATGACCCCGCTGTGTCACTTTCTATGGGAGCAGTGCTGTAGTGTGTGACGCCGCTCTGTCTACTTCTTTGGGAGCAGTGGTGTAATGTGTGACACATCCTCTGTCTAGTTCTATGGGAGCAGTGGTATAATGTGTGATCCCACTCTACTTCTATGAGAGCAGTGGTGTAATGTGTGGTGCTGTGCTGTCTACTTCTATGGGAGCAGTGGTGTAGTGTGTGACACCGCTGTCTACGTCTATGGGAGTAGTGGTATAATGTGTGATCTCGCTCTGTCTACTTCTATGGGAGCAGTAATGTAATGTCTGATACCACTCTGTCTATGCCTATGGGAGCACGGGTGTACTGTGTGACCCTCACTCTGTCTACTTCTCTGGGACCAGTGGTGTAATGTGTGATTCTGATGTCTACCTCAGTGGAAGGAGTGGTGTAATGTGGAATTCCCTCAATCTGTCTCCTTCTATGGGAGCACAAACATACAGGTGCATCTCAATTAATTAGAATATCATCAAAAAGTTGTTTTTTCCAGTTATTCAATACAAAACGTGAAACACGTATATTAGAGTCATTACAAACAGAGTGATCTATTTCAAGTGTTTATTTCGGTAAATGTTGATGATTATAACTTACAGCAAATAAAAACGCAAAGGTCATTATCTCAGAAAATTAAAGCAGGGAGGATGAAGGGTTAAAAAATGCACTGTCTTATTCTACGAGACATCAAAGGGTGACTATAATATTGATTTATTAGTCAATACGTTTCAAACCTCCCAGAAATGCCCTGTAACATGGCAATATGATATTGATTTGACCTGAGGAAGGGGTCAGGGAGACCTGAAATGCATTATCCTAATAAATCAATATTCTATTCATCCTTTGATGCCTTGTGGAATACGCCAGCACTGTTTTTAACCTTTCATTCTCCCTACTCTGCAGTAGCTGTGATATGCTTTTATAGTGGTTGTGACTCTCACAACCACACAAGATGAGCGTCTGATACCTATATAGGTAATATTTTATCTCTCAGGGCGCTTTCACACTGCATTTTTATGTGATCCGATTTTACAACGGACAGCCATGGATCAGATTTTGGCCCCATGTTAGTCTATGGGCACGGATCGGATTGGATTTGCCCTTAATGGCATCCGATTTTTGTCGGATCCGATTCTGGCTGATTTTTTGCTGTGTCCAAAATCGCAGCCTGCTGCGATTCTTGGCACAGCAGGTCGAATCGGACCGAATTGGATCCGACCTGATCCGCACCAAATAACATGGGGCCTATGGAGCGCGGGTCGAGGAAACAGCTGATGTCTCCTCGGACCCGATTTTAGTGTACTGAGCATGCTCAGTACACTAAAATCGCTCTGTGCCATCTAATATCACTTCTGCAATGTATATTCATACATTGCAGAAGTGATATCCAGTGAAATGAAAGGGTTAAAAATAAAAAAATCTTTATTCTCACCTCTCCACGATCCAGCGCTGCCTCCACCGCTCTGTGCTTCTAGGACCTGGCCTGACATCACAGTGCAGTCACCTGACCGGTTACCGCGGTAACCGGTCATGTGACTATGACATCACGCCAGGTCCTGTGCATCAGAAGAAGAGAAGCTGGAAGCACCGCGGGAGTCGTGGAGAGGTGAGAATAAAGATATTTTTTATTTTTTAAGGTCTGCAAAGAGGGGGTGCAAAGAGGGGGGCAAAGAGGGGGGACAAAGAGAGGACAAAGAGGAGGACAAAGAGGGAACAAAGGGGGAACAAAGAGGAGTCCAAGAGGAGGACAAAAAGGGGACAAAGAGGGGAACAAAAAGGGGACAGAGAGGGGTCCAAGAGGGAGACAGAGGGGACAAAGAGGGGAGACAGAGGGGAGAAAGGTTACAGGATGGAGAGGGATGAGGTGACAGGAGGAGCAGGGACAGGATCCAAACTGATGCTGCAAAATATCAGAATCGGATGCCTATTTGGCATCCGATTGCAGTCATCAGTTTGGATCCGTTGCTGTCCGAGGGGTGCAGCAAAAAGTCTGATCCCCTCGGACAGCACAAAAACGCTGTGTGAAAGCAGCCTCAGACCCTTCATCCTCCCTGCTTTCATTTTCTGAGATAATGGCCTTTGGATTATCATTGGCTGTAAACCATAATCATCAACGTTAACAGATATAAACACTTGAACTAGATCACTCTGTTTGTAATGTTGAGCCCCCTAATCGCCTAGATTGGGGGCTGCATGGGCTTGTGACCCCCCAATTCAGTTGTCAGGTAACATATTGAGGTATCTGTTTCTTCCTAACATGTGTTTGTCATTATAGGTGCCTTAATATTCATGAAATATTCTCATGATGGATGGTAAAGGGTTAAGAGTCCCTGTTTATGAGGTACCAGAAGAAGGTGATTGCTGTGATTGGCTGTCCTGCATGTCTGATAAGTTTGCACCTAATTGGTTTCAAAAAGTGCTGGAGAGTGGAGTAGTTATGCCCCGACCACAGGAATTTTCTGTCAGTGTCTCTGAGGAGACGAAGAAAAACACACTATGGAGGACCTCTTGTTTCGCCACTAGAGGTCCTGCTGCACCTGTTGGTACCATAGACTCTGCAAGACCCAACCTGCCAGAGATCCTTCAAGGGCAGGAGGCCGAGATGGACCCGGGGGAGATGCTGGGTCATAGACAGGTGCCTAGACAGTGGCGGTCCCAGATGCTATACAGGAGGTACAGTTCGACAGGCCGTGGTTCTGGTGGGCAAAGACGGAAGGAAGTGTGGCGCCCCACCATGTAGGTGCCACAAAAGGGGTACTGCACTCATAAAAGCGGTGTCGTCACCCCACTGCAATTGGAACTATGGCCAGTAGGTGGAACCCTACGACTAACACCCACACACTAGGTGAGTGAGTGAGTGAGTGAGTGAGTGAGTGAGTGGAAGACTCAGTGAGGGAGAAGAGAGTTGGAGCCAGACAGCCGGCCTGGAAGGGTGCAAGGAGGGCCTCCTCAGCTGAGTGGCCCAGGAATACAGAACAGATCCCAGAGGAGAACAGAAGCAGGGAACAGGAGGCTCAGTCACGAGTTAGTTCCAAAAGGAAGAAATCGGGTACCAGAGCCCGCAACTGTGATTACTTTCACGGCTCACAGAGAATCCAATGACTGGGGATATTTTATATACAGCTCCGACTCCAAAGAGCCCAAAAGAGGGAATCAGTTCTGCAGTAGGATCCTGCAAAGGACAGTAAAAGATTCACCCGACGGGTACAAAGGAGAGGAGACTAAAGGTGGCTTTACACGCTTCAATCGCGATCCGATATCGCAGTTCAATGGCGCGGGAGCACGCAATTAGTGCACGTTCCTCCGCATCGCATTGAATGTTTACACGCTGCGATATCGGAATACAACGTCCGTGCGATGTCTCCGCCTCCCAACCCAGGATCGCACACTTAACATGGGAGTGAATGGGTGACGTTTCAAATCGCATCGTAGTTGGGCGTTTACACAGCACGATCCGACTTCAATCGCTATGCAATATCGGAGCATTGAATAGCACGCTCATTCAATCCCGATATCGCATTGACATCGTGCCTGCATCGTATTGGATGTTCACACCATACAACGCAGGCACGATTTCGGCTCCGACGATTGAACCACGTAACTTTTGATTGAAATCGTACTACGATATCGCGACGTGTAAACCCGCCATAAGAGACGCAGCAGAAGGTTAGATTATCTTTAAGAAGTCTGATTTCACCGCCACTGGAGGCAAAAGGGAAAGAAACGAATAAGTAAGGTACACAAGGAGGGATCCATCTAACAGCCAGAAGTTCTACTAGCAGCATCCGTAGCATTTGCCATTGTTGAAACATCTGCTGAACTGTAATGACTTTGGAGAAGTTCTCAGTAAAGTACCCGGTGAAGTGAGTTGTCGACTCTGCTGCATTCTTTCCCGCATAAACTGTTTCCTCCCATAGAATCGCTGCCCCGGTGGTCCAGTCCTGCCTGCGGGGGACTATACCATCATTGCCGCAATACCAACGACCACCGGAGGGCTGTAGCGGCGCTGGTGATCCCTCACCAGACACTGCAGGTGGCGTCACGACAAACCTTGTATATAATCCCTGTAAATAACCCCTTATCCATTGACCACCTGGGCCACAGCCTCGGGCAGCCACCCGTGACATCCCAGACCGAAACCGCCTGAGAGCTGAGTACCCTGCCCTGGGGCGAGTCAGAAGACAACCATAGAGGAACTGATACATCCCAGGCCGGAGCTTCACGGGATTCCTAAATATCGCATGACGTCCTGGCTGCGGATCTCATCAGGTGACAGCGGGATGACAGTATGGCGGCGGAGGGCGCTCCTTTTACTATGGATTGGGGTGACTGCGGGCATACTGCAGCAGCGGCGCTGGGATGTTGCGGGGGCTAACATGGGGCACAGACCAACAGAGGGTCACTCTAGGCCTGTCCATGGAAGCCCCCAAACAACACAGCAACTAAGGCCTGGGATTCACAGGACAATTTCCTAGGCGAGGACGCCGGGGAGTCCATGACTGTGAATCCTAGGGCCCCACATGGGTCCACGGACAGCAAACTACCAATCCCAACTACAGTAGATGGAATGGGTGAGATTTTAACTATAGATAATGCTGGTAATGATGTTTGCTCAAAGTTTACATGAGACAGCAGTGAGAGAAGCGCTGGCTGGTTGCCTGGCAACCACCAAGCCTAAGGGTGCGTTCACACACTGCGTATTTGCTGTGTATTTTTACGCGAGTGCTGTTGCAGTTTTTGCAGCGAAAACCAGAAGTGGAGCAATCAGAGGAAAAGTCTAATAGAAACAAATGCTTCACTTCTGTATGTAATGACCCACTGCTGGTTTTAATCAGCCACTCCTGGGTTAGGCTATAAAAACTGCAAGAGCACTCGTGTAAAAATATGCAGCAAATACGCAGTATGTGAATGCACCCTAAGGCTACGTTCACACATTGCACATTTTTGAGCGCTTTTTTACGAGCGCTTTTCAAAAATGCGCAATATGCCTTTTGTCTGCTGGCAAAGTGAATGTGAAATTCACTTTGCCATACAGACAGTGCGTAATTTTACGCAGCACTTTTATGGGAAAAAGCGCTGTCGTAAAAAGAATTGACATGTCAATTCTTTACGCAGCAACGCTGGTGCTTTTTCCCATAGGGGCGGCGCTGCTGGATCTGATGTCACAGAGGGGGAGGAGGAATCCTGGTTCCTCCTCCCCTCTATGACATGTGTGACCACGCCCATTTGATTTTGCAGTGTATTAATATACACTGCGAAATCAAAATTAAAGAAAGTCAGAGGTATTAAAAATAATAAAGAATTAAAAATACTTACCTCTCCGCCGGCTTGTTCATGCTATCTGGAGCCAGACACTGATTTTACAGGACCTTGCGTGACGTCATGGGCGCTGATTGGCCGCTCGCGGTAATGTGATATGCGCGTCACCTATCACATGACTGCGAGCGGACAATCAGCACCCATGACCGTCATGCAAGGTCTTGTCACATCGGTACATGGCCTTTGCTCAGCTCCGGATAGCACGAATAAGCCGTCGGAGGGTAAGTATTAATTCTTTATTATTTTTAATATCTCTGACTTTTTTTAATTTTGATTTCGCAGTGTATATTAATACACTGCGAAATCAAATGGGGGCAGTCACACATGTCACAGAGGGGAGGAAGAACCAGGATTCTTCCTCCCCTCTGTGACATCACTTCTTCCCCGGGCTGTAAAAAATCGTGCTGTCTGAAAAGCACTGCCACTTTTTTTGCGCGGGTGCAAAACACTGGTAAAAGCACCCGTGCAAAAAAACGCAAAAAAAGCACTATGTGTGAACGTAGCCTGACAGATCTTCCTGCTTAAACTACGGTAGATTTTTTGTAATATCAGAGGCCCTGCTGAAGGAAGGCATCTAAGTTAGGGATGAGCGAGTACCTTAATATTCGTACTCGCTATACTCGCAACGAGTAGGTACCGGTACTCGCTACTCGTTGCGAGTACGAATACTTTCACACTGTATCTATAGATACACTGCAAAAGTAGCCTAAAAGTGAGTAAAAGTTGTTAAAAATAATAAACTTACATACATACCTGTCTGACGCCTGCACCGGAAGCGGCAGAGAAGCCATCCGATCGCTGGACAAGGACCTGTAACTACCAGCCAATCAGATGGCCGGTAGTGATTTGGTCAATCAGATGGCACCACGTCACGACCACGTCATCGCTAGCGGCCACCTGATTGGCCAGTTTGCAAGGTCCTGACAGTACATCTAGGACCTTGCAAACTGGCCAATCAGGTGGCCGCTAGCGATCACGTGGTTGTGACATGGCGCCATCTAATTGGCTGGTAGTCACAGGTCCTTGTCCAGCGATCGGATGGCTTCTCTGGTGTCGGACAGGTGAGTATGTAAGTTTATTATTTTTAACAACTTTTACTCACTTTTAGGCTACTTTCGCAGTGTATCTATAGATACACTATGAAAGTATTAGAACTACTCGCTACTCCCGAGTACACATAAGTACTCGGAAAGTAGCGAGTAGCCCGAATACCGCTAATATTCGGCGAATACCAAATAGTAGCGAGTATACTCGCTCATCCCTAATCTAGGTAAATATTCCCCCTCAGCCTTCATTTAACTAGTGCTATGAAGGACAAAATAAGGCAGCACGATTAAATTGATTTTTTTCAGTGCTGCCCAATTTTAATCCTGTTGTGAGGCATGCTGGCATTATGGCATGTGGCCAACATGACTCACGTGGCCTGCTGCAATCGGAGTGATTGCTGGACCTAGCAGTACACACAGAGTTAAGTGGTAGTTAGCTCTGTAGTGGTATGCAAGGGGTTAACAGCAGCGAGGTCTGTGCATGAGTGTGTGCTGATTGAAACACTACATTGCAGGTGTGGGTGTGGCAGCCAGGATAATAGCTGCCTGGTGCTGTGAGCTGGAGGCAGTCAGTGTGGGAGAAACATCCAGCCTGAGAGGATGATGAGTCAGAGGCGTTCCATCCCTTTGGGACGGGGAGGGAGGCCTGTCATTGCCATGCGGGAGGCACCTGTCCCTCTGACCGAATGTGTGTGAGCCTGTGGCCGGACGCAGGGGTTTGTATGGCTCATAGAGTTGGGAATCCTGGCAGAACATGAAGGGTGTTCGCTGGACGTGTTGGTGCAGCCGTGGTCCAGGATACCTGCCTGGTATGGAGGTTTGGAGGCGGTTGGCGACCTGAATAGCACGTGAGGAGACCTTGGGGATGCCTTGATTGCCCTGTAGCTCAGGTTTGCCAATCCCTGATCTGGACCCAGAAGGGCATGGATGTGTTAGGATGGACTGTGTGTCAGTATGAGTAAGTATGTGGTCCATGGATGTAATGTGTTGGACGACATGCGGTGGGTGTAGGAGCCCGGTAATGCCGGAGCCCATATGGATGCTATATTGCATGGGAGATACCGAGTACGGCTCAAGGGCCAGGCGGTCATAGCCACCATTGGGACTGACTGTAATGTCATGAGATGGTCCCGTTGACCTTGTGTGAATGTGAAGGCTGTATGCAGTTAAGCAGCCTGTATGAGACCGTGCGACCTGTGTGAATGGGGTTGAGACGGCATATGTGTTACATAAGGTGGGGACACGTACTATGCCCTGGGACTAGAAATGTCTTGTACGGGGGTTCTGCACATAATGCTCCCTGTAACTAAGGTGGGCTCTGTGATCAAGTTAATGTGGTATATAATGTTCTAGAGGTCCCGATGATAACCATGTGATAGAATGTTGTTATGTTACTGTATGTATTATGTGTGGAATAAGGCCATAATCGCCATATGTTCGATGGAGCTGTAATCCATGCTCCCAGGTATATAAGCCTTAAAAAGAGGTACCGTATTTTCCGGCGTATAAGACGGCTTTTTAACCCCTAAAATTCTCCTCCCAAGTCGGGGGTCGTCTTATACGCCGGGTACAGGCGGGTACTGAGGAAAAAAATTGCCGGCATCCGTCCGCCGTGCATGATATAAGGCCCCCCCCCCACGAAAATGAGCGGTGGCAGGTGGCAGGCAAGAAAAAAAAAATGATACTCACCTGCCTCTGCCATCCATGTCTTCCGGAGCTTCCCGCTGCCACCACCGATGTGTACATAGCCGCCGGGCGCCATAGGAGCTTACCACCGCCACCGCCGCTGTACGTAGCCGGGCGCCATAGATGTACGATAATAAGCCATCAGCCAATCGGGAGGCTGCTGGGGTCTGATTGGCTGAGGCATTACCGTACATCTCCTGAACTGAGGTAACTGCCTTCTCAGTGAGTATGTACGGTAATGCCAGGGCCAATCAGATGCCAGCAGCTGCCTGATTGGCTGATGGCTTATTATCGTACAGCTACGGTGCCCGGCTACGTACAGCGGCGGTGGCGGTGGTAAGCTCCGGCAGGGTGCGGTGGCACAGCAGTGGCACAGTGTGTCTGGCTGTGTGTATGTCTGACTGTGTGTGTGTGTCTTACTGTGTGTGACTGTGTGTGTGTGACTGTGTGTGTCTGTGTCTGGCTGTGTGTGTGCCTTACTGTGTGTGTGTCTGTGTCTGACTGTGTGTGTGTGACTGTGTGTGTCTGTGTCTGGCTGTGTGTGTGCCTTACTGTGTGTGTGTCTGTGTCTGACTGTGTGTGTGTGACTGTGTGTGTCTGACTGTGTGTGTGACTGCAGAGGAATATTGGGGGTTGATTGAGGCTGTACTCCCCCACCACCACTGTAATACTATAATATATGGAGGACTACGGGGGTGCATTACACTATATGGAGCACAATGGGGTGCATTATATTATCTAGAGGACTATGGCGTGCATTGCACTATATGGAGCACAATGGGGTGCATTATATTATCTAGAGGACTATGGCGTGCATTGCACTATATGGAGCACAATGGGGTGCATTATATTATCTAGAGGACTATGGCGTGCATTGCACTATATGGAGGACTACGGGGGTGCATTACACTATATGGAGCACTATGGGGTGCATTATATTTTCTAGGGGACTATGGCGTGCATTACACTATATGGAGGACTACGGGGTGCATTATAATATATTGAGGACTTTGATGATGCATTATAATTTATGGAGACAATTATACTATATGGAAGCCATTATAATACTTAGAGGGCTCTGTGGGAGCATGATAATACTTGAAGGGGTATGAGGGAGCCTCTATACTTTATGCAGGGCTATTTTAGGCCTGTGTGGTGGCCATAATACAGTGTGAAGAGATGTAGGGGTCATTATTCTATATGTGGGTCCATTATATTGTGTGGGGGTCATAGTGGAAATCATACCATAGAAGAGGGGGTAGTCTTATACGGTGAGTATATCCCAAACTCCATATTTTAAGTGGAAAAGTTGGGGGTCGTCTTATACGCCCAGTCGTCTTATACGCCGGAAAATACAATATATGTGCAATATAGTATACCGTTATTTTTAATGTTGTGTTGATTAATGTTCATATGTGAGTGTACTATGTATTTATATGTGATGTGAGCAGTTTATGGACTTTAAGAAACTGCTATATAATTTTTTACGGTTAAAAACAGTGGTTTTGGTGTCATTTTCCGTTGCCAAGAGAGCCCTTAGGGGAGCGCTACCTCACACTATAATTACGGGTGTTAGGAAGGAAATCAGATTAGAATGTGGATAGCAGAAAGACTTACAGGTTGTTCCACGTCTGGTTTCAGGCTTTCTCTATGTAGGTTGCTGTGCTGGCTTATTCCAGCACCTCGATATTATGCTCGATGTATATAGAAAATTTTGGGACTCAGCATGGCTGAGCTACGATGAGGCATTTCAGCAGAAAGTGGCAGTACGTCTTCATGTTTGTTAGGGGATTCAGGATGTAGGTCTTTGGATAAATTTGATGTTGCCCCAGTAGCACAATGCTCTGAGTATGGCATCTCCACAGCCGCTGAAGAAAGGTATATGCTTTTCATTTAATGATGCTGGTGTACATGGCTGATTACCTGCCGTTTTCACACTAATGCTCTTGCACTGTGCCGCACCGGCTTCACAACGCTTTCAGAAATAGGGTGCCGCCTCACATCTTATCGGACTTTGTGATACTAATGCAAAAGGGACGCACACCAGTGAAGGTGTCAGTAGTGCACCCATTGTTAGACATTTTTCCCAACCGGGCGGAAGTGCAAATAGTAGTGCAGGTTGTCACTGTTATGACGATTTGGCATCTGTTTGTTGTAGTTCCCAAAAAGGTGGCTGGGTTTTTTTCGAGTCTTCCATCACTTATCGTAACCTGTTGGTTCTTCCTTGAATGATGAGGTATCCTCGGATTTGGCGTCAGTATCTTATATATTAGTTGCTGTGGCGGTTGGATTGTTGCAGAAAATTCAGGGGACATTCTCTGATGGTGTATGCTGAGATAAAATAAGCATTCCAGATTTTGCCAGCTACCCTGGCGGGTTTTAACTCTTTCGGTCTTCTCTTTCAGCAGATATCTTGTTGTTGATAAATGCTTGCTGTTCTGCATTGTGCTCTCGTTTTTATTTTTAAGCTTTTGTGTTATTTTTACATTGGGTCACAGAGTTTATGGTGCGGTCGAATGGCATCTTGCACTGCCTCAACGAATTTCAATTTTTCAGCCCTCCTGATTCGTTGGAGTGCAGCCGGGTAGTCCTGAATTTTCAGAATATTTTTGGATGCTTTTGGGATCCCATTGGCCATGGAAAAGTCGGTTTGGACCATTTAGTGTCCTTGACTTTTTTGGGAATCGTTCTCAATTCTGAGTTCATGGAGGTGCTCCTTTCTGAAGAGAAAGTGGCAATGCTTGTGTGCAACTTTGAGCAGGTGTTACCTAGAAAAAAGGTAACCCTTCATGCGCTGCAGACCTTATTGGGTATCCTTAACTTTGCGTTGCAGATTATGCCCATGAGGAAGGTTTTTTAGTAGGCCACATTACAATAGTAGGAAAGGGCTATCGTTGCATTTTGCACATATCTGAATCACTAGCTATATGCATGCAGATATGCTGGTTTGGCTGCAATTTTTACAGGAGTTCAATGGGAACTGCTGCTTTCAGGCCCTTTTTTTATTTCCTCATGGGCCTGTTCATAAATTCAGTTACAGAAGTTGATTTTAATCTGCAGTTCGGAAGGCTTTGGGTTTTTCCCCCCTTCTTTACCAGTCAAGGGGTAGTCAGCAGCAAAAGCCGTATTGTGGTGAATATAGTGATTGCTGTATTAGTTGCTGTGACAGTCTGGGGTCTGTAACTGAAACTGGCAACTAAAGGAATATCATTATTGTCTGACAGCCTGCTCTTATCAAATTATTTTCTAAGTATTTGGTGTTAGTGACAATGTTGCGGCAGCTAATGCTGCTGGGTCCAAGGCCTTGGCTTTGGAGTCATTTCTTGCGTCAAGTGAATTTTTCTCTTCCCAGAAAGGGATGGAGTCAATACACGCCTTATTAGACATCGAGCATAGCAACTGTGGAAACTATACCAGCGCTAATTTACTCTTGGATCCGAAAGTCTTTAGCACCTGTAACATGGGCCACGTAGTCGGATGCTTGGAGTGATTGGATAAATTGTTTTGCATTACAGCAAGTTTCCTGTCTGTCGACTCATCCAAGGTTGGCCTTAAGTTTTTCCAAGGCTTATTGGCTAAGGGTTTCAGCCAATCCAGTTTATATACTGTAAATCTGTAGCAGGTATTTTGTTCTTCCTGAAGTTACATGGTAAAGTCTCCTGGTTATCATTGTTTCCTGTTCGACAATTTCTGAAAGGTTTAATAATACAGCACTTCTGGCCAGACGGAAGGAGACCTATATCCCTTGATCTATTGAAATAAAAATGTGGCTGTTTTGCGTTCTGCTTGTTTGGTAAATTTGAGATTCTTTTGTTCAAATCCTGTTTTTCTTTAGTGTTCTTTGGAACATTTTTCACTGGCGAATTGAGTCACTAGGTAAGTAGCACTGATCAGGTTTGTTTTTGGGGATGTGTCTGTCTCCAGGAACTAAGTTGCTCTTTTGGTTCGCAGGTACCAGATGGACCAGATTGGGAAGAGTGTTATGGTTTAACCTTTGTGCCTTCCTGGGATCTGTGGTGTTCCACTTTTTGATTTACAAAATTGGTTGGTGTTTCACCAGGCATTCGATGGCCTAATTTTCATGCATGGGAATGGTGATTCATAAACTAGGTTTCAATTCAATTCAGTATTACAGCGCTGTTTATCCAATGGCCAAATTTTGTCTCGTTCCTTCCGTATTGGAGTAGCATCTGAGGCAGCTAGGTTGAGTTTCCGGAGGATAAAATTATAAGCATAGGGAAGGTGGGTTCCTGGGAGAGCCCAGTTTAGGTTCGACCAGATGCCCTTGTTTAATCTCTATTGTCTCTTTTATAGGCAGAAGGACTGTATGGATCCTTGGACATTCAGTTGTTACTGATCAGAGAAGAGGGCCCAGGGGTGGATTATATGGACAATCTCTCATTTAGGAAATGAGCCGGTAAAGATTTAATAAAGCCCTGGAGAAGTTTATGCCAGTGACCGGTGGATTTTCATATCGACACATTGATATGGAGGGTTTTTTACCGGGCATATATCAGAAATATGGGATGCATCTGGATTCTGTTGTATTGGATATATTTGACATAGGTATCCGGTCGACAAGAGAAAATGGATGAGGGGTTTGGGGGGTGGCCACACTGTAATCAGTGTGGCTGTTTGGGGAAAGTTCTATTTTCAAGACGGTCTTTCTAATGGTTTTAATGGACTTTACAAATTGGAGTTTAATGAGTTGAAAAAACATTAATTTATGGAAAAAGGTATTTTATTATGTAATATTACCGTATGATTAAACTTCTGGTAATAAGGCCGAGATTTGTTTCAGTCACACAATAAAATTTTGGAAACCATGTTATGTACAAGTATTCAATCCTCCTATTCACTGCTAGCAATAGCTGAGTATACAGCCACTGATAAATATGGGTAATATATTTCAATATCGTGGGCAGGGACCAGGCATAGCCCAAGAGGCAAAGTCCCCAAGCTAGGTTTCACCCTCGTGTAATATCCAGTGCTGCCCACCCCAGTTCCTGTACTCCGGTCACCTACTGTAAAGGAAAATCAAAATTACTTATATCACTGTCCTCTCCGGCGTGCCAGTCCCGCCAGATCCCCACATCTAGCCCGACAGTCTCCGATCCTACCATCTTCATGCGTCTTTCTTGCTGTTGGAGTACCTTTTATTGTTGATTTGTTTTTATTACCGCATGTCAATGAATTGTTTATACCTCAGTGTGAGGTGGTAACATGGTATCACCATGATGGGCATTAGAAACACACATCTTGCGAGTATCACCTGGGGTGTGCATAGAAATCATGGGGCCCTGTAGCAGATGTTTAATTGCCCCCCACCCACCTTGCGCGTAATATCCAACATGGTCATGAAAGAGCATATCATAACTTTGCAGCCCTTACAAAGAAAGTTTTCATCTTATTGAACCACCTAGATTCACCATATAGTCCTCCATATGCTATGATGGGCCCCACATTGCCTTCCATATAGTAATATGGGTCTCGCATAATGCATCATACAGTATAAAGTGGCACACATAGTGCTCCAAACATAATAATGTGTGCTCCATATATTGTAGTATAATGTGCCCCACATATTGAATGATACAGTATAATGCGCCCCTCATAGTGCTCCACACAGTATAATGTCTGTGTCCCATATAGGGGCTCTATATACCATAGTATAATGTGCCCCATATAGTGATCCATACAGCATAATGTGCCCCCATATAGTTTTCCATACAGTATAATGTGCTCTACAAAGTATAATGTGTCCCCATATAGTGCTCCATATGCTATAACGTGCCCCCATATAGTGATCAACAGTATAATTTGCCCCATATAGTGCTTTGTATGGTATAAGGTATAGTGTTCCATACAGGGTAATGTGCCCCATATAGTGCTCCATACAGTGTAATGCACCCCCAAACATTACTCCACACAGTAAAATGTGCCCCATATAGTACTGCAGATTGTATAATGTATCTTATACTATTCTCCATACAGTATAATGCGCCCCCATGTAGTCATCATGATGGGCATTGAATACACAGCTCAGCTACATCAGTTTACAGTGATATAGCAGGGCTGGGTCAGTGTGTTCAGAGCACTGCAGCGTGATGAATTCTCTAGTGTGCTCTGAATATGGTGGCATGACCGGTAATCTGTAGCCTTGTAATATACTGATGACATCAGGCTGCGATCACCACTCCCAGCCGCCGATATTCACCTCCTCCCAGACCTCTACTCTCTGCAACTCTTCCGGTCAGTACTCCCACCCCAGCAGCTCCTGTCACCATTTGGCCTGTCTAAAAGCAATTCAAGAATGCGCACATAGGGTAATACCTTCTTTTATAAGGCTGAAATATGTGTAAAAAGGGAGCTGCTCACCTAATGCAGTTGTGAAAACCCACAACTGGTAATGATCGCTCATCTGTGAGTGGTTTGCTGCAGGACCGTACTTCCACAGATCACCGTGGTTCAATCAGCTTGTAGGACAAAGTACCCTGGGTCCGCGCTGCCACTTCAATTAATGGAGATAAAAACCAGCCACACGGGAATGTCTGGATTAAACAGGATTCTTCTTTATTAGTCCAACATGTTTGGATTAACTCTCTAGGTGTCCCTGAATAGGTTGGAATGACCGGTGATCTGTACTGATATACGATGAATCCTGTATCAACCATTCCCGGGGCCGATATTCACCTCCATAATGAAACTCCCCTCCTGCACCTCCGGTCATGTACTACCAAGCTGATGTCACATTTAGGCCTGAGCATGGAGCAATACAGGGGGAAATTCTAGACTGCAGCAAACGCTGTTGGCTTTAAAAGATGGCGGCGATCTCCTCCCAAAGTGTCACCGTGTTACAGCTGGAGGCAGCTGCAGTGTAGGAGATCGAGTCGGTCAGCGACTCGTCTCCTATGTACAGGGAATGCCATATTATGTTAAGGTGAGTTGGATTGTCGAATTTTTTTGTAATAAAAATGATTGATTATAATCAATAATTATTCATATAAAAATTGCTGCACCTTTCCTTGAATACCACAAAATTGGAAGTAATCAAAATGTCATATCTATCATAAAATGGTTCGCAATAAAAATGTCACCTTACCACGTAAAAAAGTTCCCACATAGCTCCATCGCAAGGAAAATGAAAATGTTATGAGTCTTGAAAAATGACAACACAAGTAATTTCTATTTCTAATGAATTTCCCACATTTTTTTAACCAGTCTAATAAAAAAAACGTTTGGTATTGTGATTGTACTTACCTGGAAAATCATGTTGCCTGGTAATTATTACCATTTAATGAATGCTGTAAAATAAATAATAATATTGTGGAATTATATTTACTGCTCAATTTCACTGCACTGTTTTTTTTTTTGCCATTTTACAGAACATTGAATATTAAAATTAAGTTTCATTCAAAGCTCCAACTTCTCACAAAATAACACAAATGGCTGATGAATGGAAAAATAAAAAACTAAGGCCACGTGCATGTGTTGAGTGTTTGGTGAGTATTTTACCTCAGTATTTGTAGCCAAAACCAGAAGTGGAACAATCGGAGGAAAAGTGTAATAGAAACATGTGCACCTCTTCGCATTTTTTTACCCTGCAGGTTTTGGCTTACACACATGACCAGCATCCACAACTGTCACACCCAGACAAGTGCTGAGGCCCTGGCCAACCAGGGAGGCCCACTCGCCGTCGGTACACCATCTGCGTTGCTTGCCAGACAGTGTCCCCAGCCCTTTGTGGCTTCTTTATGCTATCTTCTACTTGCAGGAGTTGTGCGCTGTTCCTTCCTCCCATGTGCAGTCTTCTGCTCCTCTGCACTGCCTTCTCCCAGGTGAGATGTGCAATGAGGGCAGTGTCTGACTGTTGGTGGGTTATGAATATTCATAAGCCGGCAGCATTGTCACTAAACCCCACGCCCCACAGGTGACATCTCTCATCCCTGCCAGAGATAGTAACACGACTCTGCGTCCATCTTATCATAAGCAGTCATAGCTCATGCAGGAGAAGTCAGTGCACAGGAGGAAGAAAAAGTAGAGACACAGCACACACTCACACGGGGAGAATACAGCACATAGAAGAAAGCATACAGGGGAGAGACACAGTGCACAAAAGAAAATACACGGGGGGAGACATAGCACCAGAAGACTGTACAAGGAGGATAGACACAATGTGTGGCGCCCCGCAACGAGTGCGTCACAGGAGGGTATTGCAGCCATAAATGCAGCAGCAATATTCTCTGACCCAGCAGTCATCTGGTTAATTTAGAGATCCATACTCTGCATGCCTCACTTAGCATAGAGGGCCAATCAAGGTCCTGGTGGGCGGAGTGCAAGGGTAGTGTGTAGTGGAAGTTTAAGTTCAGACTTAGTGTAGTCTGGAGGAGTCAGTCTGCAAGGAACAGCAACCTAGAAGACCTCTGCAGAACTCCAGCTCTGCAACGTAGGAGAGTGGGCTCGCACAGTCCCGTGCAGCCCCCTGGCCACCTTTTACCAGCCATTTCCCTACTAATCACGGGCATCATTATGCGGGCTAAAAACCATCCCGTGCCCTTATACAGCCGGTTTGCTGGTACCGAAGCTAGCAGCAGTTCAGCTCTGCTATGCGAACGAGAAGCGTGGAGGAGGAGCTTTACAGGAGCACCCCACCACCGCCAAATCCAGTCGTCTAACCAGCGATGTACCCACCGAGGGACCCAAGGCTCCCCAAAACATCCGGAACGTATACCCCGGATAGGGCATTCAAGCAGCCTCCCTGTACCCGACCTGGTATTCCCGGGCGACAACGGCAACTTAGTTAGAATGGAGGAACACCGCGGATCTCTGAGGGACACCTATCACTGCTGAGTCCACCCGGTCTGCTATCTACAAACTGTATGCCATGTACTGCTTGCTGGTTACAGTAAAGACCCATTACAGAGACTTACAGTGTCCGTGCTTCCTTATGAACTGTCTGTCCGCACTTCAAGGTAACCGCAGCTGGCGCACAACATCTTAAGCAGCTCCAGCCTCCGGGGATCACCGCTCAGCCTGTGGGGAGCGTTCCATCTTGCTGCTATCCATCCCCCGGAGGCCTCGCAGCGTCGGTAAGACTTACCGAACTACTCATAGGTGGCGTCACGAATAAATTAACCCCTTAATCTGTTCCCACAAGACGTCTTCAACTCTTTGATCTGCACTCAACCGGGCCCCACTACCGGCAGGCGCGGTCCACCCGTGACAAGGAGGAAGAAGCTACTGCCTGTCTGAACAGGAGTCCCCGGCCTCGGTGAGTCAAATGCATAGAAGACAGAACACGGGGGAGAGACACAGCACGCGGGGGAGACAGTGCACAAAAGACTGTGTGCAGGGGAGAGACACAGTGCACAGAAGACTGCACACAGGGGGAGAGACACAGCACGCAGAAGACTGTGCACAGGGGTAAGACACTGCACACAGAAGACTATGCACAAGGGGAGAGGCAAATCATAAAGAGATAGAGAAATAGCACTCAGGGGGAAAGACACAACACACATGAGGAGAGACAGCACACATGGGGAAGAGACAGCGCATGGGGAGGAGAGACACAGTGCACAGGGAGGAGGCCAGCTTACAAATTATGAGGTAAAAAAAAAATCACCAAATACTCAACGTATGCACGTGTCCTAAATCTGCAGTCACGCTATGTGACTGCAGATTTACTGTATGAATCCTCACATCATGTACTCATGTACTCCCACGCTTAATACACCCTTGTACTGAGTGAGGCCTTGCCCATCTAGTTAGATTTTGTCCAGGAGTATGCATATCATGCACTCACAGCCACATGACCACTATTCCCTGTTCAGACACAGGGCACCCCTCATAACGCACAGTGCCTGTGATATGATGATTCATAAGTCTGCAGTCACAAAAAAATGGCTGCAAACTTATGGATTTTGGCCAGACAACATCTTTAAGGTTCTTGGAAGAAGGAGACGAAAAACAAAAGTGCAATTACATAGCAAATGTCTGATGACAGAGTCTCTAGAGGAGTTATCACCTTCACAAATTGTAGGGTATATCACAATGAGGAAGTCTAAAAAAACATAAAAAAGCCATCATGGGCAGCCAACTTTTTATGGCCTCGTTAGATGAACATAATAAATCAGAAAGATTATAAGTGATACATGTCTACAGACCATAAATCCCAAATTAACACATTAGCTACATTCACTGTGAACTGTAGAAGGGTGATAAATATAGTCATAAAAATCTGTACAAGTCACTCCAGCTTAAAAACACACATTTTTTTATGGATAGGGAAAAAGTGCATTATTTTTAAAGACTGTACCGGTATTTCTGGATGATTGACAATTCTGTGTAGTAGTCAGTCATAAGGGGCCATGGCCGACGCTGTGAATAAGCTAATACTGCACGTACTAAGAATAGGGTAAGAAAAATAAATAGGATCACTTTTCTAGCAAAAAAAAAGAGGTGGGGTTAGGACAATATGGGCTGTGGGCACGGCCAGAACAAGTTATCTTGGTGTCCTAAGCCGTGATGTATCTAGATTTTCTGGCAACAGGGGCAAGAATTCTGTTTGGCGCCCCCTCCCCAAACGGTTTGGGTAGTCGTCATGTGACCACTCATTCATATGTGATATGCACACTTAGTACTGGCAAGCTGCTCTTCCTAATTCTCTCAATGTTCAAGGAAAAAAACTGAGAGAAACAGGAAGAAAAGTTAATTGTAACATGACTAAATATGAAAATTGCATATGAGTGGAGTGGTCATCTGATGACTGCTGGAGCCTGCAAGTAGAGCTGAATCCTGACAGGAAGATTATTACACACTGATAGAATTGGGGATGCTATAGTGCTTAATTTTAGAATTAAATATACGCCTCTTTCCTAGGCAGATTAAGACAATGGTGTCTCCTCACTCACCCAACCCGAAACAAAGAATGTGTCAGAGACTAAGGTAACAGGACTGTGGCGCCCCTGCAGTTTGGTACTGTATCTATCCAATAGGTGTGGTATCATGCTCACATGATAAGATGGGATATCCCTGCTGAGATACAGCAACACACACCCAATACCAACCCAAAATCCAGGCCAGGGAGATGCTGGGTGGAAGAGGCTCGCTGATAGAGCAGTTCCCATCTACTGGCTGGAGAGAGGAGTGGGTTTAGGGTGAGAGGAGTTAGTTAGTTAGTAAATTGAAGACAGAAAAACCACATGGCAAGATGGAGTGAGTAGTAGAGAAGTCAGGCAGCTTGGGAGAGAGCAGGACTCATGCAATAGGGTCAGCTGCTCATCCCCGGGCTTGAGGACCCGAATATGCAGCTGGCTGGATGGCAAGGCAGAGGCACGAGCTGCACAGGGCTACCAGCCCCAATTCGGTCTGGGGATCTTCAGGACCAGCTGAGAAACCGGATGCCACTGAACTTTATGTTCAGTGACCATCAAGGTGGACTCTCCCAGGCAAAGGGACTTCAGAGGGCCAAGACGACTTGCAAGGCAGTCACTAAAGGTGGGGTCACACGCGGCGATCTGGTCTGCGATGTCGGAAGCGACGTGCAGGTGCGCGGTCGCTTCCGACATCGCAGGCCAGCTGTCACACGGCACGACGGTGCCGGTGACGCGGCGGCGATGTGGGCGGAGCCATCGCTCGCTGGGCTGGGCTAAGCCCAGGGAGCGATGGCTCAGTAGCGCTGCGATATAGGCTGGATCGCGCCGCCAACAGTGTCAGACGGCGCGATCCAGCCTAATCGCTGGTCACAGGTTGAAAGGTTTATGAACATGTTCATAAACCTGTCAACCTGCGACCAGCGATAATTTGCAGTTGCGTCGCGCTGTCACACAGCGCGACGCACTTGCAATATCGCCCGCGACTTCGCTGTGACGTCACTGTGCGGCGATGTCGCGGCGGACATCGCCGCGTGTGACCCCACCTTTACAGGACCCGTTGTCACCTGCTTTGGGACTTATAACCACCAGGACAAAAGGAAGGAAAGAAGTAGCAAAGTGTCAGACAGTAACGGGCAGCAAGGAAAGGCCTTATACCCCGTGTCTCAGAGATGTGGACCAGGACCCCTTGTGAGCTGGCCAAGCTGCAACCATGGAGAATACTGTACCCCAGCTGGGTTGTTTATGCACTAAATCGCAAGTAAAGGTGACTGGTAAGAACTGCAAATCCTCTGTGTCTGTCTACTCCTTCCTGCACCTCCCTGCACCCTCAGTTACTACTACCACCATCTTCTACATCCCCACCTTCACTACACCCCAGGGACCCGCTCCATCTGAGGGAAGTGCTCCATCAATCTGCCACCACACATATTCCCTGGGGTCTACTACAAGCAGTGCTGGTCCCATCTGACCAGACACCTCAGATGGCATCACGACAAATTTTTCACCTTTAATAACCCCTTTTCAACGACCGGTCATAGCCACGACTTCTAGGGAAGACCACCGTGACATCCCTTGAACTGTTGAGCACTGGGAAGTCAAATACCCTGGACCTATGACTGCCACAGGACCACTAAAGCGCCCCCATCCGATGGGTCAGGTAATAAGCTTTGATGACCACTTCCACTATAATTGCTACCTTATTTACCATAAAATATTATCAAAAGTAAAAATTGTGGTGTACTTTAGGGTCGTAACTTAACAGACAGTGCAATTTCAAAAGTTAGATATAGAATTAGTCATTGTTTATGCAACAATTACACAATACAAGGGACAAATGACCATATTCACCCTTGAAATTCTATATTTTAAATGTCAGATCCAAGGACAGTCATAGAAACTAATATAGCTTAACTATAATGGAAGGCGATTGATTTCAATTAAGGTGTCCAGCATTTGTCGGATACCCTAATGATAACTAAACAGACCCCATTAAAGATAAAGGAATACTTCTGGTGCCATATTCATGTAGTCATGGTGGCACTGGTGATGTAGTCATGTACTTTTGGCAGTTCTGGTGAAATATCCATGTACAGGAAGCGGTTCTGGTGACGTATTCAAGTATTGATGGTGGTATTAGTGTCGTATTCTGGTTCTGGTGACGTATTCAAGTTGTGATTGTTGTTCTATTGCTGTATTCATGTACTTTTGTTGGCTCTGGAGATGTACTCTTGTAGTGCTAATGATTCTGTTAATTTATTCATATAACCACTACACTGTCTGCATTATCAGCTATAAATACCACACCTTACTCCCTTTGAACCATAACCTGTACCATGACTGTGCCCTCTGTTTTCCCTAAAGGTACCGTCACACGCATATTGCTAGGCAATTTCACTGGCAATTTGCTGGTTGCAGTGAAATCATGGACACATTGTTCTATTTTGTTGCCATGTACAAATGGAACAATGTCCATGATTTCACTGTAACCAGCAAATTGCCAGTGAAATTGCCTAACAATATTTCTGCGTGTGACGGTATCTTTAGGCTAAGTGCCCTTGATCAGGGAATGCAGTGTTCTGGACACAGCTCGTTTTCTCCAGCAGAGATGCTGGTGTTTTCTGTTGGAGAACATAGTGTCCATGCCCACGATCAGGAATATGGGTGCAGCATATGTTTGCTGTGTTCTCCGACTGAGAATACTCGCATCCCTGCAAGCATTATATATGCTGTGACTCGGGAAGCACGACACATGTTAGTATATATTGCACAAAAAGAAGCCCAGTAGGCATATGATTTCTATGAATCCCATCAACTGTGCTGGTAGTGTAGAGTGCAGCATTTTGGATGCAATGAAAATATGCTGCATCCAAAACGTTACTAATCCTGGCTGTGGTCACTCACAATTACACTCTGAATATCTCCACAATGTTATCTTGCCATAATCTATACGCCCTCTTCATGCTAACAAACAAAACAACACTCAAATACATCACTAGTATTTTGTTGCACCACCTCTGGCTTTTATAAAAGCTTGCAGTCTCTGCACTTAATGAGAGACAAACAGTACTCATCATCAATCTGGCTCCAATGTTCAACTTTTTCAAGATTTCTTTTAGTGTTTCTTCAAGGCAGAGAGTTGCCATTTGGAATGACTGTAGTTTTGTGCCATGTCTGTGATCTGCTTTTTTTCTACAAAATTAAACAACTGAATGGACCTCCTCCGAGCCAGGTGATTACATAATTTTTGCCAGGGGTTGTATATATATCAGGATGAGGGACACATATGCCTTTATGGGGTACATATATACTAGGATTGGGCGCAGAATAGGGAATATATATATATATACAGTTAGGGCCAGAAATATTTGGACAGTGACACAAGTTTTGTTATTTTAGCTGTTTACAAAAACATGTTCAGAAATACAATTATATATATAATATGGGCTGAAAGTGCACACTCCCAGCTGCAATATGAGAGTTTCCACATCCAAATCGGAAAAAGGGTTTAGGAATCATAGCTCTGTATTGCATAGCCTCCTCTTTTTCAAGGGACCAAAAGTAATTGGACAATGGACTCTAAGGGCTGCAATTAACTCTGAAGGCATCTCCCTCGTTAACCTGTAATCAATGAAGTAGTTAAAAGGTCAGGGGTGGATTCCAGGTGTGTGGTTTTGCATTTGGAAGCTGTTGCTGTGACCAGACAACATGCGGTCAAAGGAACTCTCAATTGAGGTGAAGCAGAACATCCTGAGGCTGAAAAAAAAGAAAAAATCCATCAGAGAGATAGCAGACATGCTTGGAGTAGCAAAATCAACAGTTGGGTACATTCTGAGAAAAAAGGAATTGACTGGTGAGCTTGGAAACTGTAAAAGGCCTGGGCGTCCACGGGTGACAACAGTGGTGGATGATCGCCGCATACTTTATTTGGTGAAGAAGAACCCGTTCACAACATCAACTGAAGTCCAGAACACTCTCAGTGAAGTAGGTGTATCTGTCTCTAAGTCAACAGTAAAGAGAAGACTCCATGACAGTAAATACAAAGGGTTCACATCTAGATGCAAACCATTCATCAATTCCAAAAATAGACAGGCCAGAGTTAAATTTGCTGAAAAACACCTCAAGAAGCCAGCTCAGTTCTGGAAAAGTATTCTATGGACAGATGAGACAAAGATCAACCTGTACCAGAATGATGGGAAGAAAAAAGTTTGGAGAAGAAAGGGAACGGCACATGATCCAAGGCACACCACATCCTCTGTAAAACATGGTGGAGGCAACGTGATGGCATGGGCATGCATGGCTTTCAATGGCACTGGGTCACTTGTGTTTATTGATGACAAAACAGCAGACAAGAGTAGCCGGATGAATTCTGAAGTGTATCGGGATATACTTTCAGCCCAGATTCAGCCAAATGCTGCAAAGTTGATTGGACGGCGCTTCATAGTACAGATGGACAATGACCCCAAGCATACAGCCAAAGCTACCCAGGAGTTCATGAGTGCAAAAAAGTGGAACATTCTGCAATGGCCAAGTCAATCACCAGATCTTAATCCAATTGAGCATGCATTTCACTTGCTCAAATCCAGACTTAAGACGGAAAGACCCACAAACAAGCAAGACCTGAAGGCTGTGGCTGTAAAGGCCTGGCAAAGCATTAAGTAGGAGGAAACCCAGCGTTTGGTGATGTCCATGGGTTCCAGATTTAAGGCAGTGATTGCCTCCAAAGGATTCGCAACAAAATATTGAAAATAAAAATATTTTGTTTGGGTTATGTTTATTTGTCCAATTACTTTTGACCTCCTAAAATGTGGAGTGTTTGTAAAGAAATGTGTACAATTCCTACATTTTCTATCAGATATTTTTGTTCAACCCTTCAAATTAAACGTTACAATCTGCACTTGAATTCTGTTGTAGAGGTTTAATTTCAAATCCAATGTGGTGGCATGCAGAGCCCAACTCGCGAAAATTGTGTCACTGTCCAAATATTTCTGGCCCTAACTGTATATCTGGAAGGGAGCTAGGATGGGGGGACATATAAGGCAGGATGGGGCCCAGGATGGAAGACATAAATACCAGGATCTGGAACATATATGTGGCACCCTGGTAGGGCTCCACAGGAACTCTAAGGGTACCTTTACACGCGGCTACATTTCTAGGGTGGCTACAGGTAACTTACTGGTTGCAGTGAAATCATGGAGACAAGGTTCTATCTTGTTGCTGTGTACAAATGGAATAATCTCTCCATGATTTCACTGCAACCAGTAAGCTACCTGTAGCCACCCTAGAAATGTAGCCGCGTGTAAAGGTGCCCTTAGGACACAAATGGAATGTACACAGCAAGCAGACCTCACTTACTTTTACACCCCTTTCACCCCAGGCCTCAAGGGGAAGCTCCACTGGTTGCCTTAAGCCAGTTCCCCCTATAAATACAGGTCCTGGAGGGAGAAACAGTGGAGTGTGCAGTCACTTTAGAACTGTGAACAGCTAGGAGAGCTGACCTGGTACTGGAGCCACACTAGGCCCATACCAGCACACCCGGAAAGTGGGAGACCCTTGCAACAGGGGTCATAGGAACAGGAGGAAAAGACCATACAGGGACAGATGAGTTACTCCAACTCACCCTAACAATCCGGTCACTGGGTCCGAGCTGCAGGAGCCATAGTGCAGGCTGCAGAGAAACCAGCACCTCAACCAAAGGAGTTTAGCTCCCCTGAACACCTGAAGCACCACCAAATGAGAGCCCAGAGCAGACGCGCATTAAATAATCTGTTATAGTGCCCTCAGTGCAGCCAACTCAGGTGAATCAAGACACACCAGAACGTGTAACCCCGGTTCGGTGGTATTTCATATCCACCAGACCGTGTAGAATTGTGTACTAAGGAAGCCTATACCACTGCTTGCTGTGGAACCTCCAGGAGTGTCTACTTCATCACCCGGTCGAGTGTACCTGTTGTCACCAGTAAAAGGTACAGAAAAGACTCTATGTGTTCGTGTATTTTTCCTGGATTGGTACTTAAACAACTGAGCTGCCGTATTCCATCCGGCGTAGCTCCTGGCCCCGGGGACTCCTGCTCATCCTGTGGGGAGCATCCCATCTAGCTGCCGCACATCCCCGGAGGCCCACGCAGCGCCGGTGTCATCACCGGATATCCACAGGTGGCGTCACGACAATCAAGAAACACCCCCATCCTTTCATCCCTTTTCGTTTGACCACCGGGCCCCACAGCCTCAGGCGCGGAACCGTGACGAGGGAATCATCGCCTGAGACCTGAGAACCCGGTCACGGTGAGTCATATATTTAGGATGGAGGAAATACATACCAGGATGGGGCCCAGGATAGGGGACATGCTGAATATACCAGGATGGGGGAAATATACAAATGGAATGGGCCCAGGATCTGGGATATATATACCAGAATGGGGGATATAAGACAAAGTATACAAGAGGTTCATTTTTAATTTCAAGTTTGGACCACTTGACTGTGCAATCTGCTCTGCCATCCTCAAGAACTGGCATGTTCTTGAGTCGGACAGAGATTTGGCAAAGACAATTGCAAAAAAACCCTCTAATAACATACAGAAGGTGTAATAACCTAAGAGACCTATTAGAAATAGGCTGAATTCAAAAGGGAAATGGTTGAAAAATAAAGGTCCGGTCAGTAACTTCAAGTGTGAAAATTGCCCCTTCTGTTGCTAAATCCCCTAAAGATTAGGGATAGATCTCATAAAAGTAAAAGTGTATGTCATGTTTTGCCCCTGCGGCCTATTTTATATAGGGAGGTTCACCCGCCTTATTTAACATATCAGAGGTTCACATTTGGGCAAGCCTGAGGTATTGTCATTTGCCAGACTTGACAGAATCTTCCCTTCACCACAGGAAGGAGATATGACTCACCGTGGCCGGGACTCCGGTTTAGACAGGCGTTTGCTTCCTCCTTCTTGTCATGGATGGACCGCGCCTGCCCGTAGTGGGGCCTGGTTGAGTGCAGATCAAAAAGTTGCAGACATCTTGTGGGAACAGATTAAGGGGTTAATTGTTTTGTGACGCCACCTATGAGTGATTTCGGTAAGTCTTACTGACGCTGTGGGGCCTCCGGGGGATGGAATGCAGCAAGATGGAACGCTCCCCACAGGCTAAGCGATGATCCCCGGAGGCTAGAGCTGCTTAAGATGTTGTGCGGCAGCTGCGGTTACCTTGTGTGCGGACGGACGTAGTCATAAGGAAGCACGGACACTGTAAGTCTCTGTAATGGGTAATTTACTGTAACCAGCAAGCAGTACATGGCATACAGTTAACGGGTAGTGGACCGGGTGGACTCAGCAGTGATAGGTGTCCCTCAGAGATCCGTGGTGTTCCTCCATTCTATCTAAGTGTTGCCATTGTCGCCCAGGAATACCAGATCGGGTACAGGGAGGCTGCTTCAATGCCCTATCCAAAGTATAAGTGATGGATGTTTTGGGGAGCCTTGGGTCCCTTGGTAGGTACACCGCTGGTTAGACGACTGGAATTGGCGGGTGGTGGGGTATCCTGTAAAGCTGCTCCTCCACTCTTCTGGTTCGCATAGCAGAGCTGAACTGCTGCTAGCTTCGGTACCAGCAAACCGGCTGTAAGTTGGGCACGGGAGATTTTGGGGACCCGTGTTTAACGCCCAATCCCGGTTGTTCAGGCCTCAGGTGCTGACACCCGACCAGTGACGGCCCGGGGGCTGCACGAGACTGTGCGGAGCCCCCGCTCCTACGTTGCAGAGCTGGAAATCTGCAGGGGTCTTCTAGGTTGCTCTTACACTCCCAGACTACTTCTTCTAAGTGTCTGTAATTCTCCTACACACTACCCTTACACTCCGCCACCAGGACCCTGATTGGCCCTCTATGCTAGATGATGCATGCAGGGTATGGATCTCTAAGTTAACCAGATGACTGCTGGGTCAGAGGATATTGCTGCTGCTGTCTTGGCTGCAATACCCTCCTGTGATGCACTCGTTGCGGGGCGCCACACTCCCCCTTGGTGAAATACGCTTGTCCCCAAGCGTCGCACTACCCAACATTACAGAGGATTTTTATAACAGGTAATAAACATTTTTATTATAAACAGGTATGCATTTACTTATGATGTTGCAAGTAAAAGGAAAACAGGTGAAAACACTTTTGCGAACCCGGCGGGCGGTCGGCTGTCCTTAATAAGAGTTCAGAACTATTGCCGCCAGGTTACAAGTGCTGCCGACAAACAGGGAGAAGTCTCTTTGCAAAAGTTCAAACAGCACAGTCACTTATGGAGGGCAGTGTTCCGGACCCGTATAGCGAACCACCCATCGCAGCATACATATCGCTCGTAGGTTACAATGTCCCCTCTATATAGATCACGGTCTGGATGTCCTCTCGGCAAGTGTGACTCCACATCACGACGCCCCACGAACACCTCCTCATATACGCCCTCCTTCCTAATAAAACCCCACCCGGTGGAAAGGTTGAATGTGCTCATTCGTCCAGTCTTGCGGAGTTCATCAGGTAATGGAAGTTGGCGGCGGGCTTCAGCGCGAGCTTGCATGTTGGCGCGAAGGCGAGCGTGCCACTCCTCCCTTCGGATGCGACGTGCATCTTCGTCGGAGCTGGGCGGATGGTGAATAAAGTCACTACGACGTGTTGGTTGTTGAACAGCTTGAGCTTGGTGGGCAGTCTGGATGGGCACCCAGTTACACGGGAGCGGGGAAGGTGCCACAGCAGCTCCGGACCAGTGTATCCGAGCAGGTGGCTCGGCCAAAGGATTCACGGTATTTCCCCAGGCAAAACTGGTGTCGAGGTCCTCAGCGATGCTGTCGGTCTCGTCGTCGTTATCGACCTCCTCTCCCTCAACGATCACATCAGGTTGCTCATCAGGTGGAGACGTTGAGATGGATCCCTCTGGGTAGCTGGGTGGCCGTGCTGCAGAATCCTCCTCAGGGTCGTCCTGCAGGGCTTCCAGGCTGCCTGCCTCTTCTTCTGTTATCTCGGGTAATGGTGTTTAAATCCCAGTGACCAGGTAGGCCTCTGTAGTAGCAGAGAAGGCCTCCGGTTCGTGGGCGAAACGGGTAACAGTCTCTGTAGTAGTAGAGAGACCGGTTGTGAGTTCCTCGGTGGGAACCAGGTAAAGGTCGTCTTCTTCTATGGAGCAGGTTGCAAGCTCCGGCTCGGAAACGGACTCGGGTGCGACTTCAGGCATAGGAGCGGGTGGATCTGTGGCCTCCACTAGAATGAGGCAATCGATCGGCTCCGGTGACGAAGCAGGACAGGCGGTGTGCGAAGGTGAGGTTGTGGAGAAGCTGGCGACGTCGTCCGGACCCGGAGTAGCTGTACCCGGTCGGCTCTGCTGCATCGCATGATGTAGTCTGCGGCCCAGGGTCGCGCTCAAACTGCGGATCGTCCATTCGACAGTCTCTATTAACTGCACCCGGAGGTCTTGCAAAGCTTCCAGCCAGAAGTCGGGGCTGCCGTCAATGGTAAGGACGGGACCCGGACCAGGATGGCCTATGGCTGCTCTTGCCTCCGCCTCCACCTCCCGCATCAGGTCTTGGAGTCTCGTGCTGGCCATTCTCTTCCTTGGAGGGAACCACACCCATTCAACCCGATAACCGTCTTGTTAGAGAGCTGGTGAAGAATCGAATGACACTTCCACTTCCTTGGGGGTTTTTGTAGTCCAACTGTGGGAAAAAAGTCTTTGGTCCGCCCCCATGGTTGATTCGAGCAATCAGGGCGGACAATGATTTTGGCGCCTTTGCCTTCAGCCCTCCCACGAAGAGGGGCGGTGGCTCACCCCTGGGCTTGCACGTGGCGAATCCTCATGTCGGTTTTGGCCATCTTGGGCGCCATTTTGGCCCAACGGTGAAAAGGCGGGAAAGTTCTTTTAGGGACGAACAAAGTCCAAATTGTAGACATTAAAGTCTTTTAAAACACATTATACCCGTTAGGGAACGGGCCTGCTCGTATCCTGTTCGTGACGCCATTTTCTGACTCACCATGGCCGGGACTCCGGTTTAGACAGGCGTTTGCTTCCTCCTTCTTGTCATGGATGGACCGCCCCTGTCCATAGTGGGGCCCGGTTGAGTGCAGATCAAAAAGTTGCAGACGTCTTGTGGGAACAGATTAAGGGGTTAATTGTTTCGTGATGCCACCTATGAGTGATTTCGGTAAGTCTTACCGACGCTGCGGGGCCTCCGGGGGATGGAATGCAGCAAGATGGAACGCTCCCCACAGGCTAAGCGATGATCCCCGGAGGCTAGAGCTGCTTAAGATGTTGTGCGGCAGCTGCGGTTACCTTGTAACATAGTAACACATAGTAACATAGTAACATAGTTTTTAAGGTTGAAGGAAGACTTTAAGTCCATCTAGTTCAACCCATAGCCTAACATGTTGATCCAGAGGAAGGCAAAAAAAACCCCATGTGGCAACACTAAGCTCCACATTGGGGGAAAAAATTCCTTCCTGACTCCAGATACGGCAATTAGACTAATTCCCTGGATCAACGCCCTATCAAAGAATCTAGTATGTATAACTGATAATATTATAGTTTTCAAGAAAGGCATCCAGGCCCTTCTTAAATGTTAGTAGTGACTCACTCATTACAACAGCATGTGGCAGAGAGTTCCATAGTCTCACTGCTCTTACAGTAAAGAATCCGCGTCTGTGATTATGATTAAACCTTCTTTCCTCCAGACGTAGAGGATGCCCCCTTGTCCCAGTCTCAGACCTAAGAGTAAAGAGATCATTCGAAAGGTTTCTGTACTGTCCCCTCATATATTTATACATTATTATAAGATCACCCCTAAGCCTTCGTTTTTCCAAGCTAAATAACCCCAAGTTTAATAACCTGTCTTGGTATTGCAGACCCCTTAGTCCTCTAATGACTTTTGTCACTCTTCTCTGGACCCGCTCTAGTTCAGCTATGTCTTTCTTATACACCGGAGACCAGAATTGTACACAGTATTCTAAGTGTGGTCGCACTAGTGACTTGTATAGAGGTAAAATTATGTTCTCCTCATGAGCATCTATGCCTCTTTTAATGCATCCCATTATTTTATTTGCCTTTGCAGCAGCTGCCTGACACTGGCCACTAAATGTGAGTTTGTCATCTACCCATACACCCAGGTCTTTTTCAGTGATAGTTTTGCCCAGTGTTTTACAATTAAGCACATAATTATACCTTTTGTTTCCTCTGCCCAAGTGCATGACTTTACATTTATCCCCATTAAAGCGCATTTGCCATTTAGCAGCCCAAGCTTCTAGTTTACATAAATCCTCCTGTAATATAAAATTGGCCTCCTCTGTATTGATTACTCTGCAGAGTTTAGTGTCATCTGCAAATATTGAGATTCTACTCTGTATGCCCCCTACAAGGTCATTAATAAATATATTAAATAGAAGCGGGCCCAACACTGACCCCTGTGGTACCCCACTGTTAACTGTGACCCATTCTGAGTGTGTTCCATTAATAACCACCCTTTGTTTCCTATCACTAAGCCAGTTCTTAACCCACTTACACATATTTTCCCCTATCCCCATTGCCCTCATTTTATGTATCAACCTTTTGTGTGGCATCGTATCTAAAGCTTTTGAAAAGTCCATATACACCACATCCACTGCATTTCCTTGGTCCAGTCCAGAACTTACTTCTTCATAGAAGCTTATCAGATTAGTTTGACAGGAACGGACGGACGTAGTCGTAAGGAAGCACGGACACTGTAAGTCTCTGTAATGGGTAATTTACTGTAACCAGCAAGCAGTACATGACATACAGTTAACGGGTAGTGGACCGGGTGGACTCAGCAGTGATAGGTGTCCCTCAGAGATCCGCAGTGTTCCTCCATTCTATCTAAGTGTTGCCGTTGTCGCCCAGGAATACCAGATCGGGTACAGGGAGGCTGCTTCAATGCCCTATCCAAAGTATACGTGATGGATGTTTTGGGGAGCCTTGGGTCCCTTGGTAGGTACACCGCTGGTTAGACGACTGGAATTGGCGGGTGGTGGGGGGCTCCTGTAAAGCTGCTCCTCCACTCTTCTGGTTCGCATAGCAGAGTTGAACTGCTGCTAGCTTCGGTACCAGCAAACCGGCTCTAAGTTGGGCACGAGAGTTTTTGGGGACCCGTGTTTAACGCCCGATCCCGGTTGTTCAGGCCTCAGGTGCTGACACCCGACCGGTGACGGCCCGGGGGCTGCACGAGACTGTGCGGAGTCCCCGCTCCTACGTTGCAGAGCTGGAAATCTGCAGGGGTCTTCTAGGTTGCTCTTACACTCCCAGACTCCTTCTTCTAAGTGTCTGCAATTCTCCTACACACTACCCTTACACTCCGCCCACCAGGACCCTGATTGGCCCTCTATGCTAGGTGATGCATGCAGGGTATGGATCTCTAAGTTAACCAGATGACTGCTGGGTCAGAGGATATTGCTGCTGCTGTCTTGGCTGCAATACCCTCCTGTGACGCACTCGTTGCGGGGCGCCACAGATACACATAAAAACCTGTTAAGGAGCAAATCTAAAGGCCCAGTTACACACACAGATAATCGTGCAGAGATTGTTCGCAGACTCTGATTGCAGTGAAATCATGGACACATTGTTACATTTTGTGGCCGTGTACAGATGGAACAATGTGTCCATGATTTCACTGCAGCCAGAGATCTGCAAACAATCTCTGCACAGATATCTGTGTGTGTAACTGGGCCTTAAGTTGATCACTGAGATCAGGGTGCAAGGCGCCATACGGTTCAATGACAAGAATGATCTTTGTGTATTTCTACAAGATTGCTATTATAAACAATTGCTGCCCTTTTCTAACATGGCACTATCTTCTGTAAACAGTATCCGATATTATGCTGCATACCAATACTGTATGTGTTTTATTTTACCATCGGTGATGACGTATTGTGAGATTTACCTCAATAGGAGGTAGTTACACATCACCCTCTCACTGAACCCGTTGAAGCGCAGTGTGAGCGCGAAACAGCAGCTGTCATCCACTTGTCTTCATTTTCCCTCTCTCTTGCCTATGTTCATAGGATGAAATAAAGCACCTGTGGTGAGTGATGATCTATTTTCTTCATCTTCGATATACTTTGTATAACTTTTGGCTAGTTTTGCCTCTAATATTTACCCTTTGGCTCTTGAGTATTTATGATACAATAGCCCCCATATACTTTTGTAGGCTATTTTTATGGTCTCTTATATTCTCTATTCATCCATATATAACTTTTTCTATATGCTGTTTAGCAATCAAGTTTTTTTTTAATTTATGAGATGCAACATCTAGGGCGTACCCCCTTCTTTTGTGGTCTTGTATATGCGTAGGCCGCAAGGACCGGGGGGTACTCGGTAGCCGGGCCGGCTGATTCTTTGGGAAATCACGGTGGCTATGGCCCAGCTCTGTGGCCCTGGCCGCGCAATGATGGGGGTTATATATAGGGGATATTGATAGTCTTTTCGTGACTCCACCTGTGGTATTCAGCCAGGGATGGCAAACGCTGCTTGTTTGGGCCTCTGGGGAAGATGATGTGGCAGCCGGGATGGTATCACTCCCCACAGATGGAGTGGGGCCCCAGGGTCAATGTGATAGTCTATGGTGATTATAGTTGGGGTGCAGGACAGAGGGTGCGGGAAATAACAGGAAGCGACAAGGGTTGCAGTTTCTTTACCTTTTACTTGCTGTACCAAGGTGCAGTCCAGGGTACCAGGTCCCAGGTTTTGGAAAGGGTCCGGTCAGCCTGGAAGCATTCGAAGATCCACCTCGCCACATGGGATTAGAGACCTTCCTGCTGCACTTACTCTTTGGGTCTCTACTGCTTGAGCACTATGCTGCAGCCCTCTTTCCGCTTGTCTGTTCTTACTCCGTATGGCAGACAGCACAAGCCTACCATGGGTACCGGTGGCTAGTGACAGCTCCGGGCTCTAGTATACTGTTGTGCCGCCGGGTCTTTGGTGCGGCCAGGAGACTTGCAGTCTCCTACCCTCCAGATTAAGTTGTTGGGACATACAGTACCTGCACAACCCAGAACTCTAGCGTCCTTGGTAGCATCTCTCTGGGGTGAGCTCAGTCGCAGCTCAACTCCCCAGAACTCTCTCTTACACATCCTCTCCTTTCCCTCTCCTCAGACATTCTCGTCTAACCCCTCCTCCATGCCGGAAACAGGGCAGCTCCCCTGAAACCGGCACGGCGCTCCTCCTTCAGGCCAGTAGGATACAATACTGTAGGAAATTCTCCTTGGCCATTACAAGTTTACAAACCAAAATGCAATATGGTCTGGAAGAATAAGAAATCCTCCTACATTATGTATTAAAGGGGTCCATTTCGTCACACGGGAGACCAAGCCCGGGTTCAGGGTGAGCTCCCCTATAAATTCTGGTCTGAGGCGGAGCCAGTTAGTTCAGTTCCCGAGAGGACTGTGAGGAGTACCTGGAGGATCGAGCTGTGCTAAGCTAATCCTAGGTACAGCAGTTCAGGTCCTAGGAGGACTGATGAAGACATCCTGGTGGACTGAGGCTGTAGAGCTGGTTCCAGGATCGCTGACTTGGTGCCAGGCCAAAGGCTAGGGTCTGAGGAGAGTCGCAGGAACACCATGCTCACCCCAGAAGAAAGTGCAGAGAATGGACACCGGCTCCAAGACTGTGCAGGGTCTACTAACGTCCCAGCAGTCAATTCCGAAAGGTGGGGAATTCCAGATTCCTCAGCCACACCGTGCCCGGAGACACAGCAATGAAGGGAGTTCAGGAACTGACACCCAAGACGAGGGTTAGAAAGGACTTATGTTGCCTGTCATACCGGCACCTCGCAGGAGAGACAGGGCCGACAGCTTAGCTGATGCAGCAGCAGGAGCCAAAACAGAGAGCACAGTAAGGGAGCCAAAGACCCAGCCGGGTGAGAAGGAACCCTGAGTTGCTCTTGACAAGGACTCCGTGGACAACTGCCTGAAGTCAGCTATTCCAGTAAAAGACTGAGTGCTCAACAAACAGTGAGTCTGCTTATTGCTTCGTCCTGCACCCTACACCTAAACTACCTTCACTGCCCCAGGGAACTGCTCTGCCTGTGGACAGAAATTCTATCCCAGCTGCCATCCACCGTCTCCGGAGGTTCTGCAGTAGCAGTGGCCACCTGCAGGCACAAACCACAGGTGGCGTTACGAACAATCTCCCTATTCACCATTCCCCTTTCCCTACCAAGCCAGAAAAAAACCCTTTTCAGCTGAACCCAGGGCCACAGAAACGGGTCTCGACTACTGTGACTTCCCAGAGACAATATAGCAACAAGTAGGCCTTATACCCACTTGCTGTGGAGACCCAGAAGTGCATCCTGAACACCCGGCAGCGCTCTGGACATCTACCTACAACTACACCAGTAAAAGGTAAAAGAACAACCAGCAGTGTGTATGTCAGTTCCTTACCCACGTCCCTGTCATACCCAGAGACTGTCCTGTCTTCCAGCAGCCCAGCCAACTCCCTGCTCCATTCATCATCAGCAACTCCATTAACACCGGTGCATCCCTGCCCCGGAGGGCCAGCTCCATCTGCAGGGAGCTGTACCATCTTTGCCGCTATACCACCACCCTCCGGAGGTCTGAAGTGGCGCTGGTGCTCAATCACCAGAAGCTGCAGGTGGCATCACGTGAACCTTATAAACTCCATTTCTCCCATTTCAACTACCCCTTTTAAAAGCAGACCACCAGGGCCACGGGTCTAGGCAGGTCACCAGTGACAACCCAAGAGCAGCAGAGTCCCAGACACCTGAGTCCCCATACCCCTGGGAGAGTCAATTAGTTCAGAGATATATAGATGAGACAGATTCTGGAGGTCAATGTAGGTGAATTTATAACAGCAACTTGGCTATAATGAGGGACAGAGGACTGCTACACACTTCCCCTTCATATTTCTCCTCCTTTGTTTTCCACCGAAGAAAGAGCTGGGCTTTGTAGTACGCGCTGACCTCAAGAAACTTCCAGTCCAGTAAAGGGTTAATCAGGTTCTGGTTTATTTTCCTACGCGTTTCGTGGCTTTAAATCTGCCACTTCATCAGGACTATTACATACAGTGTCCACATTACAAGTATATATACTCTTTTGTTATCATACCACGCCCAGTGTCAGGTGGTTCCTGTGGAAACACCCACTTGGTGCATGCAACACAAAACACATAAATACAATCAAATCTTATATATTTTTTAAAACTTTCTCCATAAAATTTAAATCTCTGTTTATTACCATATATAAAACTATTACAAAATCATTATTTTAATAAGAACGTCCGCTGGATTTGAACCCACTTTTTACCAGATCTAAAAAGCATTCACTTCTCTTAGTTCCATGCATCAGTCTCCTGGACCATATGTCCTTTGATAAAAGTTGAACCTAATTTATTATAAGACTGTTCTTAAAAACCTCTAAAACATACAAAAATTGTTTTTTGTTTTTTTATTTATTTTTTCATTTATTATATATATATAGTGCTTGAAAACCCTATTTGATATTTCCTTTCCAAGTATTTATCAATCAAAAGATAATGTTAAGTTCCATTAAGAAACTCATTATCCACTAAACTACAATTAGGCTAGAACTCAGATGTATAATCCTGGATTATACCATTGCCATTATCATCCAGGAATTAGATCAGATCCAAATCAGGATCAGTGATTACTCCTGTTTTTTCAGTCCAGGGAACCTGTACCATTCATAGTTGTAAAATCAACAGAAAAATATACAGAAAAATATGTTATTTACCATAGTAGGACTCTTTTTATACAATTTACTTTCAGAACAAATCACTAATTTCATTAAGACCCGCCGGTTGCAGTGTGTTCAACTTATAGATCCAATAAGTCTCTCTCTTTTTTAAAATATCAAATCTATTCGGTAAATATTCTGGAATGTGATCTATAGGAGTCACTTGTAAGGATACATTTCCACGATGTACCTCAGTACAGTGACGAGATAACCCATGTTTCATAAATCCCTTTCTAATATTATGTCTGTGCGAATTTACTCTTTTGTGGAGAGGCTGAGAAGTTCTCCCCACATATTGTCTTCCACAATCACACTGTATTAAATACACCACATAACTGGTTACACATGTTAATCTGTGCCCAATTTTATACCGTTTATCTTTGTCTTTGTCACTAAAGGATTGGAAGAAGTCTATGCTGTTGCTTATAGAAGCACAACAAAGACAACCCCTTCTCCCACACCGAAAAGAACCGTTACGTTCATTTGGTTTCTCAAAGGACCTTACTGTATTATTCTGCGTTCTTTCCCTCAATCTACTTGGTGCTATAACATTTTTAACAGTGGGCGCTCTTCTATATACAATTCTAGGTTTTTCCAGAACAATTTTGTTCAAAACTGGATCATTCAATATTACTCCCCAATGTTTCTCCAAAATATATCTTATTCGGTTATTCTGTTTTGAAAAGGTGGTAATGAAATTTGTCTAAAAAATTCCTTTATTATTTACCTTATCACTTGCTTCCTTGATAAGATCTTTTTGTGACAAGTCCTTTACAGCTTTATATGCTCTTTTAACCAGCTTTTGTGGGTAATTCCTCTCCAAAAATTTTTCTTGGAGTATCTTGCCCTGTTCTTTAAAATCCTTATCAGAAGTACAATTCCTCCTTATCCTCATGTATTGGTTTTGGGGTATGTTCCTCAACCATGGTTTAAAATGTCCACTATCAAAGTGGACATATCCATTAGCATCCACCATTTTGAAGAAGTTTTTAGTTCTGATCTTTTTAGTTTTGTCAATAAAAATACATAGATCTAGAAAAGTTATGCTTTCTTTATCTAATGTTGGGGTGAGCTCAATTCCCCAACTGTTACCAGTTATTATTTCAAGAAACATATTCACATCATTATCCACATTTGTTAACAGACTAATAATTCTGGCCCAGTCTTTGTGTGATAACACCAGCAGGGGGCAGCATAGCGATGCTGCCACCTACTGGACACAATAATTATTTCACATTCAAAACAGAGAAGAAATAATTTTAATTAATAATGCTGCTCAATCAGCCTGTGCCCCTGTTTTCTCCATGCTGATTTGTGGCTGTTGAAGCTCTGTTGCTAGGAGCTGCCAAACCTTACTTATAACAGCTTCATTCCTCTTTTGCAGCTTTTATTACCTTGCTGCTCCCAAGATCAAGTGCACCATGTTGTCCATAAATATATACTGGAGTCCAGTCTAGGGGGTACATGATTCACTACATCCCGCATCCCATTCATGCATCAAGTATTAGTTCAAAGTACTGGGAAGACACTAGACTAACTTATTACTGTGAAGCACTAACCACATGTCTGATTTAGGGTTTGCTTACACTAGCACATAAATTTGAGAGCAAGCTTATACAAAAAGATATTGCACTTTGACCAATGTTATTTAGTGAAGTGATTGATTTTTTTCTCAGCTGAATTCATCATGAGAAAAAAAAATCATACTATGCTGCAAGTGGATATGTATCACCTAGTCAAGTCTATAGGTGCGAGAAAAAAACGGATGCCATAAGGACTGTCCTAGTGTCATTTGTTTTTTACAGATACCTTACTGTAATGCCAGCATCCCTGCACTGTCCTGCTGCCTCCTGTAGGCAGGGATGCCAATGTGCTTACCGCTGCAACCAGCCATCAGTGTCATCCCTGCTGCTCTCACCAACCCTATCCAGGGAGTTTTCTCTGTCCTAGGTCCTGTACACGTCGCCCAGGCCTCTGGCAAAATCCTTAGGATATGTGTTAATTCCCTGCTCTTAAAGAGACAGCTTGTACACCCTAAAGTGTCCCCAGCCTATCGCTAGGAGTCGCTCTCTATTTAAGGCACGTTAGGGAGGTGCCTGAGTAATTAGGCTCCCAGTGTGTTATGATTTCCACTAGCTTAAACAGTTATCCTACCAGTCTCCAATCCCAACTCCTGTTGGTTACTCCGACTCCGTCTTGCCAGTCTCCAGTACCAACTCCTGCTGGGTTTCTCAACTCCATCCTGCCAGCCTACAGTACCTGGTCAGCTACTGAAGTACCAGGGTCTGACCTGGACACTCCTGGAAGCCCATGCCATCGTAACCATCAGAGGCTCTGGTGAAGACCTGATAGGCACTTATTCTCTGCTCTTCAGGGTAAGCCCGGACGTGACGGCGTGTGCCAACACCTACCGGAGTGCTAGTTACCATCCTGCAGCATAGAACATGGAAATGGTTCTTTAAATAGTTGTTGAATATGAGCTGTTGTTGAAAAAAAAATGCATTGCATTGGATGGTGCATGCATGTTATTCAGATTGCATATGGATGGAAGGCGAAAAAAATCGCACACTCGCTTGCACTTGCATGACATATGGAATGACGTATGTGTGGCACTCATTCAACTTTTCTGGATGAGAATGGGATCGATTTTATGACCAGTGTGATTAAACCCTGAAGGATTTATCCACTGCTCAACCCAATCTCAATCAGTATGTTCACACCATGTAAAATGATAGTAGCTGTACTCATCTCTAATGTGTGCTCCATTCCAGTGATGGCAGCACCTGTGCTACTGAGAGTATCGTGACATTGTTATGTCATGTGAGCCCTGCATCAAATCAGCAGCCACTTCATGCTCTTTTCCTTCATACAAAACAGACACTGGAAGAAGCTGATGCTCTCTGAATTACTCCCAATGGCAGTTATGTACGATGGAAGTGGCTGCTGACTTGTTGTAGAGCTTGCGTATCATAATGTCATGAAAGCCCCAGGAGAACAGGCACTGAAATCGCTGGAATGGCACTCACATCAGAGGTGAGCATAGCTATTATTATTTTACATAGGTAAACTATAATGATTCGGAAAGGGTTGTCTGAGTTAAGGATAAGCCCTTTAACAAGCATGCAGTCCGCACCCTGACCAGTAATTGAACTAATTCTTGATGTGCTGCTGAGATCTGGTGACATATAGATGCAAGTGTGCCTTCACACTGCGGTCAGTTCTGGTCCAGGGCTGACATAGGTGACTGCCCCGGACCGGATTTTGGCCCCATGGTATCCTGTGGGGCCGGATGGGGCCGGATGGAGCCGGATGGCAGCTAACTGCCATCTGGCTTCCATCTCGCGGAAGAACCTGGGAGAAGAGGGATTTTCGTTGCTTGCAACGTTTTTGTGTACGGAGAGAACAATCTCCCATAATTGGTGTCTACCGGATTCCACCGGATTCCCTTGGATCCTCCAGATTCCCCGGATCCTTCCGGGGCAATCCGGCGCTCCCTTAACATGGGAGCCTATGGATGGCCCGATCCGGGAGGAGGCTGCACGCCGCTGTTATTTGTGGACCATGGCTAGCTCCCTGCGAGCCACGGTCATGAATCATCAGCAGCGGCAGCTGCGTCAGGCAGCACACCCCTGACAGCCCCGGACCGGACCTGACCGCAGTGTGAAGGCACCCTAAGGGACATTAAAATAAACCTCAGAGTAACATAGTGACATAGGTAGGACAGAGAAGTTTGTGAACTCCCGTGAGAACTTTAGTTGAATTCGGCTCATTGAATTAATAAGGTTGTGCCATGCAAAGGTATTTTTTTTATTTCTTGCTCTATCCTTTTGTAAATTAGGGTCACGTGCTGCAGGCCCGCGTCACTTCCGCCCGCCGCCTCGCTGGGTCTATGATGTGCCCAGGCCGGCTTCAGCATGCCATCTGCGTATGCTCTGAAGCCGGCCTGGGTGTACCAGTGACGCGGCGGGCGGAAGTGACGCGGGGCTTGCAGCACGTGACCCGCCATTGTGAGGACACGATGGGCGAGTAATTTGAATCCTCCTGGAAGAAGATGCCGCCCTGGAAAGAGGATGGACAGCTGCGAGGTGGGTGCAAGCACGGCGAGGAGACCCTGCCTATCGTCAAAAACCCTGGAGGAACGCCCATCAGACAAGGATTTGGTAAATATAAAAAGTGATTTATTGTGCATCTATTTAGGTAGATTTAGTCAGTAAGGGATGGTTAGAATAGTAATTTTAGGCTCCAGGGACAGATATTTATAGGTTAGATAGGTATTTTTAGGTGGTTGGTTCCCTTTAAGGCTACGGTGACTACCTGTTTTTCTCCACAGAACCTGGTGGAAACAGTTGGAGTTTCTTTGGATGTCATACGGGAAGGCATTTTTTGCCTGATCCATCTATGGCGCTTATACTCGATGTAGTGTATGAGTATATTCATGGATCCCTGGCTCCGCAACATGGGCTGCTTATCCAGCCGTGTGGTTGGCATGGGTGCAATTTTGCAGTTTGGAGCAGGTTTCCTACCTAACTGATCGGGTTTTCCTGATCTTAAGTTTCCTGAAAAAATTGGTGGTTAAGGGTAACAGCCACACTAGAATTTATAAATCAGTTGCTAGTGTATCTTTTTTTGGAAATTGTAAGGTGCATCTTCACTGTTGCTCTCATTTCCAGTGAAACAGTTTTTCAAAGACTTAAAAGAAAGCACTTCTGGGTGGATGGAAGGATGGCTATTTCTATGGATTTGTTGTTCCGCATGTGGGTCGTATGGCCTTCTGTATGTTTCAATAAATTTGAGGTTTTATTGTTCAAGTCCTGTTGTTCTTTAGCTTTTTTGGCGCATTTCGTATCGGAGCATTGATCTATTATAGTAAGACTCGACCAGTTGGTCTCGAAGTATCTGACGTGGTGATTATGAGTGATAAAGTAGTTCTCAGGTAACGGCGGTCCAAAACAGACCAGATGGCAAGGGTGAGTCATTCCATCTTCACGCAGTTCCTGGGTAAGTAATTTGCTCTCATGCTAATTTACAGAATTAGTTAGCGGTTGTCCTAAGGTCACTGGTCCATTTTCCTGCATGAGGATGGGGTCCCGTTGACCACCTTCTAGTTTAATATGCTCTTCGCCAATGCTTAACTGCGTTGGGTTTGAGAAACTATGAGTTCTCCGGTCATTCTTTTCTGATCGGTGCTGCGACAGAGGTGGCTAGGATGGGATTTTCGGTAGGCAAGATAAAGAGGATTAGGAGATGGGCATTGGGGAAGGTGAGAATGTACATACGGCCTGATAGCATCATCCAATTTTTCTTTCTTTTTCACAGGTATCAAGCAGGTCTGGATTAGAGGACATTCATACGTCCACTGGGCGAGGAAGAGAGCCCAGGGACGCTCATATATTGACAATCTTTCGTTTCACAGGCATGAGGTTTTACGAGGACCGTTCCTGTCAAACTAATCTGATAAGCTTCTATGAAGAAGTAAGTTCTGGACTGGACCAAAGAAATGCAGTGGATGTGGTGTATATGGACTTTTCAAAAGCTTTTGATACGGTGCCACACAAAAGGTTGATGCATAAAATAGAGCAATGGGGATAGGGGAAAATATTTGTAAGTGGGTTAAAAACTGGCTTAGCGATAGGAAACAAAGGGTGGTCATTAATGGAACACACTCAGAATGGGTCCCAGTTAACAGTGGGGTACCACAGGGGTCAGTGTTGGGCCCACTTCTATTTAATATATTTATTAATGACCTTGTAGGGGGCATACAGAGTAGAATCTCAATATTTGCAGATGACACTAAACTCTGCAGGGTAATCAATACAGAGGAGGACAATTTTATTTTACAGGAGGATTTATGTAAACTAGAAGCTTGGGCTGATAAATGGCAAATGAGCTTTAATGGGAATAAATGTAAGGTCATGCACTTGGGCAGAGGAAACAAAAGGTATAATTATGTGCTTAATTGTAAAACATTGGGCAAAACTGTCACTGAAAAAGACCTAGGTGTATGGGTAGATGACAAACTCACATTTAGTGCCCAGTGTCAGGCAGCTGCTGCAAAGGCAAATAAAATAATGGGATGCATTAAAAGAGGCATAGATACTCATGAGGAGAACATAATTTTATCTCTATACAAGTCACTAGTGCGACCACACTTAGAATACTGTGTACAATTCTGGTCTCCGGTGTATAAGAAAGACATAGCTGAACTAGAGCGGGTCCAGAGAAGAGCGACCAAGGTTATTAGAGGACTGAGGGGTCTGCAATACCAAGACAGGTTATTAAACTTGGGGTTATTTAGCTTGGAAAAACGAAGGCTTAGGGGTGATCTTATAATAATGTATAAATATATTGAGGGAACAGTACAGAGAACTTTCTAATGATCTCATTACTCTTAGGCCTGAGACGGACCAAGGGGACATCCTCTACGTTTGGAGGAAAGAAGGTTTAATCATAATCACAGACGTGGATTCTTTACTGTAAGAGCAGTGAGACTATGGAACTCTCTGCCACATGATGTTGTAATGAGTGACTCACTACTAACATTTAAGAAGGGCCTGGATGCCTTTCTTGAAAACTATAATATTACCAGTTATATATACTAGATTCTTTGATAGGGCATTGATCCAGGGAATTAGTCTGATTGCCATATGTGGAGTCAGGAAGAATTTTTTCCCCCAATGTGTAGCTAGTGTTGCCACATGGGGTATTTTCGCCTACCTCTGGATCAACATGTTAGGCTATGGGTTGAACTAGATGGACTTAAAGTCTTCTTCAACCTTAAAAACTATGTTACTATGTTACTATGTTACTATGAGGTGGAATTCCCTGTGCACTATGTTGGCTAATTTAGCACATCGGTTCCCAATGCCCGACCTCATTGTCATACATGTAGTGGGTAACAATCTTTGGAGAGTATGTACAATGGACCTGTTGTGGCAAGTCGACACGACCTTAAGGTTGCACACTCTATGTTTCCTATGGCTACCATTGTCTTTTCCGAGATCGACCCGCGCTTGATATGGTCGTCAGTGGGCTTGCAATTTTTGGAATCCATTCAGAAGCATTTTAATAGAGGATTGGAATGGTTCATGCCAATTGTGGGTGGTTTTTCTCATAGGCATGTAGGACCTGGAGGGTTATGTTCTGGGTGTTTACCAGCAGGATGATATTCACCTTGACGCCATTAGTCTAGATATTTTTAACATGGGCTTACAAGGGATGGTGGAGAAATGGTGAGGGGTTTGGGGGTGGTCACCCTATGTCCGATGCGGCCAGGTGGGGAAAGTTAACAGTCGAAAGTTTTAATATTGAGCTGTTATCAGCCTTTAAATGGACTTAGAGCTTCCAGGAATTTTTTATTAGAAGTAAAGCTGGAAAGGAAAAGGTGCAATCTAGGGTGTTACCAGTATAACAATTTGGAAGTGTTCAATAGGTACACACTCACCTGGCAGGGTTGTGTAAGCCACAACCACTACAAAAGCGTATTAGAAGGTTTGCTGCAGTCTTCACAATAAAATAGAAATAAAAAGAAAGGGAATATTGACCGTGCTACCATATATGACAATCAAAAATTTGTGGATTGATTGTGATTTTTATTTTCTAAGAGTTTCTGGGCTGTCTGGCCCCTTCATCTGTGTACATCTGTGATTTTTTTCCTGACAAAGGGGCTAGAGAACCCAGAAACGCGTAGAGAATAAAAATCACAATCAATCCACAAATTTTTTGATTGTCATATATGGTAGCACGATCAATATTCCCTTTCTTTTTATTTCTATTTTATTGAAGGAATTTTTTATTAAAATAAGTTATTATATTTATGGAGGTATTAATTTATGTAACTCTATTAAAGCCTCTCGGCCATTTCACGCCAGCTGGAGTAAGAATTTTTATTTATTGTCTGTATAGTGGATTAAGGGGTACTAGGTAGGGCCTACGATCCCATGGAAAGCCCCCACATCAAATAGAGCGGGGGCTACATTGGCTCGTGGCACTTGGTACCATGGCGATGTTAAGTTATAATTTTGCCTGGTCTATCCTGCTCTTATTTAATTGTTTGTTTTACCTCAGGTACTTTAAAGATCCTCATGATGAAACTGTATGATGGGTTAATCCCTCTGTTACCACGGAACAGAAGCGGGCAATCGTTCTGATTGGCTAGCCCAGCTGTCTGACAGATGCCAGTTTCATTGGTGTAAGAAGTGTGGGAAGGTGCACTATTGAAAGCCCCTCCCGTAGGAATTCTCTTCAGTGTCTCTGTGGAGACAAATCAGCAATCACCCGCCCTCCCAACCCCTTTTTTTTTCCTTTTCAGAGGATGGAGCATCATCGAGAGGTTTTCATGAGAGGGAAGGTTAACCATTGAAAGTTTTAATATTTAGCTGTTATCAGCCTTTAAATGGACTTTAAGATTCCATTAATTTTTTTTATTAAAATAAGTTATTATATTTATGGTGTTATTAATTTATGCAACCCTATTAAAGCCTCTTGGCCATTCCAGCTGGAGTAAGAATTTTTATTTACCGTCCGTATAGTGGATTAAGGGGTGCTAGGTAGGGCATACAATCTCATGTAGACAAAAGTGCTAGAGTGGTAGATGCCAGAAAGTATGGACTGCTTCTAGGTATGATGTCATTTCCTGTCACATAATAGCAGCGTGATTAAAATGCTAATTCTTAAAGTCCACATGGGCATGGAGTTGTTTATTATAGAACCGGGGGTCTGGGGGTAAGATCCCCAAGGGGGAGGGTGCAGAAGGGGTGAAGCACCCCCTTGCTTTTTAAAGTGAACAAGAGGAAATGTAGCCATGCCCAACAACCAAGCTGGTCACGCCCATCAACCAAGCCTGCCATGCCACTAATTAGGAACGAGCCTATACTGTCTAGACTCAACCAAAGTGCTAAGAAGAGTGAGTTAAAGTGGAGCAGACCCAGGTTGCAGTGCAAGCTGAAGTAGGTGAAGTGAGGGATAAGTGGGCAACCCCATACCCAGTAATCAAAGCTAACCATGCCGACAGTGATGAAGTAATCGAATCACAGGGCTAACCAGAAAGAGCCTTCCAGGCTGAAGACCAAAAACCCCAACAAGCATAGCTGTGCAAGGTGCCCTAACGGCAACGCTAGTTATTGACCCATGTTGTGGTTATCTGGAAACAGAGCGTGCCAACTCACCCTTTCCCCTGGAAGCTAATAAGATCTAGTCTGCAGCTAAGTGGAAGGGCCGGCCCATATTAAGGTAGCAATGCCTTATGAAAACTGTGTGTGAACTTTGCAGAGTATACAGTGAATTGGTGTTTGGACCATATTACCGGTAAATAATATCCTGTTTTTGACTGTTTTGGACTGCTTCTTAGTGACTTTGCACAAGGAACCGCACAATGTGAACCAGAATATGAAAAACTCGCCTATGACTGCAGAGACTGGTGCAGCAAGAGATAACGCAACCCCATCATTTGTCTGTAGCAGGCCAGGGTAAGGGCACAGGCCTTATCACCAATGATTACTGTCACCTGGTACCGCTACAATTGCGCTTTCAGTTGGGTCATATTAGTCCTTTATATTGGATCGCAATATAATATCTTTATTCTTTAAATTCACTGCAACTGACCTTGAAATATACTTCACTGTTTTATTTACCATTGTTTTTCTTGGTTTGTATTTTAAATGATTTGTCTTGTCTGACTTCGCATATAAACCATTGAAGCATTGTCAGTATGGTAAGGTCATTCAGCTGGGCAAGCAATACCAATGCAAAGGCGCAACAAATGTAAACAAGGGATTCTAAATGGAAGAAAGGCCTTGAGAGTAGGGAGTAGGAGATGGGACACCTCCTGCATATGCCTGTGACTGTCCGTGGGTCTTTTCCCCCACCACCGTCACGTGCCTCTTCCCTGGCTGTCACCTCAATACACCTGACTAGTGTGTAGGCCAGTGCGTTCACTAGATGACACCTTTTATATAATCCACCAACAGGAGAGCTAGACAGATTGAGGGAGCAAGACAAAAAAGATACACCAACTTGAATGCTGCAGCCCAAACATCTGGGCTAGCTGCCAGCACTGCAATAGCAGCAGGACCCAGCAGCAAAACACCAGCAGCCACTGGAGACCACTTCACTCCACCAAGGACAGCTTTAAAATGTATTTTCTATAACCGACAGTGAAGTGCTGTATCATGTGACCCTTTGATGAAATGCATGTGGATGACAACCTGAATGCAAATCGAGTTATCTGAGGTATTCTGAAGCTGCCAGCAAGGGAAACGACACGCTTGCTAGCACAAAATAAATTATCTATATTTAAAATCCAGCAGACCCATATCTGTTACGAATCTTCTACTGACTTACGACAGATGGGTGGATCACAGCATTATTGCTTAGTTGTACATGAACCAATGTATTATTTCAAGTGCTATAATGTAAGGAGTGGAGGAGGTTCTTCATGCAACTTGCATCTACACTGGTCATCAGAATTGGCAATGTATATCAATTGATTTTTTTTCAGACAGAATGTAATGTACATTGATCAACATTTGAAGGTTTTTTGTGTAAGGGGTACACTATGCCACTAAACAGTGTTTTCCAAAAAACCAAAGTATATCAACTTAAAACCTTCATTTTACTCAATTACATAATGATCATAAATAGAGAACAGCAATGACTGTAGCACAAATAAAGATTAAAACTAAATTTTGTGAAGGTTACAACAGTCATCAATCAGTAGAAAGTGTACAGGCCTTTGCTTTGAATGACTTCAGCACATCTGTGGCCACAGGACATGACTAGTCTCTCACACTGCTCTGGTGTGATTTTGGCCCACTCTTCTTCCAGTTTCCTCCACAGTTCTGTGACTGTTGTGGGTTTCTTGACCATAACTTTATCACCAAGGATTTTCCAGAGGTTGTCTATTGGATTTAGATTTGGACTCTGGGCTGCCCATTTCATTGTTTCAATGTTCTCTCAGCAAGGAACTGCTGCGACAGGGGGCATTGTCCTGCATAAAAATTGCTGGTTGATTGAGTGCTGAATGGAAGTAAGGAACGTCATGTTGTTTAAGAAGGTTCTGATGCACACTTGTATTCACTTTTCCACGTAGCTACAGTTGTGGCCAAAAGTATTGACATCCCTGCAATTCTGCCAGATAATACTCAGTTTCTTCCTGAAAATGATTGCAATCACAAATTCTTTGGTATTATCTTCATTTAATTTGTCTTCAATGAAAAAACACAAAAGAGAATGAAGCAAAAAGTAAAACATTGATAATTTCACACAAAACTCCAAAAATGGGCCAGACAAAAGTATTGGCACCCTCAGCCTAATACTTGGTTGCACAACCTTTAGCCAAAATAACTGCAATCAGCCGCTTCCGGTAACCATCAATGAGTTTCTTACAATGCTCTGCTAGAATTTTAGACCATTCTTCTTTGGCAAACTGCTCCAGGTCCCTGATATTTGAAGGATGCCTTCTCCAAATTGCCATTTTTAGATCTCTCCACAGGTGTTCTATGGGATTCAGGTCTGGACTCATTGCTGGCCACCTTAGAAGTCTCCAGTGCTTTCTCTCAAACCATTTTCTAGTGCTTTTTGAAGTGTGTTTTCAGTCATTGTCCTGCTGGAAGACCCATGACCTCTGAGGGAGACCCAGCTTTCTCACACTGGGCCCTACATTATGCTGCAAATTTGTTGGTAGTCTTCAGACTTTATAATGCCATGCACGCGGTCAAGCAGTCCAGTGCCAGAGGCAGCAAAACAACCCCAAAACATCAGGGAACCTCCGCCATGTTTGACTGTAGGGACCGTGTTTTTTCTTTGAATGCCTCTTTTTTTCTCCTGTGAACTCTATGTTGATGCCTTTGCCCAAAAATCTCTACTTTTGTCTCATCTGACCAGAGAACATTCTTCCAAAACGTTTTAGGCTTTCTCAGGTAGGTTTTGGCAAACTCCAGCCTGGCTTTTTTATGTCTCAGGGTAAGAAGTGGGGTCTTCCTGGGTATCCTACCATACAGTCCCTTTTCATTCAGATGCCGACGGATGGTACAGGTTGACACTGTTGTACCCTCGGACTGCAGGGCAGCTTGAACTTGTTTGGATGTTAGTCGAGGTTCTTTATCCACCATCCGCACAATCTTGTGTTGAAATCTCTCATCAATTTTTCTTTTCCGTCCACATCTAGGGAAGTTAGCCATAGTGCCATGGGCTTTAAACTTCTTGATGACACTGCGCACGGTAGACACAGGAACATTCAGGTCTTTGGAGATGGACCTGTAGCCTTGAGATTGCTCATGCTTCCTCACAATTTGGTTTCTCAAGTCCTCAGACAGTTCTTTGGTCTTCTTTCTTTTCTCCATGCTCAATGTGGTGCACACAAGGACACAGGACAGAGGTTGAGTCAACTTTAATCCATGTCAACTGGCTGCAAGTGTCATTTAGTTATTGCCAACACCTGTTAGGTGCCACAGGTAAGTTACAGGTGCTGTTAATTACACAAATTAGAGAAGCATCACATGATTTTTCTAACAGTGCAAATACATTTGTCCACCCCCTTTTTTATGTTTGGTGTGGAATTATATCCAATTTGGCTTTAGGACTATTCTTTTCGTGTTTTTTTCATTGAAGACAAATTAAATGAAGATAATAATACCAAAAAAATTGTGATTGCAATCATTTTCAGGAAGAAACTGAGTATTATCTGACAGAATTGCAGGGGTGTCAATACTTTTGGCCACAACTGTATATGAGAGGTCCAACCCCTGCAGCAGAATAATAATAATAATCTTTATATAGCACCAACATATTCCGCAGCGCTTCACAATTCAGAGGTACATATTCAAACAATCATAAGAAACAGTTATCAGAAAATACAATACAATACAAAATGCAAAACAATAAAGAATATAATACAATACAAATACAATAATTAAAGCAAAATAGTGACTGCCCTGCTCATAAGAGCTTACAATCTAACAATGAGGTGGGAGTGACACAAAGTACAGGGGCTTATTTACAATGATGGTATAGTCAACTTGAGGAAATGGGGAACAGATAAGAGCAGCATAAGTGGCCACCAACCATTATTTGTGATGCATTTGAGACTGGTGGTGAAGATAGGCTATGTCTAAATGACTTTGACTAGGGATCATCATAGGCCTCCCTAAAAAGATGTGTTTTTAGGGATCGCCTGAAACGTAAGTTGTGGCTAGACCTAATTTCTTGGGGTATAGCAATCCAGAGAATCAGTGCAGCTCAGGAGAAGTCGTGGAGCCATGAGTGGGAGGTTCGAATTAATGCAGAAGTGAGTCTAAAGTCACTTCCAGAGCGAAGAGAACGGGTGGGGTGATAGACAGAGATAAGGGTTGAGAGGTAGGGAGGTGCTGCACTGTGAAGAGCTTTGCGGGTGAGAACAAGCAGTCTGAATTGGATTCTATAGTGTATAAGCAGCTGGTGCAATGACTGGCATAGAGCGGAAGAGTCCGAGTAGCGGTTAGCCAGATAAGTGATCCTGGCTGCTACATTAAGGATGGACTGAAGAGGAGAGGATCTAGTGCGGGGAAGGCCAATTAAAAGACAATTACAATAGTCAAGGCGGGGTGAATCAGGACCACAGTGAGGGTTTTTGTGGTTTCCAATGTGAGAAAGGGGCGAACGCTAGAGAGGTTCTTCAGGTGCAAGCAGCAAGAGCGGGCGAGAGATTGTATATATGGGGTGAAGGAAAGATCATAGTCAAATATAACACCCAAAAAGCGAGCCTGCTGCCCAGGTTTTAATGTGGTGCCGTACACAGAGAGATATGTCAGATTTTGGGAGGTTAGTGGAGGGCGGGAGCAGAAGAAGTGCAGTTTTGGACAGGATAAGTTTCAGATAGAGAGCGGACATGATATTGGAAACTGTGGTTAGACAGTCATTGGTGTTCTTTATTAGAGCATTAGTAAGGTTAGGGGATGAAGTGTATAGATGTGTGTCATCAGCATAAAGATGATACTGAAATCCAAATCTACTGATGGTCTGTCCAATCGGGGCCATGTAGAGAGAGAAGAGGTCCAAGGATTGAACCCTATGGGACCCCAATAGTGAGAGAAGGAGGGGAGGAAGTGGAGCCAGCAAATGATACACTGAAAGCAGTCAGAAACATAGGAAGAGAACCAGGGGAGAACCTTGTCCTTGATGCCGATGGAGTGCAGCATAGAGAGTAAGAGATGGTGGTCAGCAGTGTCAAAGCTGCAGAGAGATCAAGAAGAATAAGCAGAGAGTGGTCACTATTACGTTTTGCTGTCAGAAGGTCATTGGTCACTTTGGTGAGGGCAGTTTCTGTAGAATGTAAGGGGTGGAAACTAGACTGTAATGTGTCTAGAAGAGCGTGAGTGGAGAGGTAATTGGTGAGGCGGGAGTAGACCAGACGCTTCAGGAGTTTAGAGATGAAGGGGAGATTGGAGACTGATCTGTAGTTGTTTGTGCTTGATGGGTTGAGAGATGTTTTCTTTAATAATGGAGTAATGAATGAGAGTTTGAAAGAGGAGGGGAAGATGCCAGAAAAGAGGGAGAGATTGAAGATTTTGGTTAGGTGAGTGGTGACCACAAGAGAGAGAGACTGGAGTAGGTGTGAGGGGATGGGGTCAGCGGTGTATGTGGTGGGACAGGAGGAAAAGAGGAGCTTGCAGACTTCTTCTTCTGTGACTGGATTGAATGTGGAGAGTGAGCCAGAGGAAATGTGCGGAGAGATAGGGGCAACAGCGATTTGAGGTTGGGAATTGATTTCCTGACAGATGTTTTCTACTTTCTTAGTGAAGGAAGAAGCCAGATCATCAGCACAAAGGTCAGTGAGAGGGGCCTTCACTTTATGACTGAGGAGAGAGTGAAAGGTCTAGTTTCTTTGGGTTGTTGGATAGTGTGGAGATCACGGTGGAGAAGTAGGTCTGTTTGGCGAGGTGAAGGGCAGAGTTGTAAGCTCTCAGCTTTAATTTATAGTGAATGAATTTTTCTGGAATGCAGGTTTTCCTCCATAGATATTCAGCAGAAAACATTTCCCAAACCATGACACTCCCTCCACCACATTTCACTAAATTGTTTACACACATTGGATTCAGTCTTTCCCAGTTTGTCAACGAACATAATGTTTCCCATCAAACCCAAATAAATTAAACTTGCTTTCATTACTAAAATGAACTTCTCTGTAAACGCAACATGTTCCTCACCAAAGGTGAGTCTAACCTTTTCATTCTTTCTGCTAATGAGAGGTTTGGTCATTGCAGAGTAGGCTTTCAGTTCTAATTTTCTTAAACATTGTGACACTACATGACGAGACAGATCCTTACCCGGTTCAGTGCAGAACTGGTGAGCTATTCAAACTTCAGTGTTGAAATAAAATTAGCACCAAGTGCCAGATTAATACCAATTACTTGCAGGTATTGAAAGTGCTCTCTACTTTTGATCAGTGTTCAATGATATTCAGGTCTGGGGACTGGGATGGCCATTCCAGAACATTGTAATTGTTCCTCTGCATGAATGCCTGAGTGGATTTGGAGCGGTGTTTTGGATCATTGTCTTGCTGAAAGATCCATCCCCGGCGTAACTTCAACTTTGACACTGATTCTTGAACATTATTCTCAAGAATCTGCTGATACTGAGTGGAATCCATGCGACCCTCAACTTTAACAAGATTCCCGATGCCGTCATTGGCCACACAGCCCCAAAGCATGATGGACCCTCCCCCAAATTTGACAGCGGGTAGCAAGTGTTTTTCTTGGAATGCTGTGTTTTTGTGGCGCCATGCATAACGCCTTGTTGTATGACCAAACAACTCAATCTTTGTTTCATCTGTCCACAGGATCTTCTTCCAAAATGAAACTGGCTTGTCCAAATGTGCTTTTGAATACCTCAGGCGGCTCTGTTTGTGGCGTGCATGCAGAAACGACTCACCATTCTTCTTCTCTGCCTTTCTGATATTTTTGCTGGCCTGCCACTTCTGGCCTTTACAAGAACTGTCCCTGTGATCTTCCATTTCCTTACTATGTTCCTCACAGTGGAAACTGACAGTTTAAATCTCTAAGACAACTTTTTGTATCCTTCCCCTGAACAACTATGTTGAACAATCTTTTTTTTCAGATCATTTGAGAGCTGTTTTGAGGAGCCCATGATGCCACTCCTCAGAGAAGATGCAAATAGGAGAACAACTTGCAAGTGGACACCTGAAATAGCTTTTCTCATGATTGGATACACCGGGCTATGAAGTACAAAGCTCAATGAGGTTACCAAACCAATTTAGTGCTTCAGTAAGTCAGTAAAAAGTAGTTAGGAGTATTCAAATCATGAAAATCAGAAGGGTGCCCATACTTTTGCACTTGTCAAATTTTGAAATAATGCATATATCATATTTTTGGTTAGTACAATAAACCTCATTTCAAACCTGAAATATTACTGTGTCCATCAGTTATTACATATATTACACTAAAATAGCTGGTGCAAAAACCCAATTTTAAACCAAAACAAATGAGTAAGATTAAGAAGGGTGCCCAAACTTTTTCATATGACTGTATGTTCCCTGTGTCTATTTTTCATTTTATCTCTCCTCCAGAATGAATCCTTTAAGTTTGTTCATTAAAACATTCTAAGTATTCCAGATGCTGCAGTTATGTACTATTTATGTGCTGCTATCGCCGGGGATGCTCCAGAAAGGAACTACGTCATCTTGTCCACTTGCATTGTACTGATTGACAAGCGCCAAAGCCTATGAACAGAGGACGCCGGCGCATGCGCATTGAGTGCCAGATGCCCATGGAGAGGAAGGAGCGCTTATTGGCGGACGAGTGAAGGGGCGGGGAGTATCCATGACAACTGTGGATGCAGCCCCCTGATTGGCTGACTATCGCTGCCTTTATGGAGACTGTCTTTACCTGTTTTCTGGACGTGAATAGCGGCGATGAGCAATTTTCTTAAAACAGAGGTCTGGATTTATGATTTGTATTTGGGGATTATAGATAGTAGGTCTATGAATAGTCTATATGGGGGATTTTTATCTTTGTTTACTAAATACTGCTTCACGATTGGTGTACTGTAATTGGGGGAGGAGTTATACAATATAAATAACATTGTGTTAGTAGGGGAAGTATACACTTGATAAAGGTCTGCATACCGAAACGTCGTGTTTATGGATGGACGGAATAAAGCATTGAAACAATGAAAAATACACCAGCTTGAGAGGCGCTGTTCTTTCTGTTTGTACGTGCCATCCGGCCCCATAGGCATGCATTAGTCCAAAATCACATCCTTGGCTGTCATGTTTACACCGGACAGCCCTGGACCCGAAAAAAAGTGGTGTGAAGCCGACCTAAGATTTCTCAAAGCGACTACACAATTAATCGCCGAGTACGTCATTTGTCCTACAAGTAAGGAATAGTGACAAGTAGATTCGCTCATCACTAGTGACTACTTATAGCAGTATGGACTGAACACAACAGAACTACACCTGAAAATTAACGCCATAAGAAGCAGCCAGCAAGGTGAGTCCTTAACTTGTGCAGCGCCAATAGAAAGCAAATGACATTTAAACACCAGTTGAAGACATGCACTCAGTAAGTCATTGTGACCTTATGATTCTTGACTTGCCCAAGGTCTCTTTAGGGTGAGACAGCTTAAAACTTGGAGTTTTTGTTCAGTTTCCGCTCCAAATAGTCATAGACCGTGTGAACATACTATTAAAGCTGTTTTCTAATATGCTTGATTTTTCATTTCTTCACTATTTTGCTGGTAGCAAATGGACACATTTTTCTTTACATCCAATGGCCAAAGCCTGTCTGTACCCTATTAAATTACACTGGTGGACAGCCATTTACATGTACAGTCATATGAAAAAGTTTGGGCACCCCTCTTAATCTTACTCTTTTTTTTTGCTTAAAATTGGGTTTTTGCAACAGCTATTTCAGTGTGATATATGTAATAACTGATGGACACAGTAATATTTCAGGTTTGAAATGAGGTTTATTGCACTAACCAAAAATATGAAATATGCATTATTTCAAAATTTGACAGGTGCAAAAGTATGGGCACCCTTTTGATTTTCATGATTTGAATACTCCTAACTACTTTTTACTGACTTACTAAAGCACTAACTTGGTTTGGTAACCTCATTGAACTTTGTACTTCATAGCCCGGTGTATCCAATCATGAGAAAAGCTATTTCAGGTGTTCACTTGCAAGTTGTTCTCCTATTTGCATCTTCTCTGAGGAGTGGCATCATAGGCTCCTCAAAACAGCTCTCAAATGATCTTAAAAAAAAGATTGTTCAACATAGTTGTTCAGGGGAAGGATACAAAAAGTTGTCGCAGAGATTTAACTTGTCAGTTTCCACTGTGAGGAACATAGTAAGGAAATGGAAGACCACAGGGACAGTTCTTGTAAAGGTCAGAAGTGGCATGCCAACAAAAATATCAGAAAGGCAGAGAAGAAGAGTTGTGAGAACAGTCAAGAACAATCCACAGACCACCTCCAAAGACCTGCAACATCATCTTGCTGCAGATGGTGTCATTGTGCATCGGTCAACAATACAGCGCACACTGCACAAGGAGAAGCTCACAATACAAGGTCCCTTAAAAAATTGCTTTCCTCAGCATATTCTTCAAACACAAGATTGGGAAGTTACCTCCCAACCTTTAGGAAAGATTACTCAATAAACTTCTTTTTAATTAATTAATCTTTATTATATATTTTCAGTATAAGGGAGTGGGGAGCACAGGCACGCATTGACATTTCAGTTAACACAGGTATGAAGCACGACTGCACTTTGTGCCCCATAATTCATTGTCTGGGTTGATGCCTAAGGAGATTTTGGAACTAATTTAGGGCACCCAGTGAATGTATAGGTCTGATCTGAGTGTATTTTTTGGTTTTCTCAGTAAGATAAGATAGTATACAACTGAGACCTTTTTTAGATATACCGATTTGTACCTATCAGTTAAACATGGTTATGGGAGATATATAATATGATGGGATGGATTATATTGTAAAATCCATGACCCAGTATTGGTGATACAAAGGAACAAGTTTTATGTGGTTGTTGCTGTATATACTAATTTTCTATATACTGAACAGTCTTATGGTGATGATTCTTGTGTGTCCCCCCGGAGGGAATGCTCTGATTTTTAAACTGTTATACTGAGAATATATAATAAAAATTAATTAATTAAAAAGAATTTTATTGAGTAATCTTTCCTAAAGGTTGGGAGGTAACTTCCCAATCTTGTGTTTGAACAAGGAGAAGCTGTATAGGAGAGTGATGCGAAAGAAGCCGTTTCTGCATGCACGCCACAAACAGAGTCGCCTGAGGTATGCAAAAGCACATTTGGACAAGCCAGTTCCATTTTGGAAGAAGGTCTTATGGACAGATGAAACAAAGATTGAGTTGTTTGGTCATACAACAAGGCTTTATGCATGGCGCCACAAAAACACAGCATTCCAAGAAAAACACTTGCTACCACTGTCAAATTTGAGGGAGGGTCCATCATGCTTTGGGGCTGTGTGGCCAATGACGGCACCGGGAATCTTGTTAAAGTTGAGGGTCACATGGATTCCACTCAGTATCAGCAGATTCTTGAGAATAATGTTCAAAAATCAGTGTCAAAGTTGAAGTTACGCCGGGGATGGATCTTTCAGCAAGACAATGATCCAAAACACCGCTCCAAATCCACTCAGGCATTCATGCAGAGGAACAATTACAATGTTCTGGAATGGCCATCCCAGTCCCCAGACCTGAATATCATTGAACATCTGTGGGATGTTTTGAAGCGGGCTGTCCATGCTCGGCGACCATCAAACTTAACTGAACTGGAATTGTTTTGTAAAGAGGAATGGTCAAAAATACCTTCATCCAGGATCCAGGAACTCATTAACAGCTACAGGAAGCGACTAGAGGCTGTTATTTTTGCAAGAGGTGGATCTACTAAATATTAATGCCACTTTTCTGTTGAGGTGTCCATACTTTTGCACCTGTCAATTTTTGAAATAATGCATATTTCACATTTTCGGTTAGTACAATAAACCTCATTTGAATCCTGAAATATTACTGTGTCCATCAGTTATTACATATATCACACTGAAATAGCTATTGCAAAAACCCAATTTTAAACAAAAAAAAATGAGTAAGATTAAGAGGGGTGCCCAAACTTTTCATATGACTGTATTAGAGGTCCCTTTTGTCATGTCTGACATGTCAGCCAAGTTGGTGAAGCTCAAGATAGGATTTTGAGCCTTTTAATGTGATTCATTTCATTCACTGACTCCCTGCAGAGATCCTAAAACAGTGGATCATAAAGAGCACAAAGGGTAACTCAATTAGACTGGACTTCAGTGAGAACTACATTGACAGCCCTTTGTACTGCCAGGATCTCATTCATCTTGGATACTATGCAATAGGGCAGACTGAGAATAATATCCAGTCGTCCACACATATATTCAAGTAGGCAAGAATGTTGGTATCCTTATGTTAAAATAAGAATAACCCGCAATGGCCGCTAAAATAACTTGAAACTGATAAAGGTCATTTTAAATTTACCAGTAAGTTTACTGAATAGCAATAATGAAATCTGACACTGCTGTTGAATTATCATTGAACAGAGAAAAATTAAAAAACAAACTAATGAAAATGGTGTAGACAAAAATGATAGTACCCCTAGAAATGATTTACAATAATTAACCATATATACATAATAAACTATGGTGTGTCCTGTACTTAGATGTCTATAAACTTGTAATTAAACTTTCTGCCTATTTTAAAGGTCAACATTAGTCCCTGTGTTGTTTGGTTTTATGGTGTTTACCTCCCTCAGATAACATGGATCAAAGTAAGCTGAAGAGAGGGTTGTCTCAAGAAATTAAAAATAAAATTATTGATGAACATGTTAAAGCTAAAGGCTTTTTTTTTCGCTGCCGCAAGTGCCGGATCCGGCCGACCCGGCGTAACCGCACATGCCGCACCAGACCGCAAGCCCATAGACAATGCATGGGGCATGCCGGATCCGGGCCGCAAGTCGACCGTTAGGTGGCATTTGTGGCAGATGCTGCGCCACCTGCCGGATCTGCCGCACATCAGCAAAAAACGCTGATGTAAAAGGAGCCCTAGACAAAATGATAGTACCCTTAACTTAATATTTTGCTACACAACTTTTGATGCAATCACTTCAAACAAATGATTTCTATTGCTCTCATTTAGACTTCTATACCGCTCCACAGGTATTTTAGCCCACTCTTCATGAGCAAACTGCTCCAGTCCTCTCAGTTATGAAGGGGCCTTCTCCAGACTGCATGTTTCAGCTCCTGCCACTCACATACATCAGCGAAAACCGCTGTTGAGAAAGGGCCCTAAGACTTTTTTTAGTATATAATTATTTCAAATGACAGTTTTGCTAAGTAATATAATCTATATTTTCAATTAAAACAATCCATATCCAGTAGGCAGACTAGGTAAATAAATTTATTAATTATAACACATATCATTGACTAAAGATATTGAGAAAATGTCCATTAAAGAATAGACAAAAAGAAGAAAGGATTAAATTAAAACAACATAAAAGCCATTATCAAATAAGACAATGCAAGAGGAAAGTTTTTCTGCTGACTAATTGAGTTTTACTCCTTTTAAGGCCGCTTAATGGTTTTTGTGGTTTTGTTATATCCGTTGAACAACAATTCAAACACAATGTGTGATTTTCATTAGTTAATATTCAGAAGATTTAAATTGAAAATAACTTTTGTCAGTCACAAGTCATTTCAATAACCATTGTAGGCTTTCCTTACTTTAACATAAGGGTGCTAACAATGTTGTCCTTGTCTTCATTTAAAAAAGGATGAGGAGGCTGTGAGGATGGGGAGGCTGTGAGAATGGAGGAGACTATGAGGATGGAGGAGACCGTGAGGATGGAGGAGAATGTGAGGATGGAGGAGACTGTGAGGATGTAGGAGGCTGTGGGGATGGAGGAGGCTGTGAATATGGAGGTGGCTGAGGGGATGGAGGAGGCTGAGGGGATGGAGGAGGCTGTGGGGATGGAGGAGGCTGTGAAGATGGAGGAGGCTGAGGGGATGGACGAGTCTGTGAGGATGGAGGAGGCTGAGGGGATGGAGGAGGCTGAGGGGATGGAGGAGGCTGTGGGGATGGAGGAGGCTGTGAAGATGGAGGAGGCTGAGGGGATGGAGGAGTCTGTGAGGATGGAGGAGGCTGAGGGGATGGAGGAGGCTGTGAGGATGGAGGAGGCTGTGAGAATAAGGAGGCTGTGAGGATGGAGGAGGCTGTGAGGATGGAGGAGGCTGTGGGGATGGAGGAGGCTGTGAGGATGGAGGAGGCTGAGGGATGGAGGAGGCTGTGGGGATGGAGGAGGCTGTGAGGATGGAGGAGGCTGTGAGGGTGGGGAGGCTGTGAGGATGAGGAGGCTGTGAGGATGAGGAGGCTGTGGGATGGAGGAGATTGTGAGGATAGAGGAGACTGTGAGGATGGAGGAGACTGTGAGGATGGAGGAGACTGTGGGGATGGAGGAGACTGTGGGGATGGAGGAGGCTGTGAGGATGGAGGAGGCTATGAAGATGGAGGAGGCTGAGGGGATGGAGGAAGCTGTGAGGATGGAGTAGGCTGTGAGGATGGAGGAGGCTGTGCGGATGGAGGAGATTGTGAGGATAGAGGAGACTGTGAGGATGGAGGAGACTGTGAGGATGGAGGAGGCTGTGGGGATGGAGGAGACTGTGGGGATGGAGGAGGCTGTGAGGATGGAGGAGGCTGTGAAGATGGAGGAGGCTGAGGGGATGGAGGAGGCTGTGAGGATGGAGTAGGCTGTGAGGATGGAGGAGGCTGTGAGGATAGCGGAGGCTGAGGGGATGGAGGAGGTGTGAGGATGGAGGAGGCTATGAGGATGGAGGAGGCTGTGAGGATGGAGGCGGCTGTGAGGATGGAGGCGGCTGTGAGGATGGAGGAGGCTGTGAGGATGGAGGAGGCTGTGAATATGGAGGAGGCTGTGAGGATGGGGACGCAGTGAGGATGGGGACACAGTGAGGATGGAGGAGGCTGTGAGGATGGAGGAGGCTGTGAGGATGGAGGAGGCAGTGAGCATGGGGAGGCTGTGAGGATGGAGGAGGCTGTGAGGGTGGAGGAGACTGTGAGGATGACAGCGTTCAGCGCCGACCAACCAGAGGAGTGGCACGCACCATGCTGCACATTGTATTTGAAATATGGCGCCATGGTGCGTGCCGCTATTCTGATTAATATCAGAGGAGCGGCATTCAAATCACGCGCCACTTCTCTCATTGGTCGCCGCGTTCAGCGCCGACCAATCAGAATAGCGGCGTGCGCCATATTTCAAATACACTGTACTCAGTGTATTTGAAATATGGCACAATGGTGAGCACCGCTATTCTGATTGGCCGCCGCGTTCAGCGCCGACCAATCAGAATACCAGCGACCAATGAGAGAAGCAGCGCGCGGTTTGAATGCCGCTCTTCTGATTAATTGGTCGCCACGTTCAGCGCCGGCCAATCAGAACAGTGGCGCGCACCATATTTCAAATACAATATAGCGCGAGCCGCTCCTCTGATTGGTTGGCGCTGAACGCGGCGACCAATCAGAAGAGCGGCATTCAAACCGCTCGCCAAGCCGCGCTATTTCTCTGGTCACCACGACGACCAATCAGAAAAGTACTGCGGCTTGGTGCGCGGTTTTAATGCTGCGAAGGGCACCACTGACCGGAGCTCAGCCGCGGCTACTGCTGCACAGAGGTCAGCGGCTCACCAGCCGGGAGATGACTCCTGGCTGGCGAGCCGCGGATCTCTGTGCCACAGGTAGCCGCGGCTGAGCTCCGGTCAGCGGCTCGCCAGCCGGGAGCTGCGGCCACCGTCGGCCGGACCCATGTATCCCAGCGACAGCGGCTCTAGACGAGCCGCTGTCGTTAGGCTGCAAATTGTCGCAAAATTCAAACTTTGAATTTGCGCATCTAATTGTATAGTCTGCGCCTCCGGCGGCCACCAATGAGTGGCCTCTGTCTGGCACGCGATTTCCGTAACATTAGACGATTATATAGTAGATAACTCCGGAACGCTTCAACACATTCCACTGATTCTAAGAATGCATTTTTTTGGGACACATTATACCTCATATTTATTTATGAAAATATGTACAATTGAACAAGGATGTATAATAATTTACAATTTGAGAGATTTTAAATATTTATGCACTCAAAACATATAATCATATCAGACAAAATAATTATCATTTACTGTGTTTACTTTATGTCAGCATTAGTGATGGGCGAACCCGAACTGTAAAGTTCAGGGTCCGTACTGAACACCCTAGTGTTTGGGCACAGACCCTAAACACGGCCTCCTCTGATAAGTCTGTTACTGCTCTGGTTTGTGTTCAGCTGTGGGGCTGTAAAAGAAAGCAAAATAGTGTTTAAAATCTCTGCTTTATTCTCTGAACTCTACCTCCAGCAGCAAATCACAGAAGCCCACTCTATGTGGCGGCATCTGCGGTTGGTTGCCATTGTATCATAGGGAGTGTAAAAAGAAATAAATAATTTAAAAAAAATTGCATAGGGGTCCCCTGAATTTTTATTTCTCAGCACAGATAAAGCAGACAGCTGCGGGCTGCCACCCCCAGCTGCCTGGATTTCCCTTGGCTAACAATCAAAAATACAGTGGAGCCCATTTTTTTTAAATTATTTAAATAAATTATTTTAAAAAATGCATGGGCTATGTCCTATTTTTCATTGCCAGCCAAGGTAAAATCAGGCAATCTCAATTCCTGGCACTTAAAACAATTAGATGTAAACGTTGATGATCCGTGCTGCCTTCAGATAAACCAGACCATAGCGAGATTGACGCTCCAAAATGCGTTGAATAAAGCCACCAATCCTGATCCATATAACTGTATGGTCTGGTTTATCTGACGGAGCACAGATCATCCACGTTTACATCCGATTGTTTTTTTCCTTTGTGACCGTGTTATACATGTGGTTCCTGTGGATTCTGCAGCAACCAATCCATGCAATGCAAACTGATTGTGGGTTCCACAACCTGGCTAGGTGAGCAGCAACAGCTTATTTGTGTATGATTTTACTTGAGGATAAGACCCTGTTGCGCTTCTATATCTCCAACAGTTTTCTCTGAATTCCTGGCACTTTCTCTGCCTCTTCCCAATGCCCTGGTGTGGGCAGCTGAATATTGACAGCTATCATTAAGCCCAGATTGATAATATTCAGGTTTTTAGGAGACTGCGTATTATCAATTGTATAAGTAAATATTTAAAAAACATGGATACATAAAAGTCCTTTATTTGAAATAATATGAAATAACAAAAATTGAGAGGCGCAATCTTGAATAATACCCGGTGGTCTAATGGGGATATATTGTTAGTGGCGGTAATCACCACTCACCTGGACTGGTTGTGCGGTCCGTGCACAACCACGGTGTCAGCGTGTAGCTGCTGATTCCAATTTATCGCTCCAAGCGTCGCCGCTCCCAGCCGTCTCCTTAGGTCACGTGTTCCGCCTAGGTCTTCTAACCAGGGATCTCTGACATCAGGGCAGGTTCTTTGATTCTCTAACTAAGCTTCCTCACTACTGTGCAGCTCCAGCCAGATCCCATAAGGGATAATGGTAATGAAAGGCAGTAATTCTGGTATTATTTAGGAGCGCTCAGTAAAGAGAAGCAGATACCAATAATTAAAGTAAACCTGTTTATTCTGGTTTGTCCACTACGCGCGTTTCAACAGCGACCTGCTGTCTTCCTGAGGAAAGGTATCGGAAAGATTCGGGTAGTACACCAGGAATTGGTGATTCTAATAAATGCACCAATTTCTAAGGATGGCTGCAAGCTGCTATTCTGTAGGCTTGAAGGCCTAATAATTGTGGACCTCACCACATTGAGAATTCCAGCCCTTGGCTACCTGATTTTTACCATGGCTGCCAATCAAAAATAGGATGGAGCCCACTCATTTTTTTAATGATTCTTTTTAATAATTAAAAAAATGGGCTCTCCTGTAAGGTAAATCCAGGCAGCTGGGGGTGGCAGGGTGTAGCTGTCTGCTTTATCTGCGCTGAGAATCAAAAATACAGGTGGCCCACTATGCCAAATTTTGTAATTATTTAAATATTTTTACACACTTATGATGGCAGGTTCATTGCCAATGGCAAGCAATCACAGATGCTGGCGCAATGGGTGGGGGTGCAACAGTGACTTTGAGGTTGCTATGAGTCAGAAAATATTAAACAGGCACTTTTTATCCGGGTTCACCATAGACAGTGGCTGTTCCATGGATCATTTAACAAGGCAAAAATCAAAGTTCTCCACTTGAGATAAATAATTTGACACAAGAAGTATGCCTGCATCTGAGCAAATTAAACATTAAAAAATGCCCTGGGGTAGATGGCATTCATCCACAGATATTGAGGTAATTGACAGACTGCTGTATCTCATTTTCTTAGACTGTCTTGTAACAGGGTTTGTGCATCAGAATTGGAAAATGGCTGCCGTGGTACCTGACACGCCCCCCCAGGGCCGTGGGGTACTTGGAACCAGGCAACCGTTCTGCTGAGGAGTCATGGGTGTCAAGACCTGGCTTCATGACCCTAGGGGTGTCAAAAAAAGTTTGGGGAATAGGGATTTAGGGATGGTTGTCATGACGCCACCCATGGTGTTTGGCTATTGATGGCCGATACGGGGGGGCGGGACCTCAGGGAATGATGGGAGCGCAGTTAAGTTGATATCGCTCCCCACGGATGGAGCAGTTCCCCAGGCCAACTGGTATAGTCTATGGTGGTGGTAGGCCATTGGGGATGCAGGACTGAGGGCATGGAATAACCGACAGACATACAGTATGTAGTCTCAGTTTCCTTTACTGGTAGTTGCAGGTAGAAACCAGGGCACTGTCCACAGGTGATGTTGTGAACCCGGGTGGCCTGGAAGCAAGTCGGGGATCTCCTCACCCTGTGAGTTCTTTTTTTTTTTTATCCAATACATTTTTACTGAAAATTTTCAAACAAGAATAAAACATAAACAAGTCACATACAGGAGGAGGGTACAACAAATCAGACCTCAAGAACGGAGAGGGATCTCCATATTGAACCATATAGGGAAGGGGAAGGGGGGGGTGAGCCAGGGGACAGAATTCTCCAGATCTTCTGGAAAGGAAATACAATCAGCAGAAGCAAGTAAAAACATGTAAAACATGAACGGTTAAGGTCGGGGCCTTTACATAATCGGGACTGCGGAAGGGTGGGCCGCCCTTTGTGCCCAATGATCTATCACCTTATTCCTGGAGGTATTATCCATGGCAAGATGGTATTCATGATGGAATATCACATTTAGGCGATCCGTAACCTCCACAATGGAGGGAGGGTCAGCCGCCTTCCACTTAGCTGCAATACACATCCTAGCTGCAGTTAGAACATTTGAGATCAGCATTCTGCAATCCCTGGGATAAAGATGGATCCCAACATGCAGGATCGCCAATTGCGGCGTCACCCGAACACGCAGAGCCGTCTCCGATCGCATCAAGCCGGAAACGACCGCCCAAAAAGGGGCCAGTCTGGGACATGACCACCACATGTGGGCCAAAGTACCCTTCTCACCGCAACCCCTCCAGAAGAGAGGGGACTGGTCACGGGAAAAGCATGCAAGGGTCACCGAGGGATAGTACCATTGCATATGGATTTTTTTCAGACTCTCCAGGTGATTAACACACCTGGATGCCGACTGCAGGACCCCCAGCCCTCTGTACCAATCCTCTTCTGGGGCCGCAAACCCTAAGTCTTCCTCCCATCTCCTCATATAACTAGGCCTGTTGGGGAACAAGGCCGCATTTACGTGTCTATATACCCCAGTTAAAGCTTTTTGCTTAGTGCAGGAAAAAAGAAACTTCTGATAATGGGACTCCTCTGGAGGGGGGCCGAGGCCCAATCGCTCCTGGAGAGTACCGAAGAAGTGAGAAACCTGCACATGCTGGTATGAGGTCCTCTCAATTCCAGGGAATTGTACACATAGGTCAGGAAAGGAGCAGAGATTTCCGGATTCAAATAAGTCCGCACAAGAGTGGATCCCCGCCCGCTCCCAAGGGGCAATATTCAGATAAGGGATATGAAACGGCAAGGCCCTAATATTTATGTCTTTAAGGGGTAAGTGGATTTGTTTACCAACCTCCCCTCTCCAAGTTTGCAGGAGTGAGACCATTGTGGGAAAACGCAGAGACACCCTCGAGGGGGCAAGACACTCCGCCTCCAACAGATGGCGCAGAGAGACGCCCTCAAGGAGAGCAGACTCCAGACCCACCCATCCCCGCCATCCTCCACCCCCCACCATAATTTGGCCTCCTGAAGTAATGTGGCTTTACGGTAAACCGCTACATTGGGGACACCCATGCCCCCTCGGGAATACGGCAAAAACATGATATTCCCCGAAACCCTGGCCCTACGACTCGCCCAAATGTAAGAATGTACTGTTCGCTGTAAACATCACAATAGATTGGAGGGGATGGACAGGGGCAGATTTCGAAACAAGTATAGGATCTTCGGGAGTGCAACATTTTAAATGCATGTATCTGCGCAACCCACGAAAGCGTCGGCAAGGGGTGAGAATATGTTTCCCTGAGCAAGGAGGCCAGGAGAGAGTCCACGTTGACCGAAACCAACCGGTGAGTATTCGTTAGGGTAATCCCGAGGTACGGAACTCCAGGCGAAGGGAACGTCCGTCACAGTTTAGTGGCAAGGGGGGCAGGAACTCCTATAGGGAAAATCAAAGATTTACTAGCGTTTAACTTGTAATATGATATTTTGGAAAAGAGAGCTAAAACAGACATCACTGCTGAGAGGGAAACCTCAAGATTAGTGCAAGCCACAACAATGTCATCGGCGTAGAGCCCAATTTTATGAGACACACCACCTACCAAGAAACCAGTTATGGCTGGGTTCGACTTCATAGTGTCCGCCAAAGGCTCTATTATTAGGGAAAAGACAATAGGGGACAGAGGGCAACCCTGGCGGGTACCATTAGTCAGGGAAAGGCAGAGGAGAGAAAACCGGAGGAGATTACCCTGGCGATTGGATTGGAGTATAAGGCCATAATGGCCGAGAGAACCGGGCCCCGAAACCCAAATTTCTCCAGGACGGAGGCCAGGTATCCCCAGTGCACGCTATCAAATGCCTTCTCAGCATCCAGGGACAGGAGGGCACTGGGGAACCCCGCCCCCTCTGCCACCCCAATTAAATCAATAAAGCGCCTTGTGCCATCCTTCGTCTGCCTCCCGCACACAAACCCCACCTGATCCGCATGCAGCAGCGACGGGGTGACCCTCTGAAGCCTGGACGACAGGAGCTTCGAGAACACCTTCACATTGCAATTAAGTAGCGATATCAGACGGTAGCTACCAGGGTCGTCCGGGGGCTTTCCCTGTTTCGGGATAGTAACTATAGTCACTTCAAGGGCACAGGGGGAGATGGCACCCATCACCTGCCAGAACTTGCACACCCTCGATAGGAAGGGGACTAGGGATCGAGCAAATAAGTGGTAATAATCATTGGGGAGGCCATCCAGGCTCGGAGCAGAATGACGCTTAGTGGACGATATCACTCGCAGGAGTTCAGAATCAGTTATTGGGAAATTCAGGTCAGCCAGCTGTTCCGGGCACAGGCGGGGAAGATTCAGCCCACCTAGGAACCCCTGGATGTCCTCTGGGGTAGGGACCGGAGCCGAGGGATCATCTTTTATGTTGTATAGTTGGGAGTAGTATTGTGCAAAAGCGTTACCGATCTCAATAGGGTTAGAGCGGGGCCTACCAGAGCGGTCCTTAAGGGCCAAGATGGTAGCTGCGATCTCCCTTTTCTTAATGCACCTAGCCAGCGGAGTAGAAGGACAGCTTGGATCTATGGAGACACTTTTCATGCTGCGCCAGCAGGAAGGTCCGGAGCTGCATCCTAACAGCAAACAACTGCTGAGCCACTCCAGGGGAAGGGGAAGTTTTATGGACTGCCTCCAGAGCCTGGAGGGAAGCCAGGAGCTCCACTCTACACCTCTCCCTCTTTAGGTGGGAAGCCTGTTGGATAAACACGCCCCTGACAAAAGCCTTATGGGCTAGCCACAATGTCTCATCAGACACCTCACGGTTATCGTTATTCAAGAAATAGTCAGAGATTGCACTCTCTACCTCTGAGACAATCTGTTGTCTCGATAGCAAGTCAGGGTTAAGCCTCCAGGAGTACGGCGCCCTAGATCTGCCCGCCAAAGAGAAAGACAGCGTGGTTGGCGTGTGGTCAGACCACGTAATAAGGCCTATGTCTGCCCCACTGCAGGCAGGCAAGGCCCCACTGTCCACCAAGAAAAAATCTATGCAGGTGTAGGACCTATGCCTGCTGGAATAAAAAAGTGTAGTCTCGCTCCCCGGCATGCAGATACCTCCATATGTCATGCAGATGCAAGGATCTGCATAATTGAGCCAGCTCCCCTCTTACAACAGTCCTCCCCACCGAGGAGTCCAAATGCCGAGATACTACGGCATTAAAATCCCCAGCGATTATCAGCATACCCCGGGAATGTCTAGTAACCAGCTTCATGAGATGACAGAAAAACTTGATTTGAAAGGCATTCGGTGCATACAAGTTCACCAATGTAACTGTGACATCATACAGTTTACAAACTAGGATCAGAAATCTACCAGCAGGGTCCGTTACAGACTCAATAAGTTGAAAGGGGATTGACGATTTAACAAAAATACTGACACCCGCTTTCTTCCCGTCACTATTTGCAAAGTGAGATACACCAAAATGGCGGTGCCGGACCCTGAAGTTATCCTCACGGAGCAGGTGCGTTTCTTGAATGCAGAGTATGTCTGCTCTGCTCCTACAGGCTTCAGACCAAAAGAGTGAATGCTTTACTGGAGAGTTCAAACCGTTCACGTTCAATGAAAAGAGTTTAAGGCTCATGGTGGGTCATAGGAGGAGCCTAGAAAGTCCTGTAGCTCACCAGGAAAAAATTCAGCGCAAAGAGGGGGAAACAAAGGGGACCGAGGCAGGGAAAGAAACCAACAAGACATCAATGTAAACAGTCCAGAAAGACCGTAGTCTGCAGTGGGGGAGGCGGAGGCCCCGAGGTCAAACACCCGGGCGTCCCCAACCTGACAGGGCATCCAAAGAAATAACAGTGTTCACGGAACCCAACAGGGCCAACATAGGTTGTGAACAGCACAGTCACAGATATGAGTCGAGTGAGTTCTCACTCCATCAGCAGACTGTATCCCACTCCGGAAATCCTCTTTTGCTTGACCAGGGAAGTCAGCTTTCTTGTGGACGGGGGGTCAGAGGGTCCAGCCAGACCCCAGGACCTCAGAGCTTTATCCAGTAGTTTAGGGGAGGTAAAGATGTGACGATCTCCCTTGTAAGTAAACTGGACTCTCACAGGGGTACCCCAGCTATACGGAATCTTTGCAGCCCGCAGGGCTCTGCACATGGGACCAAATTCTTTACGCTTGGCCAGAGTGCCCATAGAAAGGTCAGGATAGGCTGATATATTGGTCAAGTTTCCAGGCAACTCAGGATCACCTCTCAGGGCAGCCATAAGATCCTCCCTGAGTCTGATCGATGGCAAGCATGCTAGGACATCCCGTGGCAGTGCCGGGTTCACATGGGGTGGCTTGGGGATCCTTTGTATGCGATCTGGCTTCGCTAGAGCAGGAGGGGTGTCCGGGAGAACATGCAGGATCAGGCCGGAGAGGAGGTCAGGCAGCGCAGAATCAGCCACATCCTCCGGGATCCCCCGCAGCTTGATGTTGCCCCTCCTGCTTCTGTCCTCCATCTCCCACATTTTAGCCTCCTGCGCCTCAATCTTTCTTTCTAGAATATCAAAGCTATCAGCCAGTGAGTTGTGGGCTGAGGCAAACTGGGTCATCTTCTTCTCCAGGTGCCCAGCACGCTCCCCCAGGTCCGCCACCTCTCTTTTAATGTCCCCCAGTATGTTCTGAAAATCCTCGTGCATTTTCACCCGGAACAAGGACAGGAGCCTCTGCATAGTCCGCTCCGTGAGCGGAGCATCTATGCCCGCTGCATGCTCCTGCTCCCCCCTCCCATCCCCATGAGAGCACGAGGAAGGAGAGCGGGGCTGCTCCATCGGCGCCATCTTTGCTGGAGAGGGAGCGGGTCCCCTGTGGAAATAGTCCGTGATCCGGGGAGTACCTTGCTGAGATTTTCAGCTCCGTGGCATCCTTGGGCAGTAGGGGTGCCTCACCAACCTCTGGGTCTTTCTGCAGGCTGGGTCGGAGAAGCTGGGAGCCGCTGTATGTCCGTGACTGCGGAGCCCTGGAACCATGCGACCGCCGCCATGAAGGTCGAAGCCACGCCCTCCACCCTGTGAGTTCTGAGGCCTCCCTGTTGAGCTACTCTTGGCTGGTCGTGGCTGCCTGCAGCTAAGCTGCAACCCTCTCATTCTGCTGTTAAGTCTCTCACCAGTATGGCAGACAGCTTGAGCCCTTCCTGGACACCATTTCACTGGTTACTGTCCCTGAGATCTCCCACTCTCCGGGTTTGGCTGCTGGGCCTGAAATACCCTGACAACCTCGGACTCTGGTGTCCGCTTCTGGTGCTTTGCATTGGGTTGAACCTGACAACTGGCTTCACTCCCCAGGCCTGCTTCTCTCCTTCCTCAGACCCTCTCCTACTGGTCTCTCACGCTTGCTGTTCCTTACTCTCAACTCTACCTGGGCCAAGCTCCGCACCGCTCCAGTCTACAGGTCGTCTTCACAGTTCTCCTAGGAACTGAACTAACTAACCCCGCCCCCCAGGCCAGAATTTATAGGGGAGCTCCATTGAACTTGTGTTTCAGAGCTCCCCCTTCTGGTCTGGAGTCAGGAAAAATTTTGCATGCTGTGGGCTTACCTGGTGTGGATACCCTTTCTTGCTTCCAAGCACGACATTACCCCCCGAGGGAGGCCATGCTATTTTGGCAACTGGACTCTGGGGTACCACAGTACCAATATTTAAGAAAGGTTAGAAGGTGGATCCAGGCAACTATCATCCGGTAAGTCTGACATCAATCATGTGCAAAATTTTACAGAGCATTATAAAAGATGACATGCAAAAATATATTGCAAAGAATAACATAATAACTGACAACCAGCATGGATGCACAAAAGATAAGTTGTGTCTAACCAACATGTTGGGTTTCTATAAAGCGGTAAGGACAAATCTGGATGTTGGTATGCAGTTATTGTGATTTATCTAGACTTTGCAAAGGCATTTGATAATGTACTACATAATAGCCTTCTACTGAAGCTACAGAAACAGGGTTCTAGGCGAAACTATATGCAGTGGGTAAGAAATTGGCTAAGAGATAGGAAAGAAAGACTTTTTATAAATGGTACATTCTCTAAATGGGATCTAGTCAGCACAGCAAAGGGGTACCACAGGGATCTGTGTTAGGACCGCTTCTTTTTAATCTCTATATATGACCTTATGAAAAGGATTGAGAGTAAAGTATCAGTCTTTGCTGACGACATAAACTATGTAACGTAGTACCGTATATTAAAAACTGACCTTGACTGTACAAAATTAAAAAACATATAAGATGTCTGAATGAGCAAACACTTGACAAATGAGATTTAATGTTCATAGATGTAGAGTAAAGCATGTAGGATGGAGTAATCCTATTACTGTATATACATTAAATGGAAGTAAACAGGTGAAGGACTTGGGTATTCTGGTTGGGTATTTCTGCTTGTTAAATTCCTATTGTAGTGCTGGTTAGGACGTAAAGGATGTGTTTTTCTTTTTTGGGTAATCTGTTTTCCAATAGACCTAATGGCAGCACATTTCTCCAGCCCTAGGATCTACAGTAGGGATGAGCGAGTACTGTAATATTCGGACTCTCTCTACTCGCAATGAGTAGGTACCGGTACTTGGTACTTGTTGCGAGTATAGCGACTCCGAATACTTTCGCAGTGTATCTATAGATACACTGTGAAAGTAGCCTAAAAGTGAATAAAAGTTTTTAAAAATAATAAAATTACATACTCACCTGTCCGACGCCTGCACCGGGACCGTCCCAGAAGACCTGCGATCCCCAGACAAGGACCTGTGACTATCAGCCAATCAGATGGCCGGTAGCGATCTGGCCAATCAGATGGCGACACGTCACAACCACGTGCTTTCTAGCGGCCACTTATTGGCTAGATTGCAAGGTCCTAGCTGTACTGTCAGGACTGTACTGACGTGTCGCCATCTGATTGGCTGGTAGTCACAGGTCCTTGTCCGGGGATCGCAGGTCTTCTGGGACGGTTCCGGTGCAGGCGTCGGACAGGTGAGTATTTTATTTTTTTTTCACAACTTTTATTCACTTTTAGGCTACTTTCGCAGTGTATCTATAGATACACTGCGAAAGTATTAGGATTACTCGCTACTCCTGAGTACACATAAGATACTCGGAGAGTAGCGAGTAGCCGAATACCGCTACTATTCGGTGAGTTCCGAATAGTAGCGAGTATACTCGCTCATCGCTAATCTACAGTATTTTATAATACAATGTAGCAAGAACTTATATAGGGGCAGGAGGAAGTAGCTCACTAGGGTTTAATTTCTTAAACATTCCTTTTTCCTACTGTTTCAAAGGAAAGGAATTACCCCCATTGTTGTGCTGCTGTTAACACTAAGACTGGCTTCACACCATGAGTTTTGGGATCTTGTTCTGTCTATTTTGAAAAGGACAGAACAGGATTCGTTTTGCCTCCCAATTCTGCCAGTTCAGTCCCGGATTCGTTTCTGTCCTTTTTTTTCCCGGCCCCAAAATCAGAGACTGCTCCAATTTTGGGCTCCAGTGAAAAAATTAACCAAACCGGACAGAAACAAATCGAAGGCGATCTGGCGCTCATAGCATGGGAGTTTATTGGTGCCAGATCCAAGAAAAAAGTGGATCATTTCCCGGATCCGGTTTTAGTGCACTGAGCATGCTCAGTACACTAAATCTGCTCTGCTCAGTGTAATTTCACTTTAGCAGTGTATCTACATACACTGCTAAAGTGAAATTAAATAAAGGAATGTTTAAAAATAAAAAAATACATTCTCACCTGTCCTCCAAGGGTCCTGCGATGCCTGGCACCCACCGATGGTTAAAGGACCTTAATCAGCAGACCGTGAAGGGTATGGGCAACCCGATCAGCTGATGTGTCACAATTGATTTTGCCGGGCGATGTAAACTGCTCAGCTGATGCAGTCATGTGATGCATCACCACATTGGGTTGCCCTGCCCCTTCCCGATCAGCTGATTAAGGTCCTTTAGCCATCGGAGGTGGATGCCGAGCATCGCGGGATACTCGGTGGAGAACTGAGCATTTATTTTTTTATTTTTTACCATTCCTTTATTTAATTTCACTTTAGCAGTGTATGTAGATACACTTCTAAAGTGAAAGTAACAGTGCCGACACCACTTGGCTCCCCCCAGCTTTTCTGTGTCCAGATTCTACAAAATCCTGGATCCAGAAACTGAAATGGCATCCGGAGTTTATAATCCATACCTGTCCGTTCCTGTCCGTGGGGTCCTGCAAAAAACAGGATCCCACGGACAGGAACAAAACCGTGATGTGAAGTCAGCCTAATGGAAAATAAATTAATATAAAAATGTACACTTTTGCTGAATGTTCTCCAAGAAACCTATTTATCATTATATAATTTATCATTTTGTCTACAGATCACACTCCATGTAAAATATGACAGCTCCTCTTTCATTCATGGTTAGTTGATTAATTTGACTTTTTTTCTAAATAGGTCCCGTTTTATGCTGGTGTAATCCTGACATAGAAGTTGATGACTAGATGTAACATGGGTTAAATATGGCATGACAATCACATTCATTAAAGGATTTCTGCAGTGAAAACAAGTTAACATAGGCATTAAGTTAATGATTAATGAGGGCCCTGCAGCGATTGGTGAAATGGAGCACATTTGGAGCATGAAGCATGGAGCTTGAAGTGTGCATGGTTGACTAATGCTCCATTTACTGCCCATTGGTTTGCTTTCTGGCAGCATCGTAAAGAATAAATCAGCAGTTGAGCATGCTCACTGCTGCTTCAACTCAGTGGGAATTAAGGTACTGTCACACCCTTCAACATCATTTCTGACATCGTTCAAAAGTGACGCCAGGAACGATGTTGAAACATCGTTGTTGCGTCGTAGTGTGTAAACACACGATTCAACAACGATAGTTGTTCAAGTCGGAGTTGACAGGTTTTCCAGCATGCAGGAAAACCTGTCAACTTCAACTTCAACAACCGGTGGGATTGTTCGGTGTGACACCGCAATAGCAATGTCACGGTCGATCCCGCCTATTCGCTGCATTGCAGCGGATTGCTCGCTGGGTTGATCCCAGTCCAGCGAGCGTTTGCGCCGCCAACATCGCAGCACCGTCACCGGCAACATCTTGCCGTGTGACAGCTAGGCTGCGATGTCGGAAGCGAGCACACACCCGCGGCATCGCATCCAACATCGCAGCCGATGTTGGATGGTGTGACGGGGTCTTAAAAGTGACCGGTCAGGAAGAATAACTCCTTGTTTTGCTGATCAGCTGTTGGACTTCCCCCCTTCCTTCCCCCGTACATTTATAGGTTATCATCTGTACAGTTGATCGGTGATAAAGGAGTTTTCCAGTGTAAACAGGTTAAGAAAATTGAAGAAATAAAGTTAGGGAAAATGTTTTAGCAATGTTTTGTTGCTACTTTTTAAACAAGTTGACATCTCAAATCTCTGGAGTTTTCAGCATTCATTCATCAGCTGTGTCAGTCGGAGCATCTGTAGAGGTGACCATGGAGAATTGGAATTCAATTAACTGAAAAGTATTTGTGAAGTCTCTCATATGAAATATGCATAGCGATGTTTTATTCAGATCAATGCTAGGAAAAACTCTTAAGTTTAAGCCACAAGAAAGTGCAATCAGTAGTATAAGAATTAACTGCTTCATTTTCTTGAAGATATATATCATCCAAATGTTCAATTTTCAGCTGCAACAATTGTTTAATATGCCCGTTATAAACAGTTAAAGGTTAATCATTTTCTAGTAAAATGCACTTTAACCTTTCAATCACATGGTAAGAACATATAATTTTAACTCTAAAATTCGGTATTAATTACTCTCAATATCATTACTGAGTTCTATTTTCATATACAGAACCCCAAATCCCCTGCATAGAAGAGATAACATATCCAATTCTGGTTCACCATATGGTTCACCATAGCTCCTTCGAATTTTACTGCATGCTGACAAATTTGTCATTGAATTGCAAATATCTTCATGCTGTTATACTATTCTGTTCATATTTACAGTAATGCAATATTAAAAGGGTTGTCAAATGCTTTGATGGTGATGACCTATCTTTGAGAATATAAGACTGATTTGCCAACCAGCACCCCCACCAATCGGCTGTAAACACACCTGGAGGTGGCCAAATGACTAGTGACTGATGCCGGGGACTGCAGATTATCTTCTATTCTTTTCAATACACGTTTATCTGCAGTGCCCAACAGCAGCCACTAATTGGTGTATGAAGCTGTGGTATTCCAATCCATACATTGTTTACATCCGACCACCACTGGAGCTGGTAACAGCTGATCGGTGAGGTGCAGTAGGTCGGATTTTAATCTTATATTGACAGCCTATCCCAAGGTCAAACAGCCTTTAATCCAGAAAGATGATGGGAGTATAGGTGTATCACGGTCCGCGCTGCTCCAGGGCTTAAAAAACTCACCAAAGAGTCAGTCAGATTTCCATCCTTTATTCTCCTTCTCCTACGTGTTTCAGTGCCTAGCCTGGCACCTTCATCAGGGATATATATATATATATTTGAATATCCCTGATGAAGGTGCCAGGCTAGGCGCCGAAACGCGTAGGAGAAGGAGAATAAAGGATGGAAATCTGACTGACTCTTTGGTGAGTTTTTTAAGCCCTGGAGCAGCGCGGACCGTGATACACCTATACTCCCATCATCTTTCTGGATTATAACCACAGTTCAGTGGTCGGTGGAGGTCCTGCAGCAGCTTGGAATAATATTTCCTAAACGCCTTCAAGCCAGTTGTGGGGATCACAACTGCATCAGGTGAGTGGCTTCTCAGCACCACCCCATTACGATTAGTGTCACTAGTGATAGGGCACTATTGCGCCTCTTGTCCCCCACCCTTTTATATTAAGCAGCCTTTAATATACTCTTAAGCCGGTGTCACACGTGTCAATATTGCTAGTGACATCGCCGAAAATTGACGTCGCTAGCGATATCGCAAGTGGGTCGTGCTGTGTAACAGCGCGACGCAACTGTGATTTATCGCTGGTCATAGGTTGACAAGTTTACGAGCATGAATGTAAACCTGTCAATCAGCAACCAGCAATTAGGCTGGATCGTGCCATCTGACACAGCAATAGCGATGTTGGCGGCAATCCAGCCTATACCGCAGTGTTGCTGCGGATCGCTCGCTGGGTTGATCCCAGCCCAGCGAGCAATGGCTCTGCCCACATCGCAACATCCTGCCGTGTGACAGCTGGCCTGTGATGTCGGAAGCGAGCGCGCACCTGCGCATCGCTTCCGACATCGCAGGCCAGATTGACAGGTGTGACGAGGCCTTTACAGATAATTATTTTAGAATGTATGCTTAAGGTGATATAGCTAAGAATAGGACAGCCCATTTGTCAGCTCTGGTCGTTCTGTAAAGGCCCTTTACACTTCTGGTCGTACTCTTGATCTCCAGAGGGTCATCCTTCACCCCTCACTGGCCATGAGGGGTGGGTTGTTGCTTCTGGAGGGTGGAGCTAGTGCATGTATTCACTCTGGCTGTCTTTTGTGCTCCAAGAGAATTACTTCTCGTGTTGCTGGGAGGAGGGACACCATATCTCCCAGCGATCATGCTTTAAAGAGGTCTCAGAACACCGGATACCCTAGTGCCTGCTGTTACCAGCGGATGCAGGACACTGTATCTGCTGGTTTACTTAGATGGTGGGAGGTTCCATCCATTTCACCTGACTTGCCCCCTACTCTGCTCTGACTTTCCCTAGATTTTCTTAGCTGGTTTTGTCCTGCATTGCTTTATTCAGTTTGCTGATGTGTTTGATCCAACTGTGGCTAGTGTGCCCAGCCACCAACCACCACTCAATTTGCCACCTGGGAAAGGCTCTGCTAAATTCCACCTTCTATGACGTGAAGGCAGGTGAAAAGTACCCTAGCCCTTAAGGGTGCTCGGTAGCATGGTGGCTAGCACAAAGTGTGACTGGTACACTGTGCTTGCTGGCTTACAGTCCGGTCATTCCACCACTACCCTGTATTACAACATTGAACATAATTGTGATTTTATTGCTTTTTGCTCTACTGTCAGTCCAATGATGTGCCAGTACAGCAACACATGGACAGCTAGAGTCGGTAATATTTTTGCCTGCTTAGTTCGTTAGTGTTATTATTCTCCCTTTATACTCTCCAAAACAAGATATGAGATTAGAAGTATACATTCAAGGAGACTGAACTGTTATTTTTACTTTAACCTCTTTATGACACATGACTTACCCAGTACGTCATGTGTTGGCTCCCTCCCAATGATGTGAGCTCTGGTGGTGAGCTCACATCTTTCCCCCCACATCTCAGCTAATATCATCAGCTGAGATGTGTAGCTAAAACCATCAGTCGGATCAGAGATCTGATGAGCGGTCGGTGTTAACCCTTTAAATTGCACTGTCATTCACTGATTTCAGGATCTTGATGCGGTACCTGGATAGCCTGGGGTCCTGTGGTGACCCCGGAAGCTCGCTGAGCGCCAGCATCAACATAAAGTGATCATTTGTGCTATATAGAGATGAGCTGCAGCTCATCTCTACATAGCACAAGCAATCAGAGAGTGCACCACTGAGGTGCCCTGAGGGGCAGTGTAAAATAAAGAGAAAATTTAAAAAAATGTTTTAAAAAAATATGAAAAAAACCCACAAAAGTTCAAATCACCCCTTTTGCCCCATTCAAAATAAAACTATTTTAAAAATGAAAAAAATACAGACATTTAGTATCACTCCGTTCAAAAATGCCCAATCAAAATATAAAATTTTGGGTCCATGGCCTGGAAACTCCCCAGATCTTAATCCTATTGAGAACTTGTGGTCAATCATGAAGAGACGGGTGGACAAACAAAAACCAACAAATTCTAGCAAAATGCAAGCATTGATTGTGCAAGAATGGACTGCTATCAGTCAGGATTTGGTCCAGAAGTTGATTGAGAGCATGTCAGGAAGAACTGCAGAGGTCCTGAAGAAGAAGGGTCAACACTGCAAATATTGACTTGCTGCATTAACTCATTCTAACTGTCAATATAACCTTTCGGTACTCATAATATGATTGCAATTATATTTCTGTATGTGATATAAACATCAGACAAACACAAATAAAAACCAGAGGGCAGCAGATCATGTCAAAATATAATTTTGGTGTCATTCTCAAAACTTTTGGCCATGACTGTAGATTGTAAGCTCTTTTGTGCAGGGTCACCTTTATTTTTGCTTTATCTATTGAATTGAATTTTTTACATTGATTCTATGCGTATTGTATGGTTTCCTATTATCGTACTGTATTCTTTCTCTACTGAAATTACTTATTGTGTTATATTGTGTATTTTCTTACTGTATTATATTGTGTATTTTCATGTATTAACCACTGTATTGTAAAGCACTGCAGAATATGTTGGCACTATATAAATAAAGATAATTTTTATTATTATTATTATTATTATTATTAGTACTATTATTATACTCTAATAAGGCACAAAGGCCAAAGTACTGCAACAGTGCAAACATAAAGCACCAGTCAGATTCCCAGCGCACAGAAACCGCAACTCAGGACCATCAAATATTAACATGATGGCTTTCTGTGACTTAAACCAACTTTAACATAGGTGCCATCGTAACTAGGGAGGGAGGAAGGAAAGCTGCCAAGCAAGAAGTGCATGGAAAGGCATAAATCAGGGAATATAAAGGGAGGAAGACTGAGGGTAAAAACATTTGTAATTGGATAGATTGGGACTATAGGAGGGAACAAAAGCATGGGTGATTAAACCCTTTTAAATGCTGGGGTGCAGCAGTCAAGGGCACACAGTCAATTACCCCAGAAGACTGCTTAGACCCAAAGCAAACCATTCTCATACCCCCCAGTCCCATGCAAAAAAAACCCTCACAAACACAATTATTTAGACAACTTTTTAATTGGGTGGGGGTTTATCACAGACATAAAGTGTAAAAAATGTTATACTCTTATAAGGCACTAATCTACAAAACTACCCAACAAAACTTCCTTTTGGAGTTTTTCTTGAAGAACATGAGGGGCATTTCTAGCAGATTTTAAATTATCCAAAAACGTCAGGAACCTAGAAAATTTTGACAGAATAAAGAATCCAAATGTGAACCAAAAATGCAATTGGAACCCCATTTGTATATTGGAGCAGTGGTTGAGCCAAGGCCCCATCGCGGTTTCGCTCACTGGGGTCCTTGGCTTGAACGGTTTTGGTGGCAGTTTAGAGGAGGATCAAGGGTATTTGACTACAGCATGAGGTCTTCCACAGGTGAAGCACTCATGCATATCAAACAATAAAGAAAAAATAGCTGCACTCGCCAGGGTATAATCTTCATACATTTATTGCTTGTCCAGAAAATCAATTCTTGAAAATATCGACAGGGGAGGGGGAGTGCAGAGATGATGGACGACGGCCTGCCATTTGGCTGTGAATTACGGCTTCCACGGGTCCTGATTGATAATTCACCGCGAAACGGTAGGCCGTCGTCTCTGCACTCCCCCTCCCCTGCCGATATGTTCAAGAATTGATTTTCTGGACAAGCAATAAATGTATGAAGATTCTACCCTGGTGAGTGCAGCAATTTTTTCTTCATTGTTTGAGCTGGGCTATTGACACTATATGGCGAGCAACACCTGTGGGAAACTGTACTGAATAGGTCACAGGAGTGACGTGACCTATCCCCGTGTTTATTCACTAGTGCCCAGCATCTTGTATTTTTCAACTCATGCATATATTTACAGAGTACCAAAGAAAATAGCTAACATGAGCTGAGCCAACGAACGTCCGCTTACTCTGGGCCAGCGGTTGAGCCAAAGGCCACTGAATGAAACCAGGTTGTAGCTTTCTGAGGCAACATCAATGAAGTCAGGTATTGGTGGATTTAACATCCAACCCAAGATGGGGCTGCAGTGCAAGGTGCCTACTAAACTCATTGTCACATTTCCACCATGCGGAACCACCATGGGATTCAGAAAAGTTATAAATGGAATCTAAATAAATTAACATCTCCAAACACCATTCAGAATGTTTCTGACCCATTATGCAAACCACAAACGAAAAGGCCTGAAGCCAGTAATCCATGGTCCGGGCAACCTTATGTTTATAACCTAGAGGTTTATATATTGATATAATCATTAGCCCAAATCTTGTTTAATGTTTCCTGATCTAGGTGGTAGCTAAGAGGAGAAATGGAGAAATACTGCAGAAGAAAGCATTCTTGTGGATGATAGTGTGCGCAGGGAGGGGTTCTTTTTGAGTATTCTGCTTTAACAGCAAGGAGTTAACCTAGCGTTCGCTACCCCCCAGGGAGGAGATTTGATTAAGACTTTCAGAGTGGGAATTACAGCTGAATTATTCCACAATGGTACCACGCCCATAATGGCAGTGATGCCAGGCTGGGGGTCCAGAACCTAATTGATCCATAACATTGATTGCCATAGGTGTAGTAGGAGGAGGAACATTTGCTAGAGAAGGCACATTTGCTGGGGAAGGCACAGGCAGGTCAGAGGTTGAAATGTGAAGGTAGTAGTGGGAATAGGGGGGAGGGGAATGTCAAGGGGAGCAATGGGCTGAGTGCTATGTCAGCTGGGTGTCAGTGGAATTGAAGATGGCGCTGAGTACCCGGCTGTGCGGTGCTGAGGAGTGGCTACTGCATTGTGTGAGTAACAGGTGGGAAGGGCTGGCAGTGTACCAAGAGCCACTGTAGCGTGAAGCCTTTGTGACAAGGGGCCAGGGCTCAGGCAGTCAGGCTGGTGGGTGCGCCATGCAGACAGACAGCCAACAGATACAGGCGCCTGAGTTTCGGGAGTGGAGGGATGCTGGCTGACAAGAATGGATGGCAGCCATGTGTCACTATCACTTCTGATTCTATCTAAATAATGGGGATATGAAGGGACAGTACAGAGATGTTTCTAATTATCTTTTTATACCTAGTCCTGTGACAGGGACAAGGGGACATCCTCTATGCCTGGAAAAAAGGTTTATCATAATCATAATCACAGAGGCGGATTCTTTGCTGTAGGAGCAGTGAGATTATGGAACTGTTTGCTGCATGATGTTGTAATGAGTGATTTACTACTAAAATTTAAGAAGGGCCTGGATGCCTTTCTAGAAAAATATATTATCACCGGTTAGGCTAGGGTCACACTTGCCCATGCATCTGCCAAAAGGATGCATTTTTTTCATCTGAAAATATCTGCAAATGGATGCGTTAATGCACCCATAGACTCCAATACAATAAACGCATGGCCAAATTGGTATGCGTTCGCCGCTATGCATAACTGTCTGCAGCATTTTTGGGCCATTTTGAGAAACGGATGTGTTAATTTAACATTGGAGTCTATGGCAAATGCATCTCTTAACGCATAGTAGATACATGTACCATGCATGCGTTAATGCATGCGTCAAAAATGTACACACATGATGTGAATGCTAGGGATAAAAAACAATCTTTTTAACTCATCCTTTTAGTTGATGGCGCTACTCAAGTGTGACCCTAGCCTTATACATACTATATTTTGATAGGGCGTTGATCCAGGGAACTAGTCTGATTGCCATATGTGGAGTCAGGAAGGAATGTTTTCCCCCAATGTGGAGCTTAGTTTTTGCAACATGGTTTTTTTTGCCTTCCTCTGGATCAACAAGTTAGGTTATGGGTTGAACTAGATGGACTTAAAGTCTACTTTCATTCTTAAAAACTATTAAACTAAAACTATGAAAGTAAAATAGCAAGGGTTAAGTCTTCTGGTTTTGGTTCTCACCTCATTGGTTCTCTGGATTGGTTCACACAGCAGAAAAGCTGCCTCCAAGTGTTGCCAAGCTAGGAGAGGCTGGAAAGGCAGAAAACAGAATATAAAGGGAGAAAGAAGGAGAGAAAGACATTTAATTGGTTAGACTGGGTGGAGAGGAGGGAACAAAAACACGGGACAGTTAACCCTTTTAAATGCTGGGGCGTAGAAGTCAAGGGCACCTAGTCAATGACTATGCCCCAGCAAAACCATAGCGGTATATTGAAGTTGAAGTAAGATAGGGTGGATAACAAAATATTATACCCCTTTTTCAAGTACTGGATGTCTCTATGGGTCACATGCTGTGATTTTTATAGACCGCACAGTATATGATATTTTTGTCCGTGCTTTGATATCATTTGTGCCAGTATGTTCCTAGCGACCCATCATTGGGGGATAAAAATCAACATAAATAAACAATCCCAGAGAATCACAAATTATAGGGGGAAAGAAGACATGTTTTATTTAGCTTTAAAACTTTCCATTGAGGTTCAGTAGCCCAGTGGAAATTCACAGTGGCCTTTAAAATGTTCCACTTGGCAGCTATGGTCTTGTAAGATAGAGATTTCACAGTGTGACCATGCAAGAAATGTAGTCTGTCCTGGCATTAGCATTCAGTAAACACAATCCGGCACAGAGACGATGTTGTTTACTGCTCGGCACAGAATATCTCACATTCTCATAAAAGCATGTTCATCACCACTGCAGCTTCTGGCTGTGTTCTTACCTTATCTCCCAGAATCCTCTGAATATTAGGTGTGCAGGAAAATGACTTTATACACAAATATCAGGCTACATGGATTAAAACAGTGTGTCGGTCAGTAAATAAGGGCCACATATCTTGATAAAATGCAATCATTGATCTGTGAGACTTTGGAGAACTGGATTACGCCATCAATTTCGTAGACTTTTAAGTATACAAATACCAGGGGAACTGGACCTTGAAATGAGCTCTATGTCCATTGGTGCCCAAATAGTAAATAATATGCCTAAACTATGAATAAACATATTTAAATTCTAAATGCTTTTCTTATCCTTAAAAAAAAAAACTATTAATTTACTTTTGCTGCTTCAAAACAGGGATAGAAGATTACACATTTACCAGGTACATATTTACCAAAAATATGTTTGCTCCAAATCATAAATTATTCAGTGAGACAAAATCCCAAAATTCTCATACCTCTAATTACAATTCAATGCGGTCTCACATTTATTGGAGCGGCCTTGTGAATGTGCAAGGAATTAGTAAGTAGGATGTAGTCTGGAAAAAGTATACAAGGAAACTTGGGGACATGTTGGCCTAACGGCACATCTTGTCTTGGGCCGTTATTACGGTACTCTGTATGATGGTAATTATAAAGTAAGAAAGCATCTCATCCTTATTACAAAGGTTCCCAAACAACATATACATAAATATAAAATGTAATACCGGTATTTAGAAATACTGGTGGCCTAAATAAACAGCAGAATTTGCTCGAGAGAGTGTCATTGATTTTCTCTAGTCACCTGCAGTACCAGGATACTCTCTGCCAATTTAGGCAAATGTATGCTGTATATGCAGGCCATCAATAAACGAGAGGTCTGTGTGGCCATTTGTCAATATCAGTTTGTAGGTATGAGCATAGTTTCATGCCTGTATGGATTTTTCACTATAAGGCTAGGGTCACATGACTGTATTTTCAGTCCAAGTGTGATCTGACAAAACATCGGATCGTACTTGGACCAATGCTATCCTATAGGACCATCTACACGTCTGATTTTTCCCACAAACCAAGTCAGTCTAAAGAAAAAAAAAACAAAAAAAAAACGCAGCATTCACGATTTGCAAATGTAAATCAGATTGCACTTCTTGGCCAAGTGAAAAAAAAAAAATCGGATTGCACGTGGATGACATCCATGGAGCACATGGGAAATTTTTTTTGCCACATTTGAGATAATCAAATCATACTGTAAGGTTATGCAGAAACACAGAAACATCTGTAGGACAAAAATGGTAAATAGAAAAAAAGTCTGGGAATATCATCAAAAGGACGTACACATTCCCCAGGGGAGGGTAACAGAGGAGACACTGGGTCAGAAAACACCTCTGTCACAGTTACTAAATATACGAGGCCTGGCCAGGCCAAGAAGATGGGTACTTGGTGCTATATCTTTTTCCAGGAAGGTCATGTGGCAGTTAAGCGGGCAAATAGCCCCATTGCCAGAAAAGGGTCCTAGTGCGGTCAGATCCCGGAGAAGACCTGAGCAAGAAAAAGATCTGTGACCTAGTGTTGAGAGGGAGATCGGTGAGCTAAGCTAAGAGGAAGATCTGTAACCTTTGTTGAGAGGAAGATCGGTGAGCTAAGCTAAGAGGAAGATCTGTAACCTATGCTGAGAGGAAGATCGGTGAGCTAAGCTAAGAGGAAGATCTGTAACCTAAGTTGAGAGGATGATCGGTGAGCCAAGCCAAGAGGAAGATCTGTGACTTACGTTGAGAGGAAGATCGGTGAGCCATGCTAACAGGAAGATCTGTAACCTAAGTTGAGAGGAAGATCAGTGAGCTAAGCTAAGAGGACGATCTATGACCTAAGTTGAGAGGAAGATCGAAGAGCTAAGCTAAGAGGAAGATCTATGACCTAAGTTGAAAGAAAGATTGGAGACCTAAGCTAGAGGAAGGACGGTGACCAACACAAGTAGAAGACCCTGACTTCCAGTAGAAGCCTGTGACCTGCGCCCATAGAAGTATCTGAGGAAGATCAGACTACGACAGTTAAGGTCCAGAACCCTGATTTTGTGATCAATCCGCAGTCCACACAGGTCAATATCCAGAGCCGGGTCAATGCTTTCTGTGGAGAGATACGATATTCTGTGGGGACTTAGGCCACACTTCAGAGAGTAGAAGTGGCCAGCCTATATAGAGCAGTGGAACATAGGAAAACAGTGAAAGTTGTTTTGGACTTGTGGCCTATCAAGTAACATCTTTGACTCCATTAGAGCTTGTCTACTATATAGAATTGTTTAGTTAACTACACTACAGTAAGAAATAGAGTGATGCTGACGTTTTCCTGTTAGAGGGATCTAGAGTATGATGACTGATAAGAGTAACAGTGTGTAAATCCAACTGTCATTGTATTGTGGATATCTGTGTTGCTGATTTATCCTACATGAAGTACTCTGAGTTACCACTGTTACTTGTGTCACATCTAATGTGTCTCTATAATCCTTAATTTGTATAAAGTTAATAAAACTGTTGTTGGTTCAGTGACCACTGACTTCTCATTCTCTGCGCCATTGCATCCTATCACCTGCAGAAATTTAAAACACTCTAATCAGTTTGATTTGCATAATCGCACTGATTTACTCACTTGACCTTAGCCTGAAGCTAAATAAAAGCCACTTGAAACACACACGGCTTTCTGAAAAAGACATTGATGTCTAAAAGTGGCGTAACGATTGCGGTCGCAGGAGTCGTGGGTGCGACGGAGCCCGGACCTATAAGGAGCCTGGGTTGGGGGTCTCTGCAACTGCCGATCCCAGTGCCGGGCGCCCGCTTTACATGGATGTGCGTCTCCAAGGACGCACATCCATGTGACTGCATGGCAGCACAAATGCTGCTTTAGGCTAGTGTGTCAGGGAGGGGACGCGGCGGTGCCAGCCTGCGTTCCACTGCAGAACGCATATAAAGCAGGCTGGTGCTGCCTCCTCCACACTAGGAGAAGGAGCCACTTCCTGCTTTGCCGGCACTACCACCTCCTCCTCCTTCTGAGTCTGTTTGTAAGGAGACCGGAGCAGCAGGGGAACCGGGAGAGGTAAGATTTATTTATTTTGTTATAAATCAATGCAAGGTGGCCGGAGGATTATGGGGGAGGAGGGGGATCATTCTACTATTTCAGAGATTGGAGAGGCTATGAGGCTGCACTATATGGAGGGGCTATGAGCCTGTACTATATGGAGAGTTTTGAATCTGCTCTATATGGAGAGTTTTGAGGCTGCATTATTCTATATGAAGGGATATGAGGCTCCATTATACTATATGAAGGGCTGTGAGACTGCATTATGCTATATGGAGGGATATGAATCTGCATTATGCTATATGGAGAGATATGAGGCGGCACTATACTAAATGGAGGGATGTGAGGGTGCATTATACTGTATAGAGATATATGAGGCTGCATTATACTGTATGGAGAGATATGAGGCTGCATTATACTATATGGAGGGTTGTGAGGCTGCATTATACTATAAAGATGGCTGTGAGGCTGCATTTTACTATATGGAGGGATGTAAAGCTGCATTATACTATATGGAGGACTATGAGGCTGCATTATACTATATGGAGGATAATGGAGGTGCATTATAATAATTAGATGACTACAGTGGCTACCTTATGAATGCGATGCAGTATAATACATAGACCACTATGGGGGTACATTGTATTATATGGAACAACATGGGGATACATTATGATAATTGGACAACTATGGTGGCGGGTGGAGGAAGAGCATATAAACCATGATGAGGGACATATATACCACGATAAGGGCCATATTCCAGGAGGAGGACCATATAGAGCAGGATGAGGGACATTAATATATAATGAAGGGGAGAGGGGTCAATCTGTGAGTCTTTAAAGTATTTAGAACATTACACAGGGCCCATACATCTGACCAACGTATACATGAAGGGGGGGGAAGCAGGTCTAAATGTCACATCGGGGCCCACCAGATTCTAGTTATGCCACTATGTCTAATCCTTATACAGTTAGAAACACGCTCAAAAGGAACCACCTAATTTATGAAACGCAGATCTCTAAATAGAAGATGAATCTGACAGTTTATAAACAGATTAAGCATAATTACAAATGCAATTGCAAATGTGCAAATAAAGTTTTGCTACAACAAGCAATAGAAAAACATTCAGCGGTTATATAAAATGAAAAGCCCATTAATAGGTGGGAGGAGATATTTTAGTATAGGTTAGCCAAAGAAGACATTACTATAACTGCAAAACCAGGGCATGTGGCATAGAATTCCCCAACGCATCTTGTCAGTTCAAGTCTGCTTCTTTAACCCTTTCATGACCTTGGACATACTGGTACTTCCTAGGCCGTGTCCCAGACTTGGATGCAAGCTCATACGCTTAGCCCGCATGTCTCCCTGCTCATGTGATCTGATCAACCAACATGTACCTCTAACAGAGGTCCACCCTCTGCTGTTAATGTGGCGCCCCACTGGTCAGTGCACCACAGAAGGGGTACTACACCCAAACTAACATGTGTGGTATCCCTGTCACCAGAGGATGGTAAAGTTAAACCTGAGGCCCTCATTCCCGCATTCATACACTTAGAGCTAGGGGACCAATTGGCTAAACCCATTACCAGGGTAACCAGTCCTAGTAGGAGGAGCTTAAGTGGGGATAAAAGAGCAGGATGGACAGACAGTTAGTCAGTCAGAGTGTAGTGAAGAACCGTGAGGGAAGTCTAGGAGAGAGGTCCCTGCGAGGCTCGCAGTGGAGGCTGCCAGTAAAAGGAGGCAACCCAGACAGAAGGGGGATCTCTGTCTTGTGCAAGCCCCGTGCTGGACTGTACTGATAGCCAGTCCGGGAGGGAGCCCAGTCCAAAGCGGAGAACCAGCTCCGAGTGCAGTGCAGGAAAGTTCAGCTCTGAGCCGCCAAACCAGAGGGTTGCAGGCCTTCATATAGCCATGACCCAGTCCAACACATGTCCCCACCAGGATCTGAGTCCAGGGTTTGAGCCCCTTAGAGAGAAGGGTAAACTCTAACAGACCCATGGGCCTGGTAGTAAGAGGGCTCCATGTAGGGCAGCGTACAGTAGTAAGGAGAGTGCAGTGAGAGAGAAGGATAGAGGAAGAAACATTATTGGGGGTTTCAGAGAGGCTTTGCATCCTTAGGTGAGTACCTGGCCAGCTACCCGTGACTGTGTACCGTGTGAAGAGCTTGAAAGTCTCTAGTAAATACCTGTGCAGAGCAAGAAGGTCTCCTGTGTTTAATTTCTACTACGACAATAGTTACTACACTGCCCTGAGGACTCCGCTCCACCTGTGGGGAGTGACATCATCTGGCTGCCTACCCTTCGTCCCCAGTAGTCTGCTGGCAGTGCTGGTGCCATCACCAGACACCGCAGGTAGCATCACGAACTTTATTTTATTCTATTATTTTATTTGTACACACTTTTCAGCGACCATCAGGGCCATGGCCCCGGGCATCGGGCACCAGTGACAGCAACCTTGATCAACGCCCAGTATCCGAGTATCCCATAGGCCCTGGGGTGGGTCATTAACCAGTTCAATCCCGCTGTCAATCTTTGACAGCAGGATTTAACACACGCCACGTGTCATTCCCTCACCCATCGGCAGCCTTGTGACATGTTCATGGGATGCCTATGGGGCATCATGAGAGCCAGGGATCATCTGATGACCCCTGAGTCTGTGATGACGTACTTCCTGTAAACGCTGGTGGAGCGCAGGCATTCACTGAAGTGAAGATCATCATTTGTGCTGTACAGAGTACACTGTGTGCAGAATTATTAGGCAAGTTGTATTTCAGAGGATTATTTTTATTATTGATCAACAACTATGTTCTCAATCAGCCCAAAAGACTCATAAAAATCAAAGCTTAATATTTTTGGAAGTTGGGGTGTTTTTTTTTTTTAGATTTAGCTATCTTAGGAGGATATCTGTTTATGCAGGTAACTATTACTTTACATAATTATAGGCAACTTAATAAAAAACAAATATATTCCCATCTCACTTGTTTATTTTCACCAGGTAAACCAATATAACTGCATAAAATTTAGAAAAAAACATTTCTGACATGCAAAAACAAAAAAAACTAATAAATAGTGACCAATATAGCCACCTTTCTTTATGATGACACTCAACAGTCTTCCATCTATAGATACTGTCAGTTGCTTGATCTGTTTATGATCAACATTGCGTGCAGCAGCCACCACAGCCTCCCAGACACTGTTCCGAGAGGTGTACTGTTTTCCCACCCTGTAGATCTCACATTTTAGGAGGGACCACAGGTTCTCTATGGGGTTCAGATCAGGTGAACAAGGGGGCCATGTCATTATTCTTTCTTCTTTTAGACCTTTACTGGCCAGACACACTGTGGAGTAGTTGAATGCATGTGATGGAGCATTGTCCTGCATGAAAATCATGTTTTTCTTGAAAGATACCAAATTCTTCCTGTACCACTGCTTGAAGAAGTTGTCCTCCAGAAACTGGCAGTAGGTCCGGGAGTTGAGCTTCACTCCATCCTCAACCCGAAAAGGTCCCACAAGTACATCTTTGATGGTACCAGCCCATACCAGTACCCCACCTCCACCTTGCTGACATCTGAGTCGGAGTGGAGCTCTCTGCCCTTTACTGATCCAGCCTCTGGTCCATCCATCTGGCCCATCAAGAGTCACTCTCATTTCATCAGTCCATAAAACCTTTGAAAAATCAGTCTTAAGATATTTCTTGGCCCAGTCTTGACGTTTTATCTTATGTTTCTTGTTCAACGGTGGTCGTTTTTCAGCCTTCCTTAACTTGGCCATGTCCCTGAGTATAGCACACCTTGTGCTTTTTGATACTCCAGTAACGTTACAGCTCTGAAATATGGCAAAACTGGTGGCAAATGGCATCTTGGCAGCTTGGCAGCTTCACGTTTGATTTTCCTCAATTCATGGGCAGTTATTTTGCGCCTTTTTTGCCCAACACGTTTCTTGCGACCCTGTTGGCTATTTGCCATGACACGCTTCATTGTTCGGTGATCACGCTTCAACGTTTGGCAATTTCAAGACTGCTGCATCCCTCTGCAAGACATCTCACAATGTTGGACTTTTCAGAGCCCGTCAAATCTCTCTTCTGACCCATTTTGCCTAAGGAAAGGCATTTGCCTAATAATTAAGCACACCTTATATAGAGTGTTGATGTCATTAGACCACACCCCTCCTCATTACAGAGATGCACATCACCTGATTTACTTAATTGGTACTTAGTTGGCTCTCAAGCCAATACAGCTTGGAGTAGGACAACATGTATAAAAAGTATCATGTGATCAAAATACTCATTTGCCTAATAATTCTGCACGCAGTGTAGTCCTAAGCTCTTTTCTAAGGAGACTAGTAACAAGTAAAACAAAAGTAATAAAATGTAAAAGAAAAGAAAAAAAAACACGCAAATCACCCCCCTTTTGCCTCATTGAAAATAAAAGAATGAACGTTTTCTCATAGAAATTACACATATTTGGTATTGCCACTTTCAGAAATGTCCAATCTATCAGATTATAAAATAAATTAATCTGATCGGTAAACAGCATAATGAAGAAAAATTTAAAAATGACAAAATTACATTTTTTTCAGCCTCGAGCTTTCCATCTTAGCACTCTTTAATAAGTCCTTCATTCCATCTAAACTCGTTATTAGTATTGTATCATCTGCATATCTTAGATTGTTGATGATTCTTCTACCAAGTTTGATTCCTTCTTCATTTTCAGCCTTCCTGAAAAAAATCTTCTGCATATAAAATTGAAGAGAAATGGTAAGAGAATGCATCCATGTCTGATGCCGCAAACTACTTTGAACCATGCTGTGTTACCGTGTTCTGTTAGGACTGTTGCTTCTTAATCAAAGTAATGGTTTCTAATAAGGCTGATCAGACAGTTTGGCACACCCATATCCTTCATCGTAGTCCAAAGTTTCTGATGATTAACACAGTCGAAGGCTTTGCTGTAGTCTATGAAATAGATTCTTTGGCCTTTTACATTATCAGTCTCATGCGAGCAATTACATCTCTTGTTTTATTGCCTTTTTTGAATCCTATTATCCTATAATCCTGAAATGTATTATGCACCTAGGTGTCCAAAGATGGCGACAGCCTGAGTAACTGCACCTGTGCACACTGGGTATGCAGTTACTTAGGTGGCAGTGTGTGCAGCGACGGCTGCGGCAATGATGTGCGGTTCCTGGCATCAGTTTTGGGAGTCGGCAACACCGCTGGTTGTAGTGTGCAATGGGCCAGTACCGCCAGCAGGTGCCATATTTACACACCCATCACTTGGGTGTGCAAATATGGCTGCCGCCAGCTTGTAATGGGAGGTCCTCCTGACAGAAGTGGATGGATGACAGATTGCACAGGATGATTACGTAAGTAGTGTGCGCTAGCTGAGGGTATTACAGGATACTTGCTTGACAGTGGAATTGACGCTCACAACAATGGATTCTATACAAAAGTTCATCAGGATTATTCCAGACTTCATAAACCATGCTCCATAACATAAACACGATTCTTTCCTTTACCTTCAACGTAAATGTCCATATAATACATAGTCCATTTATCTCTCACAATGGTTATATTCCCGTACAGGTTGAGGTACACTTCTCCCGAAGTGTCCCAGGACAGTATTCATACACGTCTCAGTGGACTTATTCATACACAGTATTTTCACTGCTGGAATTGTCCATACAGATTCCACTGGCTTTTGCTCAGCCTTTACCCACGGTTTTGTTACCTCTCTGGAGGTTGTTGGGCAGAATTCACCAATCACCACTCAGCTTCTCCCAGTATCCTCACAGAGGCTGAGTCTCCAGTCCAGCATAGTATATCCTGCTCCCTTTGCAGGCTTGTGGAAGACTGCCTCACACAGCACTGGGCAGGCTAATATCCTGCCTGACAAACTCACAGCTGCAACACAGTGGTAATAAGCACCACTCACTCATGCACACACCTAGCTGCCATTAACCCTGTGTGTACCACTAGGTCCAGCAATCACCCAGATTGCTGCAGGCCATGTGAGTCATACCGGCCACGTGCTATAACTCCGGCATGCCTCACAGTAGATACAAGTGTAAAGCCCATAATTTCAATATCAAGACATCCACTGCATTCACTGTGAACTGTGAAATGATAAGTATAGTCAAAATAATCTGTATAACTTTCTTCAGCCTCAAAAAAATCATGGAGAAGTGCCTTATCCTAGGGTACCGTTACACGTCGCAATATCGTTCCGATATCGCATACAATTTCACGGGAGCGCGCACGTTTTTGGCACTTGTCCAAGATCGCATAGGAGATGTCACACAGAGAAATTTCTTTAATAAGGGGTTATCTGCCGCGACACTACTATAACATGATACATGACAATGAATGAGTGGCACTGGAAACAGGAGGATCAATGGATATGTGAATTGCAGTAACTGCCCTAAGTTAATATGAAAAAATGGAGTTCTTAGTTTCCCATAGCGGCCACTAGAGGGTAAGCTTGGCATCCACTTACAAGGAGCCTCCACTGCCAAGTCCTAACACTTTGCCCTGGTGAATTGTGAATGTGAATGGGTTTATAAGCCCAAGGGTTAATTGGAAACAATGAATAGGTGTGTGTAGGGCTCTAACAATGGTGTCCAAGAGTGGATACCAAACTAAGGGATGAGGGAAGGGGAAATAATACAGTGGGAGCTCAGTCAAAAGTATGCAATATATAAATATGATAATGACGGCATCACCACAAACGTAGGTGCAAGCAGAAAATAATGTACTTACTTAAGGGGTTATCTGCCGCGACACTACTATAACATGATACATGACAATGAATGAGTGGCACTGGAAACAGGAGGATCAATGGATATGTGAATTGCAGTAACTGCCCTAAGTTAATATGAAAAAATGGAGTTCTTAGTTTCCCATAGCGGCCACTAGAGGGTAAGCTTGGTATCCACTTACAAGGAGTGTATCATGTTATAGTAGTGTCGCGGCAGATAACCCCTTAAGTAAGTACATTATTTTCTGCTTGCACCTACGTTTGTGGTGATGCCGTCATTATCATATTTATATATTGCATACTTTTGACTGAGCTCCCACTGTATTATTTCCCCTTCCCCCATCCCTTAGTTTGGTATCCACTCTTGGACACCATTGTTAGAGCCCTACACACACCTATTCATTGTTTCCAATTAACCATTGGGCTTATAAACCCATTCACATTCACAATTCACCAGGGCAAAGTGTTAGGACTTGGCAGTGGAGGCTCCTTGTAAGTGGATGCCAAGCTTACCCTCTAGAGGTCCCGCTATGGGAAACTAAGAACTCCATTTTTTCATATTAACTTAGGGCAGTTACTGCAATTCACATATCCATTGATCCTCCTGTTTCCAGTGCCACTCATTCATTGTCATGTATCATGTTACAGTAGTGTCGCGGCAGATAACCCCTTAAGTAAGTACATTATTTTCTGCTTGCACCTACGTTTGTGGTGATGCCGTCATTATCATATTTATATATTGCATACTTTTGACTGAGCTCCCACTGTATTATTTCCCCTTCCCCCATCCCTTAGTTTGGTATCCACTCTTGGACACCATTGTTAGAGCCCTACACACACCTATTCATTGTTTCCAATTAACCCTTGGGCTTATAAACCCATTCACATTCACAATTCACCAGGGCAAAGTGTTAGGACTTGGCAGTGGAGGCTCCTTGTAAGTGGATGCCAAGCTTACCCTCTAGTGGCCGCTATGGGAAACTAAGAACTCCATTTTTTCATATTAACTTAGGGCAGTTACTGCAATTCACATATCCATTGATCCTCCTGTTTCCAGTGCCACTCATTCATTGTCATGTATCATGTTATAGTAGTGTCGCGGCAGATAACCCCTTAAGTAAGTACATTATTTTCTGCTTGCACCTACGTTTGTGGTGATGCCGTCATTATCATATTTACACAGAGAGATTTCAGCAGGCAATGCAACTAGGATGTTGTACGCAACTTTTGTGCGCTGGGTATGAGCAACCCAGCATCTGAGCATTCACATTGTAGTGAACAGGGGAAGTTGCAAACAAGATCGTAGTTGCGCCGTCACACAGCACAATCATGCCAGATCGCATATGCAATATTGTACTGTTGAAGGGCTTGCACAATCTTCTTGCAATATCGTACCTGTGATTTTTTCCGG
>JARQOC010000004.1:412036370-412114078 GCA_033576535.1 Allobates femoralis | reverse complement strand
TTCCTGGGGAAAGGTATCGGAAAGATTGGGTAGTACACCAGGAATTGGTATTCTAATAAATGCACCAATTTCAAAGGATGGCTGCAAGCTGCTATTCTGTAGGCTTGAAGGCCTAAAAATTTGTGGACCTCACCACATTGAGAATTCCAGCCCTTGGCTACCTGATTTACCATGGCTGCCAATCAAAAATAGGATGGAGCCCACTCATTTTTTAATGATTCTTTTTAAAAATTTAAAAAAAAGGGGCTCTCCTGTAAGGTAAATCCGGCAGCGGGGGTGGCAGGGTGTAGCTGTCTGCTTTATCTGCGCTGAGAATCAAAAATACAGGTGGCCCACATGCCAAATTTTGTAATTATTTAAATATTTTACACACTTATATGGCAGGTTCATTCCCAAGGGCAAGCAATCAAAGATGCTGCGCAAGGGGTGGGGTGCAACGTGACTTTGGGGTTGCTATGAGTCAAAAAATTTTAAACAGGCACTTTTTATCCGGGTTCACCATAGACAGTGGCTGTTCCATGGATCATTTAAACAAGGCAAAAATCAAAGTTCTCCACTTAGATAAATAATTTAACACAAGAAGTATCCCTGCATCTGACAAATTAAACATTAAAAATGCCCTGGTTAGAGGGCATTCATCCACAGATATTGAGGAAATTTGGGAAAAGACGCTGTATCTCATTTTCTTAGACTGTCTTGTAACAGGGTTTGTGCATCAAATTGGAAAAGGCTGCCGTGGAAAACCTGACACGCCCCCCCAGGGCCTGGGGTACTTGGAAACCCAGGCAACCGTTCTGCTGAGGAGTCATGGGTGTCAAGACCTGGCTTTCATGACCCTAGGGGTGTCAAAAAAGTTTGGGGAATAGGATTTAGGGATGGTTGTCATGACGCCACCCATGGTTTTTGGCTATTGAGGCCGTTTACTGGGGTGCGGGACCTCAGGGAATGATGGGGCGCGGGTTAGTTGATATCGCTCCCCAGGGATGGAGCAGTTCCCCAGGCCAACGGAATAGTCTATGGTGGTGGAGGCCATTGGGGATGCGGGACTGAGGGCGTGGAATAACCGACAGACATACAGTATGGCTCAGTTTTCCTTTACTGGTATTTTGCAGGTAGAAACCAGGCACTGTCCACAGTAAATTTGTGAACCCGGGTGGCCTGGAAGCAAGTCGGGGAACTCCTCACCCTGTGAGTTCTTTTTTTTTTTTTATCCAATACCATTTTTACTGAAAATTTTTCAAACAAGAATAAAACATAAACAGTCACATACAGGAGGAGGGTACAACAAATCAGACCTCAAGAACGGAGAGGGGATCTCCATATTGAACCATATAGGGAAGGGGAAGGGGGGGGTGGCCAGGGGACAGAATTCTCCAAACTTCTGGAAAGGAAATACAATCAGCAGAAGCAAGTAAAAACATGTAAAACATGAACGGTTAAGGTGGGGGCCCTTTACATAATCGGACGGAGGGCAAAGGGGTGGGCCGCCCTTTTGCCCAATGATCTATCACCTTATTCCTGGAGGTATTATCCATGGCAAATGGTATTCATGATGGAATATCACATTTCAGGCGATCCGGGTAACCTCCACAATGGAGGAGGTCAGCCGCCTTCCACTTAGCTGCAATACACATCCTAGCTGCAGTTAGAACATTTGAGATCAGCATTCTGCAATCCCTGGGATAAAGATGGATCCCAACATGCAGATCGCCAATTGCGGCGCACCACAACACGCAAGCCGTTTTCCATCGCATCAAGCCGGAAACGACCGCGTTCCAAAAAAGGGCCAGCCCGGGGCCATACCACCACATGTGCCAAAGTACCCTTTCTCCACCTGCAACCCCCCAGAAGAGAGGGGACTGGTCACGGGAAAAGCATTTCAAAACGTCACCGAGGGATAGAACCATTGCATATGGATTTTTTTTCAGACTTCTCCCGGTGATTAACACACCTGGAGCGCGACTTGCAGGACCCCCACCCCTGTTAAACCAAACCTTTCTGGGGGCCCCCAAAAACCCCAAGTCCCTTTCCCCCCATCTCCCATATAATAGGGGCCCGTTGGGGAACAAGGGCCCCATTTAAAGTGTTCTATTATACCCCAGTTTAAGCTTTTTTCTTTTGCAGGAAAAAAGAAACTTCGATAATGGACTCCTCTGGAGGGGTCGAGGCCCAATCGCTCCCCGAGAGTACCGAAGAATGAAAACCTGCACATGCGTGTAGAGGTCCTCTCAATTTCCCGGAATGTTACACATATCAGGGAAAGGAGCAGAGATTCCCGGATTCAAATAAGTCCCCCACAAAAGCGGATCCCCGCCCGCTTTTCCCAGGGGCATTTTTCAGATAAGTGGATATGAAACGGCAAGGCCCCAATATTTATCTTTTAAAAGGGGGAAGTGGATTTTTTACCAACCTCCCCTCTTTCCAAGTTTGAGCAGAGGAGACCATTGTGGGAAAACGCAGAGACACCCTCGAGGGGCAAGACACTCCGCCTCCAACAGATGGCGCAGAAAACCCCTCAAAGGAGAGCAGACTCCAGACCCACCCCCTTCCCGCCACCTCCAAACCCCCCCCCTAAATTTGGCCTCCTTAATAAAAAGTGGCTTTAACGGGAAACCGCTACATTGGGGACAAAACCCCTGTGCCCCCTCGGGAATACGGCAAAAACATGATATTCCCCGAAACCACTGGCCTACGACTCGCCCAAATTACGAATGTACTGTTCCCGATAAACATCACAATAGATTGGAAGGGGATGGACAGGGGCAGATTTCGAAACAAGTATAGGATCTTTGGGAGTGGGAACATTTTTTAAAGCATTTCTGCGAAACCCACGGGAAAAAGTCGGCGGGGTTAGAATATGTTTCCCTGACAAAGGGGGCCGGGGGAGAGTCCCACTTGAAACCCAAACCAACCGGTGAGTATTCGTAGGGGTAATCCCGATACGGAACTTTCCCGGCGAAGGGAACGTCCGTCACAGTTTAGTGGCAAGGGGGGGAGGACTCCTTTAGGGAAAATCAAAGATTTACTAGCGTTTAACTTGTAATATGATATTTTGGAAAAGAGAGCTAAAACAGACATCACTGCTGAGAGGGAAACCTCAAGATAGTGCAAGCCACAACAATGTCATCGGCGTAGAGCCCAATTTTATGAGACACACCACCTACCAAGAAACCAGTTATGGCTGGGTTCGACTTCATAGTGTCCGCCAAAGGCTCTATTATTAGGGAAAAGACAATAGGGGACAGAGGGCAACCCTGGCGGGTACCATTAGTCAGGGGAAAGGCAGAGGAGAGAAAACCGGAGGAGATTACCCTGGCGATTGGATTGGAGTATAAGGCCATAATGGCCGAGAGAACCGGGCCCCGAAACCCAAATTTCTCCAGGACGGAGGCCAGGTATCCCCAGTGCACGCTATCAAATGCCTTCTCAGCATCCAGGGACAGGAGGCACTGGGGAACCCCGCCCCCTCTGCCACCCCAATTAAATCAATAAAGCGCCTTGTGCCATCCTTCGTCTGCCTCCCGCACACAAACCCCACCTGATCCGCATGCAGCAGCGACGGGGTGACCCTCTGAAGCCTGGACGACAGGAGCTTCGAGAACACCTTCACATTGCAATTAAGTAGCGATATCAGACGGTAGCTACCAGGGTCGTCCGGGGGCTTTCCCTGTTTCGGGATAGTAACTATAGTCACTTCAAGGGCACAGGGGGAGATGGCACCCATCACCTGCCAGAACTTGCACACCCTCGATAGGAAGGGGACTAGGGATCGAGCAAATAAGTGGTAATAATCATTGGGGAGGCCATCCAGGCTCGGAGCAGAATGACGCTTAGTGGACGATATCACTCGCAGGAGTTCAGAATCAGTTATTGGGAATTCAGGTCAGCCAGCTGTTCCGGGCACAGGCGGGGAAGATTCAGCCCACCTAGGAACCCCTGGATGTCCTCTGGGGTAGGGCCGGAGCCGAGGGATCATCTTTTATGTTGTATAGTTGGGAGTAGTATTGTGCAAAAGCGTTACCGATCTCAATAGGGTTAGAGCGGGCCTACCAGAGCGGTCCTTAAGGGCCAAGATGGTTACTGCGATCTCCCTTTTCTTAATGCACCTAGCCAGCGGAGTAGAAGGACAGCTTGGATCTATGGAGACACTTTTCATGCTGCGCCAGCAGGAAGGTCCGGAGCTGCATCCTAACAGCAAACAACTGCTGAGCCACTCCAGGGGAAGGGGAAGTTTTATTGGACTTGCCTCCAGAGCCTGGAGGGAAGCCAGGAGCTCCACTCTACACCTCTCCCTCTTTAGGTGGGAAGCCTGTTGGATAAACACGCCCCTGACAAAAGCCTTATGGGCTAGCCACAATGTTCTCATCAGACACCTCATGGTTATCGTTATTCAAGAAATAGTCAGAGATCGCACTCTCTACCTCTGAGACAATCTGTTGTCTCGATAGCAAGTCAGGGTTAAGCCTCCAGGAGTACGGCGCCCTAGATCTGCCCGCCAAAGAGAAAGACAGCGTGGTTGGCGTGTGGTCAGACCACGTAATAAGGCCTATGTCTGCCCACTGCAGGCAGGCAAGGCCCCACTGTCCACCAAGAAAAAATCTATGCAGGTGTAGGACCTATGCCTGCTGGAATTAAAACGTGTAGTCTCGCTCCCCGGCATGCAGATACCTCCATATGTCATGCAGATGCAAGGATCTGCATAATTGAGCACAGCTCCCCTCTTACAACAGTCCTCCCCACGAGGAGTCCAAATGCCGAGATACTACGGCATTAAAATCCCAGCGATTATCAGCATACCCGGGAATGTCTAGTAACCAGCTTCATGAGATGACAGAAAAACTTGATTTGAAAGGCATTCGGTGCATACAAGTTCACCAATGTAACTGTGACATCATACAGTTTACAAACTAGGATCAGAAATCTACCAGCAGGGTCCGTTACAGACTCAATAAGTTGAAAGGGGATTGACGATTTAACAAAAATACTGACACCCGCTTTCTTCCCGTCACTATTTGCAAAGTGAGATACACCAAAATGGCGGTGCCGGACCCTGAAGTTATCCTCACGGAGCAGGTGCGTTTCTTGAATGCAGAGTATGTCTGCTCTGCTCCTACAGGCTTCAGACCAAAAGAGTGAATGCTTTACTGGAGAGTTTCAAAACCGTTCACGTTCAATGAAAAGAGTTTAAGGCTCATGGTGGGTCATAGGAGGAGCCTAGAAAGTCCTGTAGCTCACAGGAAAAAATTCAGCGCAAAGAGGGGAAACAAAGGGGACCGAGGCAGGGAAAGAAACCAACAAGACATCAATGTAAACAGTCCAGAAAGACCGTAGTTAGAGATGGGCGAGTCCGAAAAGACTCGGAATCGCAAGACCCCAACGAGTCCGAGTCAAGGACTCGGGACTCGTTGCGAGTCCAGCGAGTCCAATGTTAATGAATAGGGACCCGAGTAGAATAGCGAATAATGACATTTACAACTCGCTGATGTGTCTCTGAAAGTGTGCGAGTCCAAACTCGCTGGTTTTTCTCTTATTTTGAGGCTTGTAGCCGATGATGCGAGGGAAGGGATTCTCCAGCACACACCATGGTTTAAGGAAACAGGAAGCGAGTCGCAGCTGACAGGCGCACACACAGAGCGATCCATTCATCAGTGCAATCATGGCAGCAGGACGTGGCATGGTGAACACCTGCGTCTTATTGCACTTGTGGAGGCTCGTCCATTTCTATGGCTCCCTACAGATCCTGAGTATGGGGATACGACCCTAATTAATACAGCCTGGAGAGAGATCGCCCAAGAGATGTTCCCTGCGTTCCATCAGAGTGACCATGAGGAACAGAGCAATCTAAGTAAGTTAAATGAGTTTAACACGTTATATTATTGCATTTACTGTATATATACTCGTGTATAAGCCGACCCGTGTATAAGCCGACCCCCCTATTTTTGCCCCGAAAAACTATGAAAACATATTCACCGCCATCCTGGTATACAGCGGCTATCACTGGTAGACAGCCCCCCAGCAGAGTTAACACCTCCCCCTGCAGAGTATACAGGCCCCCAGCTGGGTATACATGCCCCCATATTGTGGTATACAGGCAGGGGCGGACTGGCCCAGGTGCCACGGGCCCATGCGGCTGCAGGAGCATGAATAATCCGCATGTCCCTGAAGCAGCAGGCGGAAAACGGAAGCTCCTGGCCGCGCGATGACGTCATCAGCACGCGGCTGCGTCCGGAGTGAGCGTCTGTGAGTGGCGTGCGGCTGCGACTGTTAGCGAGCGGCTGTGAGGAGCGCGAGGGCTGCGGCTGGGAGCGAGCCATAGGATAATGCGGGAGCTGCGGTGACTGTGAGGGGGCCGCCAGTCATCCCCCCCCCCCACACCCCGTCCTCACCTGTGTCGGGCCAGTGAGGGGGGGTTTTGCGACCCAAACTGTAGGGTGCCAGTCAGTCCCTGTATACAGGGCCCTCAGTGTGTGTACAGGCCCCCCAGCAGTGGGTATACAGGGCCCCCAGCAGTGGGTAGACAGTGGCCCAGTGGGTTTACAGGGCCCCCAGCAGTGGGAATACAGGCGCCCCCATAGCAGGGTATACAGGACCCTGAATGTGTTATCATGCTCCACCGCATAGTTGCCTATATTTGGATGGGGTCACAACAGTACAATGAGTTTTAATGTCTGATCCTCCTGGCTCTTTCGGCCAAGGGGTTGGGTGTATATAAATACCACTAATGACCAGAGTCTGGTGCCCGCACTATTACATTCTCTATGCGTTGACATGTGTCCTGCCTCATTTGTGATTGTGGCCACGTGAGCTCAATGTCCGTAATGCTGTTGATGATGTTCCACACTGTCGTGTCACTGTGCCTTGTATACACATTACACACACAAAATGAATAAAATGTTATTGTTGATTTGTACACATACTTTTGTTGTTTCAAATATTACACATCTCTAAAGCCGGTTTCAAATCATTTCACAGTTGACCATCTTAAAAAACGGTGGAGGAGCTGCCGGGACCAGCATAAGAAGCAGTACCGGCAGTACTCTGAGAGACAACCGGGAGCCGCTCCATTGCCCAACCACTACCATTTTTATGACCGGCTGTCCTTCCTTCACCCGGTGGCCCGTATGCCAAGGTATGTGTCTGCAGCACTGTTGTGTACATTTAGTATTATTTATTAAAATATACATTAGGTTCCATTTCGGGTCTGTGGGTAGCAGAGTATACACGTGGCTCTGTGGGTAGCAGAGTATACAGGCGGGTCTGTGGGTAGCAGAGTATACAGGCGGGTCTGAGGTAGCAGAGTATACAGGCGTCTCTGTGGGTAGCAGAGTATACAGGCGGGTCTGTGGGTAGCAGAGTATACAGGCGGGTCTGAGGTAGCAGAGTATACAGGCGGGTCTGTGGGTAGCAGAGTATACAGGCGGGTCTGTGGGTAGCAGAGTATACAGGCGGGTCTGAGGTAGCAGAGTATACAGGCGTCTCTGTGGGTAGCAGAGTATACAGGCGGGTCTGTGGGTAGCAGAGTATACAGGCGGGTCTGAGGTAGCAGAGTATACAGGCGTCTCTGTGGGTAGCAGAGTATACAGGCGGGTCTGTGGCTAGCAGAGTATACAGGCGGGTCTGAGGTAGCAGAGTATACAGGCGGGTCTGTGGGTAGCAGAGTATACAGGCGGGTCTGAGGTAGCAGAGTATACAGGCGTCTCTGTGGGTAGCAGAGTATACAGGCGGGTCTGTGGGTAGCAGAGTATACAGGCGGGTCTGAGGTAGCAGAGTATACAGGCGTCTCTGTGGGTAGCAGAGTATACAGGCGGGTCTGAGGTAGCAGAGTATACAGGCGGGTCTGAGGTAGCAGAGTATACAGGCGGGTCTGAGGTAGCAGAGTATAAAGACGGCTCTGTGGGTAGCAGAGTATACAGGCGGGTCTGTGGGTAGCAGAGTATACAGGCGGGTCTGAGGTAGCAGAGTATAAAGACGGCTCTGTGGGTAGCAGAGTATACAGGCGGGTCTGTGGGTAGCAGAGTATACAGGCGGGTCTGTGGGTAGCAGAGTATACAGGCGGGTCTGAGGTAGCAGAGTATAAAGACGGCTCTGTGGGTAGCAGAGTATATAGGTGATGAGAATAGGGTTAATAGATGGTGCTACAGTGTTGGGGCGTGCTAGAGGGAGCAGAGATTTGATTACTGCCATAATTTCTGACCTTATTAAAGATAGCGGCCGCAGCTAAATGACATTATGGCAAAGGTAAACATGGGGTGTGGTTAGCTGCAGGAGGTTAGTGAGAGGTGTGGGTTGTTTGGCAGAGGCGTGGTGTGGGCGTGGTGAGCGCAGCTCCAGCGTCAGATACGCTGCGAGCGCGGAACCGCGGCACATCTCCAGGAGCAGAGGACGTGTCCGGTACGTCCGTAGCCCCCGGCCTCCCCGTTGTCCGCACACACAGCCCCGCTGTGACCTCTGCAGTGTCACAGGCCCCGGCGGGCGTCTGTCATCTCCTCCTGACACTGACCTCCTCCTGATTTGATTGTCTGTGTTGTCCCCCCCGCTGTCAGCATCAGTGATCTGCTAAGACCTGTGGGTGCACAGACGGGGGAAGTACAAATGCCAGCATGCCGGGGCGGATTGGGCGCTGTGAGGGGCGCAGGTCTTGCTGTGAGCGGAGGGCGCGAGGGCCGCTCGAGAAAACGCTATAGCGGCTGTGTGAGTTAAGCGTCTGCGGCTCGCGAAGGCGCATACGCGTCTCCGCTCGCAGTGACGCTAAGGAGTTTGGGATTAGGCTACAGTGCCGGAATTTCAAACTCCCGATTATATAAATAGATTATATATATATATTGTATACCTTTCAACCCCTTCCCTGCTTTATATAGATGATATAAGCTAAACGTTTTGTGAATTAAGTATGTCAAGTAAAAAGTGAAGTCAGGGGGACTTTTTTTTTTCATGTGAACCATTGGTGTTATCGATTGTCTAGATTAGATGGGATGGGGGGGGGTGGGTGTTAATCAGGGGGTGAAAGATTATGTATTAGTATGGAATTAGCAAAGAAAGTCACGTATTCCTTTATGTTATGTACAGTTGGTTATTCTTTCATAATAATAACAAATATCTGATTAATAATACACAGATACACAGAGTCTAAAAAGCGTGCAACTTAATGTTTGACCTATGTTTTTGTTTCCAAATGCAATGCATTCACCAAATTTTTTTTTACTTTACCCACAGAGAAGCTTACTACAGAGGGCGGCATGCTGTGAACCCTCCACCGCCAAACAGAAGGCGGCGTGGAGAACACCCACCACCACCACCACGGCCGGCGCCACCACCACCACCGCCGTCGCCGCCGCCGCCACCACCACCACCACCACCACCAGCATCGCCAGGGCCAGCACCACCACCGCCGGCACCAGCGGCCGGGCCAGCACCACCGCCGCCACCAGCGGCAGGCCCATCAACACCACCACCGCCGTCCCCGCCACCACCACCACCACCGCCACCAGCGGCAGGGTCCGCACCACCACCGCCCCACCAGCGGCAGGGCCAGCACCACCACCGCCACCACCAGCGGCAGGGCCAGCACCACCACCGCCACCACCAGCGGCAGGGCCAGCACCACCACCGCCACCACCAGCGGCAGGGCCAGCACCACCACCGCCACCACCAGCGGCAGGGCCAGCACCACCAGCGGCAGGCCCAGCTTATGGTCCCATCCCGGGGTCTGCACAATTAAGTGTGCAACAAAGTAATGCTGACTTTGCCCGCAGTATTATACCATTCATGGATAATATTCCATTTGACAGGCTACTGCGGGCAAGGTCAGCATTACAGATAGTGCTGGAAGCCTGTCAGCCAGGAAACGACCCCGGTGATGTGTTCCAGTATTTGGATGGCTGGAAAATAAACTCTACCAGGCTGGGCAGGCCCACAACACGGGACAGCCAAGTCCCACCCCACAGGGCTTTGCCTCACTGCCAGTGGCCAGCGAACAGGGACCTACCACCGTTCCCTAGACCTGTTCAGATGATCCACCCTGAAGGGTTCGGCCAGGCCATCCGTGGGGCCCTTGACCTTTTGCAGGACGGACAGCCCAGCTACCAGGACCTGTAGGGCTCCATTTATTTTTTTGGATCTAGTTACCTTAATTAAAGGTAGTATTTGTTGGAATGTCCAAACAGTGCTGCCATTTTTTTTTTTTAAACACCGTTTTAAAAACAAGCTTTGTGTCTGTCTTTTTTTCAAGGAATGAATGTGGATTTTTTTTTTTGGTTGGGCTTCAAGTCATCATAATTATTATAATTATTTATTTATATAGCGGCCATAGGTTCCATGGCGCTGTACATGAGGAAAAGGTAGAGAAGGACAAGTACAATAAACATAGACAATAAGGTCATACAGGTACAATAGTAGAGGACCCTGTACGCGTGGGCTCACATTCTACGAGGGGTGGGTGGGGATACAATAGGGTGGGGAAGGTGTCGGTCGTGTGGCGTGTAGCGGGGTCTCATGGCAGGTTGTAGGCCTGTCGGAAGAGGTGAGTCTTTATAAGTATCTTTAAGGTTCAGAGGGTAGGCGACTGACTGATGAGGTGGGGCAGGGAGTTCCATAGCATGGCGGATGACCGGGAGAAATCCTGTATGCGGTTGTGGGAAGTGGAGATGAGGGTGGACTGTAGGACAACTTCTTGGGATGAACGCAGGTTGCGTGAGGGATGGTATCGGGAGATCATGTTGGAGATGTATGGTGGGGATAGGTTGTGTAAGGCTTTGAATGTCATGGTCAGTGTTTTAAAGTGAGCTCTCTGTGGGCCGTAGGGGCCAGTGAACGGCTTGGCAGAGGGGGTATGTAGGGGAGTAGCGTGAGGACAGATGGATTAGCCGGGCAGGAGAGTTTAGTATAGATTGGAGAGTTGCAAGAGAGTTGGCAGGGAGACCTATGCGAAGGAGGTTGCAGTAGTCAAGGCGGGAGATGATGAGGGCATTTATGAGTGTTTCAGCAGTGTCAGGATTGAGGAACGACCGAATTGGTTAAATATTTTTGAGTTGGAGTCACAGGGACTTGGTTAGGGACTAGAGGTGGGGCTTGAAGGAGAGGGAGGAGTCAAGGATTAACCCGAGACAGTTGGCGTGGTGGACAGGGGAGAGAGCATCATTAGCAAGTACTTTACGGCCCGCATGGCGCATGAAGTCACCTTGGTTACTAAGTGTCAAATCATGACTCCACATACAACTGTTGATGACAAACAGTGCCTGTGTTTGTGGGGTTACTTTATGCCTCGCTATGGCAACAAGACTATGAACACACATGTGAGAGGCTGGGACGTCTACATGCTACACATCGCGTCTACGCGTTTTGTATGGAGCGTACAGTGGGACCCTTCAACAGGCTCCAGCAGGATGATAGTCCAAGCAACGCCCACGATGCAGGCATAGGATTGGTGCCTGAAAAAATTAGCCCAAGGGCCTGTTTCCCATTTTTGGTATACATGTAGGTCTAAGGGCCATACAAAGCTTGTTAGCCAGGGTGTCTCCCAAACCATGATAAGCTTGTTAGCCTGTGTGGCTCAAAAAATTAGCCCAAAGGGCTTAATAAAGTTTATTTTTAAATAAAGCAGGGCGCTTGGCCCATTGCATATTATTGCTTGGACTAGGAGCATAGAAGAAGCAAGGCCAACTATGCAGTGGTAGGCTTGGTGCCTCAAAAAATTAGCCCAAAGGGCTTAATAAAGTTTATTTTTAAATAAAGCAGGGCGCTTGGCCCATTGCATATTATTGCTTGGACTAGGAGCATAGAAGAAGCAAGGCCAACTATGCAGTGGTAGGCTTGGTGCCTCAAAAAATTAGCCCAAAGGGCTTAATAAAGTATATTTTTAAATAAAGCAGGGCGCTTGGCCCATTGCATATTATTGCTTGGACTCGGAGCATAGAAGAAGCAAGGCCAACTATGCAGTCGTAGGCTTGGTGCCTCAAAAAATTAGCCCAAAGGGCTTAATAAAGTATATTTTTAAATAAAGCAGGGCGCTTGGCCCATTGCATATTATTGCTTGGACTAGGAGCATAGAAGAAGCAAGGCCAACTATGCAGTCGTAGGCTTGGTGCCTCAAAAAATTAGCCCAAAGGGCTTAATAAAGTATATTTTTAAATAAAGCAGGGCGCTTGGCCCATTGCATATTATTGCTTGGACTAGGAGCATAGAAGAAGCAAGGCCAACTATGCAGTGGTAGGCTTGGTGCCTCAAAAAATTAGCCCAAAGGGCTTAATAAAGTATATTTTTAAATAAAGCAGGGCGCTTGGCCCATTGCATATTATTGCTTGGACTAGGAGCATAGAAGAAGCAAGGCCAACTATGCAGTGGTAGGCTTGGTGCCTCAAAAAATTAGCCCAAAGGGCTTAATAAAGTTTATTTTTAAATAAAGCAGGGCGCTTGGCCCATTGCATATTATTGCTTGGACTAGGAGCATAGAAGAAGCAAGGCCAACTATGCAGTGGTAGGCTTGGTGCCTCAAAAAATTAGCCCAAAGGGCTTAATAAAGTTATTTTTAAATAAAGCAGGGCGCTTGGCCCATTGCATATTATTGCTTGGACTAGGAGCATAGAAGAAGCAAGGCCAACTATGCAGTGGTAGGCTTGGTGCCTCAAAAAATTAGCCCAAAGGGCTTAATAAAGTATATTTTTAAATAAAGCAGGGCGCTTGGCCCATTGCATATTATTGCTTGGACTAGGAGCATAGAAGAAGCAAGGCCAACTATGCAGTGGTAGGCTTGGTGCCTCAAAAAATTAGCCCAAAGGGCTTAATAAAGTATATTTTTAAATAAAGCAGGGCGCTTGGCCCATTGCATATTATTGCTTGGACTCGGAGCATAGAAGAAGCAAGGCCAACTATGCAGTCGTAGGCTTGGTGCCTCAAAAAATTAGCCCAAAGGGCTTAATAAAGTATATTTTTAAATAAAGCAGGGCGCTTGGCCCATTGCATATTATTGCTTGGACTAGGAGCATAGAAGAAGCAAGGCCAACTATGCAGTCGTAGGCTTGGTGCCTCAAAAAATTAGCCCAAAGGGCTTAATAACGTATTTTTTTACATAAAGCAGGGCGCTTGGCCCATAGCATATTATTGCTTGGACTGGGTGCCGAATGAAATCAACAGAGCTACGGGACTTGTCATTAATTCCTGTCCAAAATGGGCATATTGTTAACAGCGCAATATCCCAATCATATAAATTATGATTAGGTTAATCTAGGATTGTGTACTGTCGTCAGGAGGGCTTAGGAACTGTGATGATATCCAATCCTTGTTGAATTTAATTAGAGTGAGCCTGTCGGCATTTTCTGTGGTGAGGCGGGACCTTCTATCAGTGACTATACCCCCAGCGGCACTGAAAACACGCTCTGATGTCACACTAGCAGCTGGGCATGCCAGCACCTCCAAGGCATACAATGACAGCTCAGTCCAAGTGTGCAGCTTGGAAACCCAGTAATTAAAGGGTACAGAAGGGTCGGTTAGGAAGCTGGTACTGTCACTGAGATACTGCTGCACCATGTTGGACAATTGTTGTCTCCTACTCAAGGTCACCGTAGTCAAATTACGTTCTTGATTGGAAGGTCTGTTGAACATCGCCCAGTTGGCGGACATCTTACCCCCACCTCTTCTTGTCATTGATGGCGTTTGTGTCCCAACCAAAGGCTGCTGTTGGAAAGAGCTGGTTCTTCGATGTATAGCGGATTCAGACGGTGATATTGCCAGCAAAATATCAAGAAGAACCCTCTTTACATGATCCATCGTTAAGCCCCTGGATGAGTGCGACAGCAGCGACTGAAATTTGTCTTTGTACCGTGGGTCCAAAAACGTTGACAACCAGTAGAGGTCGCTGTCATAGATGTGTATGACGCGTGGATCTTTGGAGACACATTGACACATTACTTCAGCCATGTGTGCTAAGCTGCAAAGACTCATCTCCTCGGTTACAACAGAATGAAGATCACTACGCGTCGTGGCCTCTAAATCGGTGTCCGCCTCCTCCTCTTCAGCCCACCCATGCTGTACCGACATAAACGTAGGGTTGGGAGTCCCATCAGGGTTCACATCAGTACCAGAGAAAAATAAATCTTCTTCATCATCACCCTCATCAACATCTTCCTGAACCAATGTAGCCTGCTGATATTGGCTAGGGTGGCTAGGATCAGCGATGTTCAATTCTGGCTCCATAGCCATCCGCTGTGCTCTCAAAGCATCTGTTTTGAGATTCAATAGGGATTCTTGGAGCAGGCAGAGCATGGGGATGGTGAGACTTATAATCGACTGATCCCCACTGACGAGTTTGGTACAGTATTCGAAGTTATCCAGCAACTCGCAAAGGTCAGCGATCCAGACCCACTCGAAAGTACCGATGTGTGTGGTATGACTTCCAGGTTGACGGGCATGTTGCAGCTGAAATTCCGCTATTGCCTTCTGCTGCTCATTAAACCTTGCCAGCATATGGAAGGTGGAGTTCCATCGCGTAGGCATGTCGCAAATTAGCCTGTGTTTCGGCAAGTTAAATTGGATTTGAAGGGCAGAAAGACTTGCAGCTGCTGTGGACGAATGTCTAAAGTGGGCGCAAATTCGCCTCACCTTATCCAGTAGCTCAGATAACTCTGGGTATATTTTGAGGAATTTCTGAACTACCAGGTTCAGGACATGAGCCATGCAAGGCACATGTACAAGTTTACCGTGCTTTATTGCCGCCACAAGGTTTGCACCATTATCGCTCACAACTAGACCTGGTTGTAGTTCCAGTGGGGCCAGCCACTCATCGGTCTGTTGCTTGAGACCTTTCCACAACTCTGTTGCAGTGTGACGTGTGTCACCTAGGCAGATAAGCTTCAGAAGAGCCTGTTGTCGCCTTGCAGAAGCAGTACTGCAAAGCTCCCAACTCGGACGTGATGGTGCTTGAGGCTCAGCAGTGGACAAGGAAGTGGCAGAAGCAGATTGGGCACTGGACATATATGAGGAGGCAGACACCCGGAATGATGTTGGGCCCGCTATTCGTGGAGTTGGAAGTATGTCAGATGGTACAGTTTTAGAAGTTGGGACACTCTCCACCAGGTTGATCCAGTGAGCCGTTAGTGAAATGTATCTGCCCTGTCCACAACTACTTGTCCACGTGTCCGTAGTTAGGTGGACTTTGGCGGTGACAGCATTTGTTAAAGCACGTTTTAAGTTGTTAACCACGTGCTGGTGTAAGGCGGGAACGGCACTACGTGAGAAAAAGTACCGGCTGGGTACAGAGTATCGTGGTGCTGCCTCAGCCATCAACTCCCGAAAAGACTCTGTACCCACAAGCCTAAACGGCAGCATTTCCACAGCTAACAACTTGGCTATTTTCGCTGTCACTTTTTGGGAATATGGGTGTGTCGGTTGGAACTTCCGCTGTCTTTCATACAGCTGTGGCACTGACAACTGCACGTTTGGACCAGACTGACAAGAGGATTGACTACTGTCATGTCTGTCTTGTAAAGCACCTTGGGAGGAGTACGCTTGAGCAGGAGCTGAAGCCTGAACACTTGCTGGTGAAGGATGTATCTGAGGTGGCCTGGAAGTGTTTGGATCAGAAGGCACTGATTTTGAACCCTGATAGGGTGCCCACTGAATTGGGTGCTTAAGCGACATATGCTTGCGCATACTGCTGGTGCTCTGGTTTCCTTTTACCGTGCCTCTGCTTAGCCTTGCCTGGCACATCTTACAGATAACCATATTTGGTAATGTTGGGCTATCCTTAAAAAATTTCCACACACTGGCTGTTCGTCCTTTATTTTTAATTGGAGGAAGAGGAGGATGACTCTGTTCAACAACAACTGTGGACACATTTTGGGCAACTGTGTTTGCAGTTTGTGCAACAGTTGGCACAGTTTGTGCCACAGTTGACGCTATTTGGGCAACTGTTCTCACAGTTTGTGTTCTGGAGACAGTACGCCTTTGTGATTTTGCCAGTGGTACATAGCCACTTTCGTCCTCCTGGCTGCTCTCTTGGCTATGCAATTCAGCAATCCAGGTAGGATCTGTGGTGTCATCATCCACCCCTTCCAGTTCAAAGGATTCTGGATAAACTGACTGAGCAGGCTGGCCAGATGAGATGTGTGTCTCATCATCCTCATCATCATCCACCTCCTGAGATACTGTTTGCATTTCGTGAAAGTGTCTTTCCTCAGGACGCGCTACTTCCAAACTTTGGCCATGAGTAGACATTTCGTCTACTTCAAGTATCTCGTCAGGCAGTGACAAAGAAACCCCTTGATAAGAACCGAATAAGTCATCCGAGTGACCAAGGTCCATATTCAAATTTTCCTCTGGCTGCCGATGGGTTGAGGCAATATGACGACTTTGAGGATTGGATGGCGCTGCATTGTCTGTAGCGACACTAGAATGTCTTGCCACGGATGATTGCGTACTGCAAGAACCAGTGGTCGAGGGCGTCTGAGCCATCCAAGATGTTATCTTGTCATGCTCATCCGGCCTCAACACACGTTTTCTTTGAGTACTGGGATTTCTAGGTAGAAAAAAGGACGTTCTATCAATCCTAGGCTGTGTACTTGTACCAGTGCCTTCTTGGGCAAGACTGCTGCGGCCACGAGCTCGTCCCTGTCCCTTTGCAACATCCTTTTTGGTAATTGTTTTTTTTTGAGACATTGTAGATGAATGCACAGTCACCAAGTTGGAGTTAGGTGTTGCTGTATGCGTCACTTGCTGGCGGGGTAAGTGTGCGCTGTCACACTTGGCAGTGAAGCCGCACACTACACTCCCTAAAAAAATTAGTTTCAAGTGCGCACAGCCACCGAGATGTGGTTAGGTTAGCTGAATGCGTCACTTGCTGGCGGGGTAAGTGTGCGCTGTCACACTTGGCAGTGAAGCCGCACACTACACTCCCTAAAAAAATTAGTTTCAAGTGCGCACAGCCACCCAGATGTGGTTAGGTTAGCTGAATGCGTCACTTGCTGGCGGGGTAAGTGTGCGCTCTCACACTTGGCAGTGAAACCGCACACTACACTCCCTAAAAAAATTGGTTTGAAGTGCGCACAGCCACCGAGATGTGGTTAGGTTAGCTGAATGCGTCACTTGCTGGCGGGGTAAGTGTGCGCTCTCACACTTGGCAGTGAAACCGCACACTACACTCCCTAAAAAAATTGGTTTGAAGTGCGCACAGCCACCGAGATGTGGTTAGGTTAGCTGAATGCGTCACTTGCTGGCGGGGTAAGTGTGCGCTGTCACACTTGGCAGTGAAGCCGCACACTACACTCCCTAAAAAAATTAGTTTCAAGTGCGCACAGCCACCCAGATGTGGTTAGGTTAGCTGAATGCGTCACTTGCTGGCGGGGTAAGTGTGCGCTCTCACACTTGGCAGTGAAACCGCACACTACACTCCCTAAAAAAATTAGTTTCAAGTGCGCACAGCCACCGAGATGTGGTTAGGTTAGCTGAATGCGTCACTTGCTGGCGGGGTAAGTGTGCGCTGTCACACTTGGCAGTGAAGCCGCACACTACACTCCCTAAAAAAATTAGTTTCAAGTGCGCACAGCCACCCAGATGTGGTTAGGTTAGCTGAATGCGTCACTTGCTGGCGGGGTAAGTGTGCGCTCTCACACTTGGCAGTGAAACCGCACACTACACTCCCTAAAAAAATTGGTTTGAAGTGCGCACAGCCACCGAGATGTGGTTAGGTTAGCTGAATGCGTCACTTGCTGGCGGGGTAAGTGTGCGCTCTCACACTTGGCAGTGAAACCGCACACTACACTCCCTAAAAAAATTGGTTTGAAGTGCGCACAGCCACCGAGATGTGGTTAGGTTAGCTGAATGCGTCACTTGCTGGCGGGGTAAGTGTGCGCTGTCACACTTGGCAGTGAAGCCGCACACTACACTCCCTAAAAAATTAGTTTCAAGTGCGCACAGCCACCCAGATGTGGTTAGGTTAGCTGAATGCGTCACTTGCTGGCGGGGTAAGTGTGCGCTCTCACACTTGGCAGTGAAACCGCACACTACACTCCCTAAAAAAATTGGTTTGAAGTGCGCACAGCCACCCAGATGTGGTTAGGTTAGCTGAATGCGTCACTTGCTGGCGGGGTAAGTGTGCGCTCTCACACTTGGCAGTGAAACCGCACACTACACTCCCTAAAAAAATTGGTTTGAAGTGCGCACAGCCACCGAGATGTGGTTAGGTTAGCTGAATGCGTCACTTGCTGGCGGGGTAAGTGTGCGCTCTCACACTTGGCAGTGAAGCCGCACACTACACTCCCTAAAAAAATTAGTTTCAAGTGCGCACAGCCACCGAGATGTGGTTAGGTTAGCTGAATGCGTCACTTGCTGGCGGGGTAAGTGTGCGCTGTCACACTTGGCAGTGAAGCCGCACACTACACTCCCTAAAAAAATTAGTTTCAAGTGCGCACAGCCACCCAGATGTGGTTAGGTTAGCTGAATGCGTCACTTGCTGGCGGGGTAAGTGTGCGCTCTCACACTTGGCAGTGAAACCGCACACTACACTCCCTAAAAAAATTGGTTTGAAGTGCGCACAGCCACCGAGATGTGGTTAGGTTAGCTGAATGCGTCACTTGCTGGCGGGGTAAGTGTGCGCTCTCACACTTGGCAGTGAAACCGCACACTACACTCCCTAAAAAAATTGGTTTGAAGTGCGCACAGCCACCGAGATGTGGTTAGGTTAGCTGAATGCGTCACTTGCTGGCGGGGTAAGTGTGCGCTCTCACACTTGGCAGTGAAGCCGCACACTACACTCCCTAAAAAAATTAGTTTCAAGTGCGCACAGCCACCGAGATGTGGTTAGGTTAGCTGAATGCGTCACTTGCTGGCGGGGTAAGTGTGCGCTGTCACACTTGGCAGTGAAGCCGCACACTACACTCCCTAAGGTGGAGTACGTGCTAGCAGCAACGCACTGGTCTGCCACAGAAAAAATAACGCTCTATGGCTTATTAGGAACAAAAATCGATCTGGTGCAAAAACAAAAATGAAACAGCACCTCAGCTAAGCCTCTGACTGCAGCTGTTAGCAAAGCTGAGTGAGTAAGCTAAGCTATGAGGTCCGTCCTGTGTGCACTAAGGCTTCTCCTTCCTTCCCTCCCTGCCTGCCTGCCTACACAGCACTACTCCGTCCTCCTCCTAGCTCTCAGAAGAGCTTTTTGGGTTAATATAAGGAATCTTCCCTACACTGACAATCCCTGATCTGCTCCAGCATATATCTCTCTCTCCCTATACTAGGTCAGATCGTCTCAGGAATGTGCCCAAAATGGCGGGGACAAGCCTTATATACTGCCTTGCCTGTCATAGATGACATAGGCATGACGATGGACAGCAGCCAATCATAGTCCTGACACAACCAACTTTGCTATGCCATTACTGACTATGATTGGCTACCTTCACAAGTTTTCTGACCTAACACGCACGCTGTGCTGACTCGCAACATAACAGATTCTGTATTCCACAGTCCGAATCCCGAATACAGTATACAGGACTCGGATTCGTAGACTCGTAGGACTCGGAATCGTAGACTCGCTCAGACTCGCTGCTGACAGCGGGTATCTGTGACGAGTCAAGCTTATTGCCATTGAATTCCATTGGACTCGTCACTGTGCGAGTCCAAGCTGGGAGATTCGCCGAGTAACGAGTCCTGCGAGTACCTTCAGAATCGCCGAGTCCCGAGTCCTAGCGAGTAGACTCGCCCATCCCTAACCGTAGTCTGCAGTGGGGGAGGCGGAGGCCCCGAGGTCAAACACCCGGGCGTCCCCAACCTGACAGGGCATCCAAAGAAAGAACAGTGTTCACGGAACCCAACAGGGCCAACATAGGTTGTGAACAGCACAGTCACAGATATGAGTCGAGTGAGTTCTCACTCCATCAGCAGACTGTATCCCACTCCGGATCCATCTTTTGCTTGACCAGGGAAGTCAGCTTTCTTGTGGACGGGGGGTCAGAGGGACCAGCCAGACCCCAGGACCTCAGAGCTTTATCCAGTAGTTTAGGGGAGGTAAAGATGTGACGATCTCCCTTGTAAGTAAACCGGACTCTCACAGGGGTACCCCAGCTATACGGAATCTTTGCAGCCCGCAGGGCTCTGCACATGGGACCAAATTCTTTACGCTTGGCCAGAGTGCCCATAGAAAGGTCAGGATAGACTGATATATTGGTCAAGTTTCCAGGCAACTCAGGATCACCTCTCAGGGCAGCCATAAGATCCTCCCTGAGTCTGATCGATGGCAAGCATGCTAGGACATCCCGTGGCAGTGCCGGGTTCACATGGGGTGGCTTGGGGATCCTTTGTATGCGATCTGGCTTCGCTAGAGCAGGAGGGGTGTCCGGGAGAACATGCAGGATCAGGCCGGAGAGGAGGTCAGGCAGCGCAGAATCAGCCACATCCTCCGGGATCCCCCGCAGCTTGATGTTGCCCCTCCTGCTTCTGTCCTCCATCTCCCACATTTTAGCCTCCTGCGCCTCAATCTTTCTTTCTAGAATATCAAAGCTATCAGCCAGTGAGTTGTGGGCTGAGGCAAACTGGGTCATCTTCTTCTCCAGGTGCCCAGCACGCTCCCCCAGGTCCGCCACCTCTCTTTTAATGTCCCCCAGTATGTTCTGAAAATCCTCGTGCATTTTCACCCGGAACAAGGACAGGAGCCTCTGCATAGTCCGCTCCGTGAGCGGAGCATCTATGCCCGCTGCATGCTCCTGCTCCCCCCTCCCATCCCCATGAGAGCACGAGGAAGGAGAGCGGGGCTGCTCCATCGGCGCCATCTTTGCTGGAGAGGGAGCGGGTCCCCTGTGGAAATAGTCCGTGATCCGGGGAGTACCTTGCTGAGATTTTCAGCTCCGTGGCATCCTTGGGCAGTAGGGGTGCCTCACCAACCTCTGGGTCTTTCTGCAGGCTGGGTCGGAGAAGCTGGGAGCCGCTGTATGTCCGTGACTGCGGAGCCCTGGAACCATGCGACCGCCGCCATGAAGGTCGAAGCCACGCCCTCCACCCTGTGAGTTCTGAGGCCTCCCTGTTGAGCTACTCTTGGCTGGTCGTGGCTGCCTGCAGCTAAGCTGCAACCCTCTCATTCTGCTGTTAAGTCTCTCACCAGTATGGCAGACAGCTTGAGCCCTTCCTGGACACCATTTCACTGGTTACTGTCCCTGAGATCTCCCACTCTCCGGGTTTGGCTGCTGGGCCTGAAATACCCTGACAACCTCGGACTCTGGTGTCCGCTTCTGGTGCTTTGCACTGGGTTGAACCTGACAACTGGCTTCACTCCCCAGGCCTGCTTCTCTCCTTCCTCAGACCCTCTCCTGGTCTCTCACGCTTGCTGTTCCTTACTCTCAACTCTACCTGGGCCAAGCTCCGCACCGCTCCAGTCTACAGGTCGTCTTCACAGTTCTCCTAGGAACTGAACTAACTAACCCCGCCCCCCAGGCCAGAATTTATAGGGAGCTCCATTGAACTTGTGTTTCAGAGCTCCCCCTTCTGGTCTGGAGTCAGGAAAAATTTTGCATGCTGTGGGCTTACCTGGTGTGGATACCCTTTCTTGCTTCCAAGCACGACATTACCCCCCGAGGGAGGCCATGCTATTTTGGCAACTGGACTCTGGGGTACCACAGTACCAATATTTAAGAAAGGTTAGAAGGTGGATCCAGGCAACTATCATCCGGTAAGTCTGACATCAATCATGTGCAAAATTTTACAGAGCATTATAAAAGATGACATGCAAAAATATATTGCAAAGAATAACATAATAACTGACAACCAGCATGGATGCACAAAAGATAAGTTGTGTCTAACCAACATGTTGGGTTTCTATAAAGCGGTAAGGACAAATCTGGATGTTGGTATGCAGTTATTGTGATTTATCTAGACTTTGCAAAGGCATTTGATAATGTACTACATAATAGCCTTCTACTGAAGCTACAGAAACAGGGTTCTAGGCGAAACTATATGCAGTGGGTAAGAAATTGGCTAAGAGATAGGAAAGAAAGACTTTTTATAAATGGTACATTCTCTAAATGGGATCTAGTCAGCACAGCAAAGGGGTACCACAGGGATCTGTGTTAGGACCGCTTCTTTTTAATCTCTATATATGACCTTATGAAAAGGATTGAGAGTAAAGTATCAGTCTTTGCTGACGACATAAACTATGTAACGTAGTACCGTATATTAAAAACTGACCTTGACTGTACAAAATTAAAAAACATATAAGATGTCTGAATGGGCAAACACTTGACAAATGAGATTTAATGTTCATAGATGTAGAGTAAAGCATGTAGGATGGAGTAATCCTATTACTGTATATACATTAAATGGAAGTAAACAGGTGAAGGACTTGGGTATTCTGGTTGGGTATTTCTGCTTGTTAAATTCCTATTGTAGTGCTGGTTAGGACGTAAAGGATGTGTTTTTCTTTTTTGGGTAATCTGTTTTCCAATAGACCTAATGGCAGCACATTTCTCCAGCCCTAGGATCTACAGTAGGGATGAGCGAGTACTGTAATATTCGGACTCTCTCTACTCGCAATGAGTAGGTACCGGTACTTGGTACTTGTTGCGAGTATAGCGACTCCGAATACTTTCGCAGTGTATCTATAGATACACTGTGAAAGTAGCCTAAAAGTGAATAAAAGTTTTTAAAAATAATAAAATTACATACTCACCTGTCCGACGCCTGCACCGGGACCGTCCCAGAAGACCTGCGATCCCCAGACAAGGACCTGTGACTATCAGCCAATCAGATGGCCGGTAGCGATCTGGCCAATCAGATGGCGACACGTCACAACCACGTGCTTTCTAGCGGCCACTTGATTGGCTAGATTGCAAGGTCCTAGCTGTACTGTCAGGACTGTACTGACGTGTCGCCATCTGATTGGCTGGTAGTCACAGGTCCTTGTCCGGGGATCGCAGGTCTTCTGGGACGGTTCCGGTGCAGGCGTCGGACAGGTGAGTATTTTATTTTTTTTTCACAACTTTTATTCACTTTTAGGCTACTTTCGCAGTGTATCTATAGATACACTGCGAAAGTATTAGGATTACTCGCTACTCCTGACTACACATAAGATACTCGGAGAGTAGCGAGTAGCCGAATACCGCTACTATTCGGTGAGTTCCGAATAGTAGCGAGTATACTCGCTCATCGCTAATCTACAGTATTTTATAATACAATGTAGCAAGAACTTATATAGGGGCAGGAGGAAGTAGCTCACTAGGGTTTAATTTCTTAAACATTCCTTTTTCCTACTGTTTCAAAGGAAAGGAATTACCCCCATTGTTGTGCTGCTGTTAACACTAAGACTGGCTTCACACCATGAGTTTTGGGATCTTGTTCTGTCTATTTTGAAAAGGACAGAACAGGATTCGTTTTGCCTCCCAATTCTGCCAGTTCAGTCCCGGATTCGTTTCTGTCCTTTTTTTTCCCGGCCCCAAAATCAGAGACTGCTCCAATTTTGGGCTCCAGTGAAAAAATTAACCAAACCGGACAGAAACAAATCGAAGGCGATCTGGCGCTCATAGCATGGGAGTTTATTGGTGCCAGATCCAAGAAAAAAGTGGATCATTTCCCGGATCCGGTTTTAGTGCACTGAGCATGCTCAGTACACTAAATCTGCTCTGCTCAGTGTAATTTCACTTTAGCAGTGTATCTACATACACTGCTAAAGTGAAATTAAATAAAGGAATGTTTAAAAATAAAAAAATACATTCTCACCTGTCCTCCAAGGGTCCTGCGATGCGTGGCACCCACCGATGGTTAAAGGACCTTAATCAGCAGACCGTGAAGGGTATGGGCAACCCGATCAGCTGATGTGTCACAATTGATTTTGCCGGGCGATGTAAACTGCTCAGCTGATGCAGTCATGTGATGCATCACCACATTGGGTTGCCCTGCCCCTTCCCGATCAGCTGATTAAGGTCCTTTAGCCATCGGAGGTGGATGCCGAGCATCGCGGGATACTCGGTGGAGAACTGAGCATTTATTTTTTTATTTTTTACCATTCCTTTATTTAATTTCACTTTAGCAGTGTATGTAGATACACTTCTAAAGTGAAAGTAACAGTGCCGACACCACTTGGCTCCCCCCAGCTTTTCTGTGTCCAGATTCTACAAAATCCTGGATCCAGAAACTGAAATGGCATCCGGAGTTTACAATCCGTACCTGTCCGTTCCTGTCCGTGGGGTCCTGCAAAAAACAGGATCCCACGGACAGGAACAAAACCGTGATGTGAAGTCAGCCTAATGGAAAATAAATTAATATAAAAATGTACACTTTTGCTGAATGTTCTCCAAGAAACCTATTTATCATTATATAATTTATCATTTTGTCTACAGATCACACTCCATGTAAAATATGACAGCTCCTCTTTCATTCATGGTTAGTTGATTAATTTGACTTTTTTTCTAAATAGGTCCCGTTTTATGCTGGTGTAATCCTGACATAGAAGTTGATGACTAGATGTAACATGGGTTAAATATGGCATGACAATCACATTCATTAAAGGATTTCTGCAGTGAAAACAAGTTAACATAGGCATTAAGTTAATGATTAATGAGGGCCCTACTGCAGCGATTGGTGAAATGGAGCACATTTGGAGCATGAAGCATGGAGCTTGAAGTGTGCATGGTTGACTAATGCTCCATTTACTGCCCATTGGTTTGCTTTCTGGCAGCATCGTAAAGAATAAATCAGCAGTTGAGCATGCTCACTGCTGCTTCAACTCAGTGGGAATTAAGGTACTGTCACACCCTTCAACATCATTTCTGACATCGTTCAAAAGTGACGCCAGGAACGATGTTGAAACATCGTTGTTGCGTCGTAGTGTGTAAACACACGATTCAACAACGATAGTTGTTCAAGTCGGAGTTGACAGGTTTTCCAGCATGCAGGAAAACCTGTCAACTTCAACTTCAACAAACGGTGGGATTGTTCGGTGTGACAGCGCAATAGCAATGTCACGGTCGATCCCGCCTATTCGCTGCATTGCAGCGGATTGCTCGCTGGGTTGATCCCAGTCCAGCGAGCGTTTGCGCCGCCAACATCGCAGCACCGTCACCGGCAACATCTTGCCATGTGACAGCTAGGCTGCGATGTCGGAAGCGAGCACACACCCGCGGCATCGCATCCAACATCGCAGCCGATGTTGGATGGTGTGACGGGGTCTTAAAAGTGACCGGTCAGGAAGAATAACTCCTTGTTTTGCTGATCAGCTGTTGGACTTCCCCCCTTCCTTCCCCCGTACATTTATAGGTTATCATCTGTACAGTTGATCGGTGATAAAGGAGTTTTCCAGTGTAAACAGGTTAAGAAAATTGAAGAAATAAAGTTAGGGAAAATGTTTTAGCAATGTTTTGTTGCTACTTTTTAAACAAGTTGACATCTCAAATCTCTGGAGTTTTCAGCATTCATTCATCAGCTGTGTCAGTCGGAGCATCTGTAGAGGTGACCATGGAGAATTGGAATTCAATTAACTGAAAAGTATTTGTGAAGTCTCTCATATGAAATATGCATAGCGATGTTTTATTCAGATCAATGCTAGGAAAAACTCTTAAGTTTAAGCCACAAGAAAGTGCAATCAGTAGTATAAGAATTAACTGCTTCATTTTCTTGAAGATATATATCATCCAAATGTTCAATTTTCAGCTGCAACAATTGTTTAATATGCCCGTTATAAACAGTTAAAGGTTAATCATTTTCTAGTAAAATGCACTTTAACCTTTCAATCACATGGTAAGAACATATAATTTTAACTCTAAAATTCGGTATTAATTACCGGTACTCTCAATATCATTACTGAGTTCTATTTTCATATACATAACCCCAAATCCCCTGCATAGAAGAGATAACATATCCAATTCTGGTTCACCATATGGTTCACCATAGCTCCTTCGAATTTTACTGCATGCTGACAAATTTGTCATTGAATTGCAAATATCTTCATGCTGTTATACTATTCTGTTCATATTTACAGTAATGCAATATTAAAAGGGTTGTCAAATGCTTTGATGGTGATGACCTATCTTTGAGAATATAAGACTGATTTGCCAACCAGCACCCCCACCAATCGGCTGTAAACACACCTGGAGGTGGCCAAATGACTAGTGACTGCTGCCGGGGACTGCAGATTATCTTCTATTCTTTTCAATACACGTTTATCTGCAGTGCCCAACAGCAGCCACTAATCGGTGTATGAAACTGTGGTATTCCAATCCATACATTGTTTATATCCGACCACCACTGGAGCTGGTAACAGCTGATCGGTGAGGTGCAGTAGGTCGGATCTTAATCTTATATTGACAGCCTATCCCAAGGTCAAACAGCCTTTAATCCAGAAAGATGATGGGAGTATAGGTGTATCACAGTCCGCGCTGCTCCAGGGCTTAAAAAACTCACCAAAGAGTCAGTCAGATTTCCATCCTTTATTCTCCTTCTCCTACGCGTTTCGACGCCTAGCCTGGCACCTTCATCAGGGATATATATATATAAATTTGAATATCCCTGATGAAGGTGCCAGGCTAGGCGCCGAAACGCGTAGGAGAAGGAGAATAAAGGATGGAAATCTGACTGACTCTTTGGTGAGTTTTTTAAGCCCTGGAGCAGCGCGGACCGTGATACACCTATACTCCCATCATCTTTCTGGATTATAACCACTGTTCAGTGGTCGGTGGAGGTCCTGCAGCAGCTTGGAATAATATTTCCTAAACGCCTTCAAACCAGTTGTGGGGATCACAACTGCATCAGGTGAGTGGCTTCTCAGCACCACCCCATTACGATTAGTGTCACTAGTGATAGGGCACTATTGCGCCTCTTGTCCCCCACCCTTTTATATTAAACAGCCTTTAATGAAACTCTTAAGCCGGTGTCACACGCGTCAATATTGCTAGTGACATCGCCGAAAAGTGACGTCACTAGCTATATCGCAAGTGCGTCGTGCTGTGTAACAGCGCGACGCAACTGTGATTTATCGCTGGTCGTAGGTTGACAAGTTTATGAGCATGAATGTAAACTTGTCAATCAGCAACCAGCGATTAGGCTGGATCGTGCCATCTGACACAGCAATAGCGATGTTGGCGGCAATCCAGCCTATACCGCAGTGTTGCTGCGGATTGCTCGCTGGGTTGATCTCAGCCCAGCGAGCAATGGCTCTGCCCACATCGCAACATCCTTCCGTGTGACAGCTGGCCTGTGATGTCGGAAGCAAGCGCGCACCTGCGCATCGCTTCCGACATCGCAGGCCAGATTGACAGGTGTGACGAGGCCTTTACAGATAATTATTTTAGAATGTATGCTTAAGGTGATATAGCTAAGAATAGGACAGCCCATTTGTCAGCACTGGTCGTTCTGTAGCGAGGCAGGCCCTTTACACTTCTGGTCGTACTCTTGATCTCCAGAGGGTGATCCTTCACCCCTCACTGGCCATGAGGGGTGGGTTGTTGCTTCTGGAGGGTGGAGATAGTGCATGTATTCACTCTGGCTGTCTATTGTGCTCCAAGAGAATTACTTCTCGTGTTGCTGGGAGGAGGGATACCATATCTCCCAGCGATCATGCTTTAAAGAGGTCTCAGAACACCGGATACCCTAGTGCCTGCTGTTACCAGCGGATGCAGGACACTGTATCTGCTGGTTTACTTAGATGGTGGGAGGTCCCATCCATTTCACCTGACTTGCCCCCTTCTCTGCTCTGACTTTCCCTAGATTTTCTTAGCTGGTTTTGTCCTGCATTGCTTTATTCAATTTGCTGATGTGTTTGATCCAACTGTGGCTAGTGTGCCCAGCCACCAGCCACCACTCTATTTGCCACCTGGGAAAGGCTCTGCTAAATTCCACCTTCTATGACGTGAAGGCAGGTGAAAAGTACCCTAGCCCTTAAGGGTGCTCGGTAGCATGGTGGCTAGCACAAAGTGTGACTGGTACACTGTGCTTGCTAGCTTACAGTCCGGTTATTCCACCACTACCCTGTATTACAACATTGAACATAATTGTGATTTTATTGCTTTTTGCTCTACTGTCAGTTCAATGATGTGCCAGTACAGCAACACATGGACAGCTAGAGTCAGTAATATTTTTGCCTGCTTAGTTAGTTAGTGTTATTATTCTCCCTTTATATTCTCCAAAACAAGATATGAGATTAGAAGTATACATTCAAGGAGCCTGAACTGTTATTTTTACTTTAACCTCTTTATGACACATGACTTACCCAGTACGTCATGTGTTGGCTCCCTCCCAATGATGTGAGCTCTGGTGGTGAGCTCACATCTTTTCCCCCACATCTCAGCTAATATCATCAGCTGAGATGTGTAGCTAAAACCATCAGTCGGATCAGAGATCTGATGAGCGGTCGGTGTTAACCCTTTAAATTGCACTGTCATTCACTGATTTCAGGATCTTGATGCGGTACCTGGATAGCCTGGGGTCCTGTGGTGACCCCGGAAGCTCGCTGAGCGCCAGCATCAACATAAAGTGATCATTTGTGCTATATAGAGATGAGCTGCAGCTCATCTCTACATAGCACAAGCAATCAGAGAGTGCACCACTGAGGTGCCCTGAGGGGCAGTGTAAAATAAGAGAAAATAAAAAAAAATGTTTTAAAAAAATATGAAAAAACCCACAAAAGTTCAAATCACCCCCTTTTGCCCCATTCAAAATAAAACTATTTTAAAATGAAAAAAAATACAGACATTTAGTATCACCACGTTCAAAAATGCCCAATTAAAATCTAAAATCAATTAATCAGATTGGTAAATTGTGTAACGGAAAAAGAAGTCCAAACGCCAAAATGATATTTTTTTGTTTGCCGCAACATCATTATTGCAATAAAATACAATTAAGGGCAATCAAAACAATGTATCTACATAAACGTGGTATCATTGGAAATGTCATCTCAAGCCGCAAAAAAATAAGCTGTCGCACAGCCCCAGATCCTGAAAGATTAGGATGTTGCGGGTCATGGAAAATGGTGACAAAAGCGCAATTCTTTTTTAAAAAACTTCTGATTTTTTTCACCCCTTTGATAACAGCAAAAATATAACATGTTTGGTATCTACAATCTTATACTGACCTGGGGCATCATACCTCAGTTTTACCATACAGTAAACAGGGTGAATAGAAAAACCGAAAAAAACAAACATGGAATTGCACTCTTTTTGCAATTTCACCAAACCTGGAATTTTTTTTACCATTTTGCTGTAGACTATATGGTAAAATAAATGATTGCCTCTGAAAGTACAACTCGTCCTGCAAAATACAAGCCCTCATATGTCTATATTGATGGAAAAATAAAAACGTTATGGCTCTTGGAAGAAGGGGAGGAAAAAATGAAAAATGGACAATGGAAAATCGCCCGGGTGTAAATGGGGGAAGTCATTGACTAATCACCATCAGTAACTGTGATAGAAGAATGGGTGTGGTACAGCCCATGATGTTACATCATATTAATGACCAAATTGCAAAAACAGAAAGGGTCACCTTGAGAGCGCATAACTAAACTGAAGAGCAGTAATCCAAATATTTTCAAATGGATATAAGGAATAAGTAAAAATTTTATACTAAATGATTTATCTGTATTAATGACTAGAATACAAATTGAAGTTATGCCTTAAATAATTAGATGTGTAGAAGGTAGCAGGTGATACACATATATTAAGACATCTAGAAATAGTAGTTATCAACAGATAACAGATAATCAGCATCAACATTATTTTCTTTTTTTTTCCCATGAAACCAAGGTAATTCTAAGGCGGCCGTCACACGGTTCAATATCGCTAGCGATATTGTTAGCGATCACGTGCACGCGCGATCGCTAACAATATCGCTCACATCGTTGGTGAGCTGTCACACAGACAGACTCACCAGCGATGTGGAGCAGCGAGATCGCTGGTAACTATGGTACACATCGGGTTACTAGGTGCCGCGCGGCGCTTAGTAACCCGACGTTTACCATAGATACCATCTCCCAGCATAGGCTCTGCCGCTGGGAGATCGTTCATCGTGGTGTCACACACCACGATGAAGCAGATTGAACAAGCGTTTATCGCTTGATATGAGCTCCGGCTCACCAATCTGCGATCTAACGATCAAGCGATTTTACATTGTAAAATCGCTTGATTACACGCAGCGATGCACAAACGATATCGCTTAAGCGATCAAAACGCAGATCGCTTATGCGATATCGTGCATTATATTGATGCGTGTGACGGCCGCCTAAGTCAGGTTTGTTAAACTTTTTTTATCATCTGCAGAAAACTGTGTTTACACAGGATATTACGATAGCCTACATCTAAAAAAAATATACATCTTGCATGAAACGTAACAGGGGGAAACTGTTCTTTCTATAATATTAGGTGTTTGCCATGCGAAATTAAAAGTATTTGACAATATCTAAAGAGAACAGGTGGCAAGTGAAGAAAATAGATAGAATGTACGGTCATGGTTGCAATGTCAAAGCCTCAAAATTGTTTGAGGCCAACAATGCACTTAAGCAAATGGAAGAAATGTGTCAAAGCCATTAAGCAAATGAAATTGTTCTAATGTTTCATCCTTCATAGTTTTTTTGCTTTTATCTTTTGTCGCTAATTCACATTTAGCATACATGTTTGATTTTTTAGTATTTTCTTTATATGGGTACACAGTTGTATGCCTGGATTGAAATGGAATAGAAGAGGCCGAGACAATTTGATGAACTCTGTCACAATAGTTTAACAAATTTCATACTCTTGTAGGATGCTTCGTCTTGCTGAAAACAGCTACAGCCATAAAGGTACCTTTACACGCCGCTACAACAGGATGGATACAACCCGCTACTTCACGTGCACGAGCACGCCCAAACGGTTACAAACGGGAAACGCACCACCTTTACACGCCGCCACAAGGTGCGCTACGCTACGCTACATCTATAGCTAGATACATCACCGGGTGTCTCAAGTAGCCATCTTACCTCATTTACACACCGCTACAACAAGCTAATATGGGCGGACCTGGTGCAGCAGGGACAGCACATAGGCGTGCCACAATTGTGGATTACGAGACGTCCGTACGCTGATAGGACAAAGCAAGAAACCCATGATTGGGCAGGCATCGCAGGAGGCTGTTTAATACATGACGTTCGAGCAATTGTGTAGTGTGACTGGTCAGCTCATTAAATATGCCTCCCTATGCAGCGACTACCAATCGTCATGCAGGAGCTTCCTCCAATGATCGCTGAAGGGGCGCGGTATCCCGGAGCCTGTGTCACGCCCCAGCTACATACCAGGTTCATTGCCTGGTGTATAGACATCCCTTCTGTAGCTTCTTTACACGCCGATACAGCTCTCTGCAATCGGATTTGTAGCCACCTGTTTCAGAGCAGTGCTCGGAAACAGATGTATCTGTTGCCGGCTGCCTCCTACCGTCTTCACACTCCGCTACTACTGGCTATATTGACGACGCAAGCTACAATTGTAGCCTGTAGCGGGTTGTATTCATCCTGTTGTAGCGGCGTGTAAAGGTACCTTAAGGAAATCCTGTTGCAATGAAAAGAAAAATAGTTTTCATCTCACCACAGGTATTAGTATTGTAGGAAGCAGAATCCAGGGCAGCAGTAAACCCATAGCAACATTAAAAGAAAAACGTCCAGAAAAAGTGTCCTTGGTTTTAGAAAAAAATTTAAAATCCATTTATTGCAAAATCATTAAAACATAATACAGGACAGACAAATAGTCATGGTTGACTCATGGATTACTATCCCTATTTGTCCTGCATTATGTTTTAATGATTTTGGAATAAATGGATTTTTAACTTTTTTCTAAAGTCAAGGGCGCTCTTGCTGGACTTTTTTCTTATATTTCTGTTGCAATGAAGAGGTATACTGTACTTTATCTGCAGCACTACATAGGTGGATTGTATAAGTTATAGTATTGTTCAAACAATTGCTAAGACAAAGGGTTCCCAGCAGAACATAACTGAGAGCTGCACTCTGCCTCCTAATGCCTTCTTGTCTTTTGGTGTCATCTCTGCCTCTTTTAAGTAGCCAACTGTCTATATTAGGGGTCCCCCAACCTGCAGCTCAGTGGCTGTTCACCAAGTTGGTGCATTAGCACAAGGTCTAGCAAACAACTATGAAGGGAAGGTCTCCATGTGGTGACTTTTGTGAGATTCTATACATAGAAGAACACTTCTGAATGTACAGATATTGATTGGCAGGGGATAAATATGGTAAGTTGGGGATAGAATCATCCTATCAGTTACAAGGGTGTTGAAGCTAGGTACCATAATTTGGTCGTAATGCTTCTTGTGAAAATTCTGGATGGATGTCAAGTGGAAACCCCTTGATCTAAGTATACTACTTTTATGGGAGGGTGGCACAAAGTTTTTTGGTGAGGAAGCTTTGGCCATCATACCAGTAACAGAGCTCTGGGTGACTCCACGGTGTGGGTGAGGATGGGCATGCTGAATGTGTTTCTCAAAGTAAGAAAGATTGGGGACCATTGGTCTACATCATATAAAGAAAAGATGATTCATCAGACTAGTATTCATTATTTAATTGTTCACTGGTCCAGTTTTTCTGTATAAAGCATATAATTCCGATTGCTTGGGGTCTGACCGCTAGGCCTCCCATCAATACGGAGAACCGGAGCTCTGAAAATACCCATGTGAATGTATAAGGAGTTGGAAGTGCTGTCAACACTTTGTTAAAGACAATGTGATGTTTTGCAATAAAATGCATTGTTTCATTTTGGTTTAATGAGTTTGTCGGTTGGAATGTACTTAATCTGGTGTGGGTAAATCTAAAGGTGAGGCTGAATCAGACTGAGTAGAGTTATGTGGGAAGATGAGAGAGTTGCTTCCTGTGAGGTGACAGTTAGTGAGTGGTTAGTTAGACCCAGAGTTCGTCGGTAGTTGACCTAATGTTGGGCAGACTACTGAGATAAGGTGTGTGTCATGATGAGACACAATGACAGATAGTAAGATCAGAAAACCAAAGAATTGTACAGGAGACGTGATAGTTCAAAAAAAACCGACTGACCAGGTGAAACAAGAGAGAGTCAAGTGAAACAAGATCTGTTTGGATAGAAACGGACTTAAAAAAGAATTATATCAGAAGGATATAAGTGAACGACATACTGCAGAGTGAAAGGTACTCTGAGCCACAAGTTACATAATGGTCACCATATAATGGTCACCATTACAGCCTGAAGTCATTAACCTTAGTAGAATGGATTTTCTATGTAATAGTGAGGAATAGTATTGATGTATTCTCTATAGCAAAGGCCTCACAGGGGACAACGGAAGCTCTTATTTTTGTTAACTGGTATTTAGTTAGATGCAAGTATATAGAACGCAAGCGGATGGAACAGCTGTGTGATTTAACTGAAAAGTGTTCTTTAATGTCAACAGGGATGAGTGTGGGAAAATGGACCCACTGGCCTGAGGCACCCATCTCGACCTGGAGGGGCATGACTAAACAGCTACACCATCTTCACTAGAGCCTCTAATAGTAAGGTTATGGTTAATCTCTTTTTATTAATTTTTAAGAAATATTACAAAGGTGTACATATATATACACAAAAAATAAAAAAAATACATAATAAAAAGTCACACTAAGAACATTGAATAAAGGAGCAGATTATAATAAACTCTCCCTATCAACTTATTCCCTCCCCTGATGTATCTTCATCTAAATCTTAAATTGCAGTTCTATATAAAAGAAAAAAAACAAAAAAAAAACTCCTTTTTTCCTTTTTTTTTTTTTTTGGGACTTGGAATCGTCCATCCAGGAGGCGGAAGGGGGCCTCACCAACGTTTCATGTCTATTTCTCCAATTCCATCATGTTCCCTGGATGCAATATGCTATACATTAGACAATCTCCTATTGCCTTATTGCTGCATCCGTAAAATCCTGCATTAACGAGTCTCAAATATGCTCGCCTAAAATCTGGGACACCAAGTGGACACCCCATTATCAAAAGAGTGACTCACAATTATATACCAACTAGCTGGGAGCCCGATGCACATGCATCGGGATTCTAGAAGGGCGAGTCTCTGACTCGCAATGCTCGCTGCGCGGGCATTGCGAGTCGGCTTTGAACTTGTCGCAATGGCCGCTGCGAGTCGACTTAGAACTGCTCGCAATGGCCGCTGCGCGGCCAATGCTTCGCACGTATCCACATGACCACGCCGGAAGTCGAAGGGGCAAAAAAGCTATTCGCAATTATATAATAGATACTACTATTTAGGAGTCATCTAAAGCTCAGGGAAGGTGAGCTGAGAGAGATAATACTAAATCTAAAAAAAAAAAATAATGTAATAGAAGAGAAGGGGAAAAGAAAAAGCAGGGAGGTGAAGAAGAGAGGAGGGAAAGGAAGGAAGAAAGGGACTATGCTAGGATGAATGGAACCGGATACTGGGAAGGATATTGCTGAGGAAAAGGAGAGGTAATGGGTCAATCTATCTCCCCGACGGCCAGAGGACAGTCTACCTTGTCTACGTCAGCAAAGATACTCTGAAAATCAGCAGAATCCTGGAAAAGAATCCATTCAACCAGATCACTAAAAATTTATCACGAGATCCCGATGCCTCGGCTGCTAGTTCCTCCATTCGAAAGATGACCATCATTTCTCTGAGCCAATCAAGCAAAGACGGAGCCCGGGGTGTTTTCCAGAACCTCGGAATCACAGCGCGTGCAGCCGAGACACAAAAGCGGAGGATATCCCTCTTATGAAGTCCAATAGGACCAGGAAAGATGGACAGCAGTGCTGTTTCAGGACAGCATTCAGCCTGTTTACCCGTTACCCGGGCGTATACATTAAATATCTCCGACCAGAACCGCTGGATTTCCCTACAACTCCACCAAATATGTAGCATCGTGCCTGTCTCTTCTCCGCAGCGCCAACAAGTGTCAGGGGTATCAGGGAACATGCTCTCAAGGGTAGCCGGACATAAGTACCATCTGGTGAGCAGCTTATAGCTTCTTTCTTGTGCAATACAAGTATTTGCTAATTTGTGAGTGAATAAAAAGCATTTCTGCCAATCGCTATCTAAGATGTTTTTTTCCAATTCCCTCTCCCACGCACGCTGGAAGTATAGAGTGCCCTGATTTCTCAGGGATCCCAAAGTCTGGTACAAAGCCGATATTTTACGTCTCGGGGGACGTGGAGTGGTCAGCTGAGTGTAAGTATGATCTGTACTGGAAAAATTCAAACCATCTAAGTTGCCTAGTAGGATCTTTGACTTGTAGTTCTGCTAACGAGGGCAGATTGCCGTCAGGAAGTGTCTGGCCTACTCGGGTATCATTCACACTCTGCCAACACAAAAACCTCTGTTTTCCAAATCCAGGAGGGAAAGATGGACTGGAAAAAAGTGGGGTAAGAGGGCTAAGTCTGTCATCTAATTTGAGGGCTCTCGTCACTGAGTGCCAGATATTCAAAGTATTCCTGGTCATATCTGTCAGGGATTCTATGTCCTTTAAGTCCCCTGAAGGAATCCAGAGAAGATGTTTCAGCGGGATTTCCAAACCGTCTTGCTCCACCTCTACCCATCTCTTGGAGGATGCACAGTACTGCCAATCTAGGGCTCTAACGAGAGAGGAAGTCAGAAAGTATGTCTGTAAATTGGGTAACCCAGCCCCGCCCCTAGATAGGCAAGGAGAGAATATTTATCCGCAATCTAGGTCTCTTTCCGCCCCAGCTAAATTTGATGATAAGAGATTGTAATCTGGAGAAGAACTTCCTGTCAAGTTGAACAGGGACCGTTTGAAAAATATATAGGAGTCGGGTAAGACATCCATTTTGACTACATTCATTCTCCCAAACCAGGTTAGTTTTAGTTGCCTATATGAGGTGAATGCCGACTCTACACTAGTTAAAAGGGGCTGGTAGTTCAAACTAAATAGTTGGTTAAGATCTCTCGGTATAAGAACTCCCAAATACTTAATGGCCTCCATCTTCCATTTGAACGGGAACTGTCTAGACAAACAAGAAACCAAGTCACCAGACAATGAGACATTAAGTGCCTCAGTCTTGGAACAATTAACTTTAAAGTTGCTCAACTGTCCAAACCGCTCATGCTCTTTCAGAATAGAAGGGATAGAGATCAGGGGCTGCGAGACATAGATTAGGAGATCGTCAGCGAATAGGGCTATTTTGTGGTGGCTCTGTCCCAGCTTAATCCCATTGACGTCAACATTGGCTCTGAGTGCTGTGGCTAGATGTTCCATTACTATAATGTACAGTAGGGGTGACAGAGGGCATCCCTGCCTGGTACCATTTGTTATTTGGAATGAAGAAGATAAGGCTCCACCTATCCTTACCTTGGTAGAAGGGGAGGAGTATAAGGACAAGATTCCGTGTAAGAACCAAGGTCCCAAACCAAGTTGAATCAGCGCCTCCCTCATAAACCCCCAGTGGACTCTGTCAAAGGCCTTTTCAGCGTCCACTGATATTAGGCCTAGTGGAAGCAAGCTGCTTTTGGCCTTACCTATGAGGAGCAGGGTTCTGATGGTGTTATCCCTTGCTTCCCGGCCCCTGACAAAGCCCACCTGGTCTGAGTTGATCACAGAAGGGAGGAACGGAGCTAAGCGATCCGCTAATAGTTTAGAAAAAAGTTTAACATCCACGTTTAATAACGAAATCGGCCTGTAATTCGATACCAAAGATGTATCTTTCCCCGGTTTGGGAATGACGCTGATATGGGCTTCCAAGGATTGAGGCACAAAATCTGATCCCCGTAATACTGCGTTAAAGGCCGTCAACATCACTGGGGCCAGCTGGGACTTAAGCAGTTTGTAAAAATTAGACACAAATCCGTCTGGACCCGGGCATTTCCCCGATGGGGTAGACTGGATAACCTGCATCAGTTCTTCTTCAGTAATATCGTCTTCTAACATCGCAGTGGTCTCCTTAGCCAATGATGGAATTGCCGTCTAGTTAATATATACCCTGGTCCTATCCGACAATTCCGAGGGCGAGAGGTCGGAGAAGTGTCCCCGAATATTGTAGAGGTCACAATAATATTTTCTAAATTCCTCCAAAATTTCGGTTGGGAAAAAAGTTCGCCCACCTTTATTAGTTTGGATACATGGAACAAAAGGCAGGTTTAGACGAGGATGGAGCAATCGGGCCAGGGGTCTCCCACATTTGTCAGAGTTAGAGTAGAAATAGCTCCTAGATTTCTCTGTGTATCTACGGTACTTTTGGTCCAGTAAGTCTTTTAGTTCTTTCTTCCTTAACGTCAGGTCAACTAATGTCTGTCTCGATAGGTTCTGCTTGTGCGAGGTTTCTAATGTATGTATCTGAGTAAGGAGGTCTTCTACTTTTTCTGCATTATTTTTCTTCAGACGAGCACCATGCTTTATAAAGACCCCCCTCAAGACACACTTTAAAGTTTCCAATTTGGTGGGAGGAGGTGTTGGGTCCAAAGCATGATCTCGACCGAAGGATTCTATTGTCTCTCTCACCTCCGACATGCACAGCTCGTCCTTCAATAAATGGTCATTCAGCCTCCAAGTCCAAGGTCTTCTACTGATGTCAGGAAGTGTAAGGGACAAGAAAATAGGGGCATGATCAGAGATTAAGATATCTCCTATAGTCGCCACTGGGCTCCAAGATAGAAGGTTATGACTCATGAAAAATAAGTCAATTCTACTATAGGAATTGTGTGTTGGAGAAAAATATGTAAAGTCTCTCCCCTGGGGATTCAAAATCCTCCAAATGTCAATGAGTTTCAGAGTGTGAAGGAACCCTTTCAGGGATGTAAGTTTTTGTGTGGAATAGATCTCTTACCAGAGGATGAGTCAGCTGCCGGGTCTAGGGTGAAATTGAGGTCTCCTCCGATGATGACTGATCCCTCTGCGAACTCCGTCAGGCGCGTTAGATACGATCTACACATTTTCGTCTGAAATCTATTGGGTAAATACCAATTAGCAATAGTTAGTAGGGATCCAGCAATCCTCATCTTAAGGAATACATAACGACCCTGAGGGTCTACGCAAGCATCCAGAATCTCGTGAGGCAGTGACTTGTGTACCGCAATGGACACCCCTTTCGTTCTCGCATCTGGGTTGGTACTGTGGTGCCAGACTGAGAAGTATCTATTACGAAGGCTCGGGACATGTCCAGATTTAAAATGGGTCTCCTGAAGCATCAGAATCCGGCACTTCTGCTTGTGGGCGTAGTACAGTATCTGAGACCTCTTTTGAGGGGTGTTAAATCCCCGTACATTAAACGAGCAGATTTTTACTGATGACATGGCCGACAAGGAGACAGAGGGGGAGATGTAAGGAAACAGGGGAGGGGGAAAAAGATAGGTGTAAAAAGGTAGAGAAAGAGAACTAAGATACCTGGGGTTAAGGGCGGAAGAAAAGATAAGCAGAGATTAGAGGAAAAGGGGGAGAAGCAAGACAGTAAGAGAAAAAATTACCAAAAATAATCTGGGATAGCGGTTTAGGGTAGTCTACACGACTTGTCTTCCCTGAAATCAGGTGACTTTATCCCGGTGGGGTGTAACCTGTCTATTTTGGGGTGTCTCCACTGCCTCGGGCTAAACCCTCTCAGAAAGTGTTGCAGGAAAACCTTATCATTAATAGTATACAAAATTAACATGTAACCCAGAGAACCTTCCAGGTCTACAATCAAATGCAACTTAAACATCTGAGTCAGTGCACAGATTGAAAACTTACATAACATTGCTTTAAAGTGAGCTAATTAATTACCAGTATATAAAACCCTTTTATATGTTTGCCTTAGTTCGACTGTTCGAACAATATGGTCGGCCTCATCTGAAAAGCTGCCTGTGAAAAGAACAGAGATTAGGCAAAGGATGAATATAAACAGAGGAGGGAAGAGGGGTCTTCAACCTTCGCTCATCGATTCCTCTCTCCGCCCCCTATTCCTCCTTCTCCGTGACGCCCCTCTACCCCTTCTCCGCCTTTCTCTCCACGGCTCTGGGGCAGTTGGCGACCGGTATAGATGGTGTGTGTACCCCGGCCATTCTTCCATTGCAATGTATACCGAGGGAAGTCCCAGTGCTGCTGCGAATTCCGGGACTCCTTTTGGGTGTGTGACATAATGGGTCACTCCTTCTCTCCGCACCTGAAAACGGAACGGAAAGCCCCAAGTGTAGGAAATGTCCCGCTCTCTTAGGGCTTCTAGGAGAGGGCGAAACGCTCTTCGTTTTTGCAATGTACGTCTCGATAGGTCCGCCAATAGTTGAAGAGAATAGTCCTGAAACCGAACCTGTCCCTTGGCCCAAGCTTTGGTAAAAATGGCCTCTTTTATTCTACATTTATGGATCCTGCACACCACATCTCTGGGCCTATCTTCTGCCAAGGGTGGGGGCCCTAGGGACCTATGCGCCCTATCGAACTCCAAAATCGAGTCTGACGGTACTTCTCTGATAGAGTTGAAGATGTTTTTGAGGGCGTTATCAAGATCCCTGGGTCCGACACTCTCTGGGAGCCCTCTAATTCTAATGTTGTTCCTCCTCTCTCGGTTCTCCAGATCTTCCATGGAGTCTAACATCCTTTCCAAATGGGAGGCTTGTGTATACACAGTGTCCTCTAGAATTTTAAATCTCTTATCTATGTTTTGAGAGGACGATTGAGTAGAAGCCACTCTTAGACTGAGATTAGTGACTTCCCCTTTAAGTTCAGAGGATTCAGCTTTAAAGGAGGCCTCCATCCATGCAATAAAACCCTCCATTTCTTCCCTGGTGGGGATGGCCTGTATCCGCAACCTAAGATCATCCCATATCCCCTGACTCCCTGGTACTGTGGGCATTGTCAGGTGATCGGGGGGTAAGAGGTCTTTGGTAGATGGAACAGTCCGCTCACTGATTGAGGATTGGGCGGCCCTCTCCAGCTCCCACACTGGAGACTCCATTTCTGCAGGCTTTCTCCTCTCCCTCGCCTCTATTTCTCTTCCCTGTTGTGATTGTGAGGGGGTCAGCCATCTTCCTCCCTTCATTTCTGTATATGCATTTGGTGTTCCTTGTTTGCTGTGGCCCCCCTCATCTATTCTACTTCCCACTTCAGCCAGGGGTGTCCATGATTTATGTCTGTAGGGATCTCCCTGTCACATATCAGGGGCCATTCTCCGCCACTCTGGGGGGTCAGCAAGATATTAAGTAGTGTAGTCCCGGTATTATTGATCGCTGCATGCACCTGTTTGGGCTGCCTGTCCTCCTCAGGGGCCTTCATGGTGTCTGAGTCCCCATCTAACACTAGGGCAGTTAGCGGTGGGGAAGAGGGTGAGGGGGCACACATTACCGGAGTCAGCCGACTGTCGGGTCCCTGAGCTTCTCCGGTCTGCGTGGGGGCTGGCGCCGCATCGATGCTGTTCTCTGCAGCTTCACTTGGTTTCTTGTCTTCTGCGCCCCGGGAAGCTCACGCCGCCATCTTTCCCGCGGCCACTGCACAAGCCTGGGAGCTACTCCGGAGGTAGTGGGAGATTTTTGCAGCGGGAGGCACCGGCGGTTCCCTGGTGGGTTGGGGTCTATTGCTCCTACGTTTGGCCGGCATATGGGGCAGTTTTCCAAATTCTGGCACCGGCTGTATAAGCCCGTCGGCAGATAGGGGACAGGAGCTCTGGTTTCAGCTTCTGTTCCCCGCCATTGCCAGGCCTCGCCCCCTAATAGTAAGGTTAGACTTATGATAGTGGGCATCCGCCAGATGCTACTCCAGAGAATCACAGTACAACAACAGCTGAGTCCACAAGGATTGCAGATGCAGGCAATGGATTAGGATGAGGTGCACAGTCAAACTAGCAAAAGGGTGCTTATGAAAAGAGAATACAATGCACTAGAGATACACACACCTGAAATCTTTCAATAAGTTACCAATACGACAGAAACCACAAAAGGACATACATTTAAAACCATTTAAAAGCAAATAGACATCTCAAAGGAATAAAGAGGGACCAAGAAAGGTATCATCAATACATATACCTGTTAAAATCAATGATGCTCCTGGCCATAAATATACCACCATGCACGGTGTGTCACAAAAATGGGATGTTGGGCATAGTTACTCCTGCCTCTTAGGGTCCTGGCTCTCTTTGCCCCATGCTGGGTTTGCCTATTTGTAGTATTTTCTATTAATGTACCTTTTGGCAAATGCAGGCCATCAGGGGTGTAACTACAACAGGTGCAGGGGTTAAGATCGCACCCGGGCCCTGCAGCCTAGGGGGAGCCCCAAAAGGCTCTTTGGCCCATAGTAAAAGACTAATACTATTAAATATTTGCAATAATTGGAGGCCTTGTTGGAGCTTTTGCATCGGGGCCCCAGGTCCTGACGTTACGCCACTGCAGGCCATGCTGTGTCTTATGGTGTCTTACTTGCAGGTATAGTAAGGTATAGCAAGACAAGAAAACAGATGCGGGTTAGGTGAGGCATAAGACTCAGGAACAACAGGAGTAGTGGTGGCCTGAAAATGAGCAGCATTACTCTAGGCATATACTTTGTTGCTCAGGCACTTCCAATAGGGGTAAGGTGCCTTAAATACTCTGTGCTTCTCAGCCATTGGCTGAGAAACACTTCCGGGTACGGAATTCTGGCCCTTTAAGAATAGTAAGTGTGTCACACGCGTGAGGCCCCTTTCACATCAGCATTTTTTTGAATTTGCGGCAGATCCGGCAGATTTACCGCATCTGCTGCCTAATGGCCGCACTTACCGCATACTGGTGTCAAGCCCCATGCATTGTTCATCAGGCTTACGGTCAGGGCAAGTGCGGTTCTGCTGGATGCGGCAGATCCGGCACTTGCGGCATTGCCAAAAAAACGCTGCTAGCTGAGTTTTTTTTGTTGCCGCAACTGTCAAATTTGCCTGATGCGGCAGATCCGGCACTTGTGTCGGGGCCAAAAAAACGCTGTTAGCCATGGTTTTTGTTCATGGCCGCAACTGCTGGATTTGCCGGATCGCGGCAAAACTGCAATTGCCGCAAGCCTCATAGACAATGCATACAGTTAGGGCCAGAAATATTTGGACAGTGACAACAATTTTCGCGAGTTGGGCTCTGCATGCCACCACATTGGATTTGAAATGGAACCTCTACAACAGAATTCAAGTGCAGATTGTAACGTTTAATTTGAAGGGTTGAACAAAAATATCTGATAGAAAATGTAGGAATTGTACACATTTCTTTACAAACACTCCACATTTTAGGAGGTCAAAAGTAATTGGACAAATAAACATAACCCAAACAAAATATTTTTATTTTCAATATTTTGTTGCGAATCCTTTGAAGGCAATCACTGCCTTAAGTCTGGAACCCATGGACATCACCAAACGCTGGGTTTCCTCCTTCTTAATGCTTTGCCAGGCCTTTACAGCCGCAGCCTTCAGGTCTTGCTTGTTTGTGGGTCTTTCCGTCTTAAGTCTGGATTTGAGCAAGTGAAATGCATGCTCAATTGGGTTAAGATCTGGTGATTGACTTGGCCATTGCAGAATGTTCCACTTTTTTGCACTCATGAACTCCTGGGTAGCTTTGGCTGTATGCTTGGGGTCATTGTCCATCTGTACTATGAAGCGCCGTCCAATCAACTTTGCAGCATTTGGCTGAATCTGGGCTGAAAGTATATCCCGGTACACTTCAGAATTCATCCGGCTACTCTTGTCTGCTGTTATGTCATCAATAAACACAAGTGACCCAGTGCCATTGAAAGCCATGCATGCCCATGCCATCACGTTGCCTCCACCATGTTTTACAGAGGATGTGGTGTGCCTTGGATCATGTGCCGTTCCCTTTCTTCTCCAAACTTTTTCTTCCCATCATTCTGGTACAGGTTGATCTTTGTCTCATCTGTCCATAGAATACTTTTCCAGAACTGAGCTGGCTTCTTAAGGTGTTTTTCAGCAAATTTAACTCTGGCCTGTCTATTTTTGGAATTGATGAATGGTTTGCATCTAGATGTGAACCCTTTGTATTTACTGTCATGGAGTCTTCTCTTTACTGTTGACTTAGAGACAGATACACCTACTTCACTGAGAGTGTTCTGGACTTCAGTTGATGTTGTGAACGGGTTCTTCTTCACCAAATAAAGTATGCGGCGATCATCCACCACTGTTGTCATCCGTGGACGCCCAGGCCTTTTAGAGTTCCCAAGCTCACCAGTCAATTCCTTTTTTCTCAGAATGTACCCAACTGTTGATTTTGCTACTCCAAGCATGTCTGCTATCTCTCTGATGGATTTTTTTCTTTTTTTTCAGCCTCAGGATGTTCTGCTTCACCTCAATTGAGAGTTCCTTTGACCGCATGTTGTCTGGTCACAGCAACAGCTTCCAAATGCAAAACCACACACCTGGAATCAACCCCTGACCTTTTAACTACTTCATTGGTTACAGGTTAACGAGGGAGACGCCTTCAGAGTTAATTGCAGCCCTTAGAGTCCATTGTCCAATTACTTTTGGTCCCTTGAAAAAGAGGAGGCTATGCATTACAGAGCTATAATTCCTAAACCCTTTCTCCGATTTGGATGTGGAAACTCTCATATTGCAGCTGGGAGTGTGCACTTTCAGCCCATATTATATATATAATTGTATTTCTGAACATGTTTTTGTAAACAGCTAAAATAACAAAACTTGTGTCACTGTCCAAATATTTCTGGCCCTAACTGTAGGTCTTGCTGCAAGTGTGCCGTAAGTGCGGCAAATGCGGTAAATCTGCCAGATCTGCCGCAAATTAAAAACAACGCTGATGTGAAAGGGGCCTGACATAAGTACGCTTCCGGAAGCTGTATGCAACGTGTGCAAGTTCCGGGAGCAAGGACAGGAGACACAGCTTGGGCAGATGCCATTGGACCCTCAGGAGGGTCAGTACATCGACTATGTCGGTCTCCCTGCAACACAGACGCAACATGTTCATGCCTGCGTATAGCAAGGAAAGCGTTAAAGAAGAATCTCCTTAATATCTGTTGTACTTAGTTGTTGCCAAGCTAAAGTACAGTTAAAATTAGATTTTCAGACTTTGGTCTCTCTTATTTCTTTGTGAATGATTAGATCCTGACTTGCTGTATTCCATGGTAATAGGTGGTGGTGTATCTCCAAGGTAATGAGCACCCACATATCTAGCCAGGTTCTCCATTTTCATGTAGTGAGGTGGGGCTACTGCCCTGCATCAAGGTGCAAAATAGAGCAGTAATTGACCATGTTCACTGTTGCTCCATTCATTCTTAACTGAGTGCTGAAGATCAACCAAGTGCTGGAATTGGTTATCTTCAGTGATCTCAATAAGTGCATATTATCAACCTCAGCATGATTCACATAGCCCCGATTCTCAAAATCATGGGTGTCCCAGTCAGACCCCCAGCAATCGGGATGCTATGCCCTATCTCATGTATAGGATATAACTTACAAGCTTGAGAATACACCTTTAACTTCAACTGTTCACTTGAGGCCTGATATCACACAGCAAGACACCTTCATTGCCACAAGATAACAGGTTTTTCTATACTTGAAAGAGCATCTTCTTGACTTTATATAAATTACGACATAGCTACGCTCGTATTTTGCTCACAAGAAACACAGTATGGCAATCTTTTTTTCGTCATGCTCTTTTCAATTACAGTTTTACCACTTTCACTCTATTAGTGAAAGACTTTTAGGCTATGTTCAGAATGTGCTTTTTTGATCCATTTTTTTGATCCATTTTGCAGTGAAAATGCAGTGAACACATCACTTATTTGGAATCCCAACGAAGTCAATGGGTTTTCAAGATTTGCTGTTCAGTCTGTGCTTTTTGGACCTGATCCGTTTTTTAGGCAGAAAAGCAATCCTGAAAAAGAATGAGCATGTCTATTCTTGTCACATTTTTCTGATCCGCTTTTCCCATTGACCCCATTGTCTATAAGCATTTTTTAATGCACCAAAAAAGAAATAAAAAATGGATGATGTATTTCTAATGCGTTTTTTGGAAAGCAAATCCAGATTACCAACTGAAAAAGACAAAAATGGATCAGAGAAAAGCGGATAAAAAATGCACAGTCTGAGACTGCTGAGACCCAAACCAAACCATTTTCCTACCCCCAGTTCCTAGAACGGAAAAACGCACAAACACAATTATTTAAACAACTCCTTTAAAGGGTGGAAGTCGATCACAGCCATAAAGTGTAAACATTTTTATACTCTTTTATCCATTATAAATTCATGCTAAAAACCTACAACTCTGCCCTTCACCTTGCTAAACAAACCTACTTGTTTTCCTCACTATCCAACAATCCAAAAAAACTCTTTGACACCTTTCACTCTCTCCTCAGTCCTAAAGTGCAGACCCCATCACTGACCTCTGTGCTGATGATCTGGCCTCTTACTTTATGGAGAAAATAGACAACATCAGCCAGGAAATCAGCTCCCAGTCTCCAAAAGCTGCCACTCCCATTCCTCCCCACATCTCCTCCGGCTCACTCTTCACATTTGAACCAGTTACAGAAGAAGAAGTTGCCAGGCTCCTCTCTTCCTCTCGTCCCACTGCATGCACCACTGACCCCATTCCCTCACACCTACTCCAGTCTCTCTGTCCTGTTGTCACCACTCACCTAACCAAAATCTTCAACCACTCTCTCTCTTCTGGCATTTTCCCTCCTCCTTCAAATACTTGATCATTACTCCATTATTAAAGAAAGCTTCTCTCGACCCATCCTGTCAAATAACTACAGACCAGTCTCCCCTTCATCTCTAAACTCCTTGAGTGCCTGGTCTACTCCCGCCTTACCCGTTACCTTTCCACTCACTCTCTTCTAGATCCATTACAGTCGTGCTTTCGCCCCCTTCACTCTACAGAAACCGCCCTCATCAAAGTGACAAATGACCTATTGACAGCAAAACGTAATGGTGACCACTCTCTGCTTATTCTTCTTGATCTCTCTGCATCTTTTGACACTGTTGACCACCATCTTCTACTCTCTATGTTGCACTCCATTGGTATAAAGGACACTGCTCTCTCCTGGCTTTCTTCCTATCTTTCTGACTGCTCTTTCAGTGTATCATTTGCTGGCTCCACTTCCCCCCCTCTTCCTCACACTATTGGGATCCCTCAGGGTTCAGTCCTTGGACCTCTTCTCTTCTCTCTCTACATGGTCCCGATTGGACACTCCATCAGCAGATTTGGCTTCCAGTACCATCTCTATGCCGACGACACACAATTATACACTTCAGCCCCTGACCTTACCCCTGTGGTTTTAAAGAACACCAATGACTGTCTAGCTGCAGTTTCCAACATCATGTCTGCTCTCTATTTAAAACTCAACCATTCCAAAACTGAACTTCTTTTGCTCCCGCCCTCCACTAACCTCCCTAAATTTGACATCTCTCTCTCAGTGTTCGGTACCACGATAACACCAAAGCCGCAGGCTCGGTGTCTGGGTGTCACGTTTGACACTGATCTTTTCTTTACCTCCTATGTACAATCTCTCATCGCTTGCACCTGAAGAACATCTCTAGAGTTTCTCACCATGGAAACAACTAAAACCCTTACTGTGGCTCTAATCCTCTCCCGCCTTAATTATTGCAATTCTCTATTAATTGGCCTCCCCCTCTCTAAACTTTCCCCTCTACAGTCCATCCTTAATGCAGCAGCCAGGATCACCTACCTAGCCAATCGTTACTCAGATGCCTCTGCTCTGCGCCAGTCATTGCACTGGCTGCTAATACACTACAGGATCAAGTTCAAATTGCTTGTTCTCACCCACAAAGCTCTTCACAATGCAGCACCCCCCTACATCTCCTCCCTCATCTCTGTCTAACACCCCACCCATTCTCTACATTCTATAAATGACCTTCGACTAACATCTGCACTAATCTGATGCTCCAACTCCTGGCTCCAAGACTTCTCTCGAAAAGCACAAATTCTCTGGAATGCTCTACCCCAAGAAATCAGAACCATCCACAACTTGCTTGGCTTCAGATGCTCACTAAAAACACATCTTTTCAAGGCAGCCTATCATGCTCCCTAACAAAATTCCTTTGTACTGTACGTAGCCCATTCACTATCTCTCTCGACATAACTCTTCTTCAAACTCCACCAAACCCAAAAGGTCTATACAGATTGTCTGGTGACCATTCATGTAACTTTATTTCTATCCCCCATTTCCTCAAGATGCCTGGACCATCAATGTAATAAGCCCCTGCACTTTGTGTAACCCCTATCCTGTTGTACAGTCATGGCCAAAAATTTTGAGAATGATACAAATATTAATTTTAACAAAGTCTACTGTTTCAGTTTTTCTAATAGCAATTTGCATATACTCCAGAATGTCATAAAGAGTGATCAGCTTAACAGCAATTACTTGCTAAGTCAATATTTGCCTAGAAAATGAACTTTAACCCCCAAAACACATTTCAACATCATTGCAGTCCTGCCTTAAAAGGAGCAGCTAACATCGTTTTAGTGATTGTTCCATTAACACAGGTGTGGGTGTTGATGAGGACAGGGCTGGCGAACAATCAGTCATGATTAAGTAAGAATGACACCACTGGACACTTTAAAAGGAGGCTGGTGCTTGGTATCATTGTTTCTCTTCAGTTAACCATGGTTATCTCTAAAGAAACACGTGCAGCCATCATTGCACTGCACAAAAATGGCCTAACAGGGAAGAGTATCGCAGCTAGAAAGATTGTACCTCAGTCAACAATCTATCGCATCATCAAGAACTTCAAGGAGAGAGCTTCCATTGTTGTCAAAAAGGCTCCAGGGTGCCCAAGAAAGACCAGCCAGCGCCAGGACCGTATCTTAAAACTGTTTCAGCTGCGGGATCGGACTACCAGCAGTGTCGAGATTGCTCAGGAATGGCAGCAGGCTGGTGTGAGTGCTTCTGCACGCACTGTGAGGCAGAGACTCTTAGAGCAAGGCCTGGTTTCAAGGAAGGCAGCAAAGAAGCCACTTCTCTCCAGAAAAAACATCAGGGACCGACTGATATTCTGCAAAAGGTACAGGGAGTGGACTGGGGTAAAGTAATTTTCTCTGATGAATCCCCTTTTTGATTGTTTGCGACATCTGGAAAACAGCTTATTCGGAGAAGAAGAGGTGAGCGCTACCACCAGTCTTGTCTCATGCCAACTGTTAAGCATCCTGAAACCATTCATCTGTGGGGTTGCTTCTCAGCCAAGGGAATCGGCTCACTCACAGTCTTGCCTAAAAACACAGCCATGAATAAAGAATGGTACCAGAATGTCCTCCAAGAGCAACTTCTCCCAACCGTCCAAGAGCAGTTTGGCACCCAACAATGCCTTTTCCAGCATGATGGAGCACCTTGCCATAAAGCAAAGGTGATAACTGAATGGCTCAGGGAACAAAACATAGAGATTTGGGGTCCATGGCCTGGAAACTCCCCAGATCTTAGTCCCATTGAGAACTTGTGGTCAATCATCAAGAGACGGGTGGACAAACAAAAATCAACAAATTCTAGCAAAATGCAAGCATTGATTATGCAAGAATGGACTGCTATCAGTCAGGATTTGGTCCAGAAGTTGATTGAGAGCATGCCAGGGAGAATTGCAGAGGTCCTGAAGAAGAAGGGTCAACACTGCAAATATTGACTTGCTGCATTAACTCATTCTAGCTGTTAATATAACCTTTTGGTACTCGTAATATGACTGTAGATTGTAAGCTCTTTTGTGCAGGGTCACCTTTATTTTTGCTTTATCTATTGTATTGAATTTTTTACATTGATTCTATGCGTATTGTATGGTTTCCTATTATCGTACTGTATTCTTTCTCTACTGAAATTACTTATTGTATTATATTGTGTATTTTCTTACTGTATTATATTGTGTATTTTCATGTATTAACCACTGTATTGTAAAGCACTGCAGAATATGCTGGCACTATATAAATAAAGATAATTATTATTATTATTACTATTAGTACTATTGTTATACTCTAATAAGGCACAAAGGCCAAAGTACTGCAACAGTGCAAACATAAAGCACCAGTCAGATTCCCAGCGCACAGAACCCGCAACTCAGGACCATCAAATATTAACATGATGGCTTTCTGTGACTTAAACCAACTTTAACATAGGTGCCATCGTAACTAGGGAAGGAGGAAGGAAAGCTGCCAAGCAAGAAGAGCATGGAAAGGCATAAATCAGGGAATATAAAGGGAGGAAGACTGAGGGTAAAAACATTTAATTGGATAGATTGGGACTATAGGAGGGAACAAAAGCATGGGTGATTAAACCCTTTTAAATGCTGGGGTGCAGCAGTCAAGGGCACACAGTCAATTACCCCAGAAGACTGCTTAGACCCAAAGCAAACCATTCTCATACCCCCCAGTCCCATGCAAAAAAAACCTCTCACAAACACAATTATTTAGACAACTTTTTAATTGGGTGGGGGTTTATCACAGACATAAAGTGTAAAAAATGTTATACTCTTATAAGGCACTAATCTACAAAACTACCCAACAAAACTTCCTTTTGGAGGTTTTCTTGAAGAACATGAGGGGCATTTCTAGCAGATTTTAAATTATCCAAAAACATCAGGAACCTAGAAAATTTTAACAGAATAAAGAATCCAAATGTGAACCAAAAATGCAATTGGAACCCCATTTGTATATTGGAGCAGTGGTCGAGCCAAGGCCCCATCGCGGTTTCGCTCACTGGGGTCCTTGGCTTGAACGGTTTTGGTGGCAGTTTAGAGGAGGATCAAGGGTATTTGACTACAGCATGAGGTCTTCCACAGGTGAAGCACTCATGCATATCAAACAATAAAGAAAAAATAGCTGCACTCGCCAGGGTAGAATCTTCATACATTTATTGCTTGTCCAGAAAATCAATTCTTGAAAATATCGACAGGGGAGGGGGAGTGCAGAGACGATGGACGACAGCCTGCCATTTTGCGGTGAATTACCGCTTCCACGGGTCCTAATTGATAATTCACCGCAAACCGGTAGGCCGTCGTCCGTCTTCTCTGCACTCCCCCTCCCCTGCCGAAAAGTTCAAGAATTGATTTTCTGGACAAGCAATAAATGTATGAAGATTCTACCCTGGTGAGTGCAGCAATTTTTTCTTCATTGTTTGAGCTGGACTATTGACACTATATGGTGAGCAACACCTGTGGGAAACTGTACTGAATAGATCACAGGAGTGACGTGACCTATCCCCGTGTTTATTCACTAGTGCCCAGCATCTATTTTTTAACTCATGCATATATTTACAGAGTACCAAAGAAAATAGCCAACATGAGCCAAGCCAACGAACGGCCGCTTACTCTGGGCCAGCGGTTGAGCCAAAGGCCACTGAATGAAACCAGGTTGTAGCTTTCTGAGGCAACATCAGTGAAGTCAGGTATTGGTGGCTTTAACAGCCAACCCAAGATGGGGCTGCAGTGCAAGGTGCCTACTAAACTCCTTGTCGCATTTCCACCATGCGGAACCACCATGGGATTCATAAAAATTATAAATGGAATCTAAATAAATTAACATCTCCAAACACCATTCAGATTGTTTCTGACCCATTATGCAAACCACAAACGAAAAGGCCTGAAGCCAGTAATTCATGGTCCAGGCAACCTTATGTTTATAACCTAGAGGTTTATATATTGATACTAGCTGTGAGCCCGATGCAAATGCATCGGGTGTCTAGAATATTTTTAATTTTTTTTTAACATTTTCAAATAATCCCCATAGAAAGTATAGGGGGACTTGCGGCAGGTGCGGCAAGTGCGGTTTTGCACTTGCGGCAGGTGCGGCCGCGAAATAAACCACGGCTGACCGCGTTTTTTTTCGCGGCCGCACCTGCCGCAAGTGCAAAACCGCACTTGCCGCACCTGCCGCAAGTCCCCCTATACTTTCTATGGGGATTACCGCAACCGCGCCGCAAGTGCAGCGGTTATGCGGCAATCGCGGCAGATGCGTTTTTTTTCACCGCATCTGCCGCGATTTTGGCGGACATATGGTATGCGGACATATGGGGGGTGTGTGGTGACAGCGGGGGGGTGTGTGTGGACATCGGGGAGTGTGGTTACAGGAGAGGCTCCGGAGCACTGTGTCAGCATGTGCTGACAGCAGCGGCTCCGGAACGGGATCGGAGCAGGGGTGTGCGGACATATGGGGGGGTGAGGACATATGGGGGGTGTGTGGTGACAGGGGTTGGGGGTGTGTGCTGACAGCGGCGAGGGGTCGCAATGCCCGCTACGCGGGCAATGCTTCGCACGTGGTGACGTCACAGAGTGACAAAGGCACGGTCTTTTGCGGGGTCCGACACGGAAGTGCCTACGACAATTATATAGTAGATAGAATACATACAGCAGTACCGGTGTGCAGCGGTGCCAGTGTGCAGCAGTGCGGGAGTCCAGGAAGAGACAGCAGGCGGGTGCAGTCAGGGGGGCTGGGGGACAGTGGCTGGGTGCGTTCAGGAGCAAGCCGGGGAACAGCGGGCAGAAGGGGGCTGGTGGAATAACAGCCATGTGCGGGCAGGAGGAGGCTGAGGAAGAGCGGCCAGGTGCGTGCAGGAGGGGGCCGGGAGACAGTGGCCGGATGCGGGCAGGAGGGAGGCAGGGAGACAGCGATCGGGTGCGGCAGGAGGGGGTCAGGGGGACAGTGGCCATGTGCGGGCAGGAGGGGGCCGGGGAACAGCGGGCAGAAGGGGGCAGGGGAACAACGGCCATGTGTGGGCAGGAGGTGGCCGAGGAAGAGCGGCCGGGTGCGTGCAGGAGGGGGTCGGGGAACAGCGGCCGGGTGCGGGCAGTAGGGGCGGGGGGGCCTTCCTGGCCGCACCCGGCCGCTGTCCCCCGGCCCTCTCCTGCCCGCAGCACTGTGCTTAGCAGAGTATACAGCAACTCAGTGGTTAGCAGACTTTATGCGGCTCAGTGGTTAGCAGAGTATACGGCGGCTGAGTGGTTAGCAGAGTATACAGGGTCTCAGTGGTTAGCACAGTATACGCTGGCTCAATAGTTAGCACTGTAAACTGAGCCTCAGTGGTTAGCACTCTATGGTGGCTCAATGGTTGGCACTGTATATGGTGGCTCAATAATTAGAGCAGTAATGTGACTCAGTGATTAGCACTGTATACGGTGACTCAGTGGTTAGCACTCTATGGTGGCTAAGTGGTTGGCACTGTATATGATGGCTCAATAATTAGAGCAGTAATGTGACTCAGTGATTAGCACTGTATACGGTGACTCGGTGATTAGCACTGTATGGTGCCTCAGTGGTTGGCACTGTATATAGTGGCTCAGTGGTTAGCACTGTATGCTGGCTCAGTGGTTAGCACTGTACAGTGGCTCAGTGGTTAGCACTGTAAGGTGGCTCAGTGGTTAGCACTGTACGGTGGCTCAGTGGTTAGCACTGTATGGTGGATCAATGTTTAGCACTGCACGGTGGCTCAGTAGTTAGGACAGTATGGTGGCTCAGTGGTTAGCATTGTACGGTGGCTTAGTGGTTAGCACAGTATGGTGGTTCAGTGGTTAGCACAGCGCGGTGGCTCAGTGGTTAGCACTGCGCGGTGGCTTAGTGTTTAGCAAAGTATGGGTGACTCAGTGGTTAGCACAGTATACGGCCGCTCAGTGGTTAGCACTATATGGAGGCAGAGTGCTTAACTTTGTATGGAGGCTCATTGGTTAGCACAGTATGGTGGGTCAGTGGTTAGCACTGTATAAGGTGGCTCAGTGGTTAGCACTGTATAAGGTGGCTGAGTGATTAGCACTGTATGGTGGCTGAGTGTTTAACATTGTATACGGTGAGTCAGTGGTTAGCACTTTATGGTGGCTCAGTGGTTAGCACTGTATGCTGGCTCAGTGGTTAGCACTGTACAGCGGCTCAGTGGTTAGCACTGTAAGGTGGCTCAGTGGTTAGCACTGTACGGTGGCTCAGTGGTTAGCACTGTATGGTGGCTCAATGTTTTGCACTGCATGGTGGCTCAGTAGTTAGGACAGTATGGTGGCTCAGTGGTTAGCATTGTACGGTGGCTTAGTGGTTAGCACAGTATGGTGGTTCAGTGGTTAGCACAGCGCGGTGGCTCAGTGGTTAGCACTGCGCGGTGGCTTAGTGTTTAGCAAAGTATGGGTGACTCAGTGGTTAGCACAGTATAACGGCCGCTCAGTGGTTAGCACTATATGGAGGCAGAGTGCTTAACTTTGTATGGAGGCTCATTGGTTAGCACAGTATTTTGGGTCAGTGGTTAGCACTGTATAAGGTGGCTCAGTGGTTAGCACTGTATAAAGTGGTTGAGTGATTAGCACTGTATGGTGGCTGAGTGTTTAACATTGTATACGGTGAGTCAGTGGTTAGCACTTTATGGTGGCTCAGTGGTTAGCACTGTACGGTGGCTCAGTGGTTAGCACTGTACGGTGGCTCAGTGGTTAACACTGTACGGTGGCTCAGTGGTTAGCACTGTATGGTGGCTCAGTAGTTAGCACTGTACGGTGGCTCAGTGGTTAGCACTGTATAAGGTGGCTCAGTGGTTAGCACTGTATAAGGTGGCTGAGTGATTAGCACTGTATGGCGGCTGAGTGTTTAAGACTGTATACGGTGAGTCAGTGGTTAGCAGTTTATGGTGGCTCAGTGGTTAGCACTGTACGGTGGCTCAGTGGTTAGCACTGTACGGTGGCTCAGTGTTTAGCACTGTACGGTGGCTCAGTGGTTAGCACTGTACGGTGGCTCAGTGGTTAGCACTGTACGGTGGCTCAGTGGTTAGCCCTGTATGGTGGCTCAGTGGTTAGCACTGTACGGTGGCTCAGTGGTTAGCACTGTACGGTGGCTCAATGTTTAGCACTGTATATGGTGGCTCAGTGGTTAGCACTGTATATGGTGGCTCAGTGGTTAGCACTGTACGGTGGCTCAGTGGTCAGCACTGTACGGTGGCTCAGTGGTCAGCACTGTACGGTGGCTCAGTGGTCAGCACTGCACGGTGGCTCAGTGGTCAGCACTGTACAGTGGCTCAGTGGTCAGCGGAGGACGGAGGGCAGAGTGGTCAGCGGAGGACGGAGGGCAGAGTTTATCAGCGGAGGACGGAAGGCAGAGTGGTCAGCAGAGAACGGGGGGGGCAGAGTGGTCAGCGTAGGCCCAAGGGGGGGGCAGAGTGGTCAGCGAAGGTCGGGGGGCAGGGTGATCAGCGGAGGCTGGGGGGGCAGAGTGGTCAGCGGAGGGCAGTTGGGGGCAGAGTGGTCAGCTGAGGGTGGGGGGGCAGAGTGGTCAGTGGAGGGAAGGGGGGGCAGAGTGGTCAGTGGAGGGAAGGGGGGGCAGAGTGGTCAGCGGCGGCCAGGGGGGCAAAGTGGTCAGCGGAGATCAAGGGGGACAGAGTGGTCAGCAGAGGCCGGGGGCAGAGTGGTCAGTGGAGGCCGGGGGGGCAGAGTGGCGGCGAAATACTTACTTCCATCGCCATCTTGCATGTCGCCACTGTGAACAGGGCGAAACCAAGATGGCGGCCGGGAACTCTCGTGATACTTCCCGGCCGCCATCTTGGTTTCAATATGTACGGGACGGCGACATAGAAGATAGCGGGCGGAAGACGGAGGCGGGTGCGATCTGGTGGTAAGTATGACGGGGCACAGGGGCACAGGGGCACAGGGGCACAGGGGCACAGGCTCCGGAGCACTGTGTCAGCATGTGCTGAATACAGCTGCTCCGGAGCGGGATCACAGGGGCACAGGCTCCGGAGCACTGTGTCAGCATGTGCTGACAGCAGCTGCTCCGGAGCGGGGGCACAGGGGCACAGGCTCTGGAGCACTGTGTCAGCATGTGCTGACAACAGCTGCTCCAGAGCGGGGGCACAGGGGCACAAGGGCACAGGCTCCGGAGCACTGTGTCAGCATGTGCTGACAGCAGCTGCTCCGGAGCGGGGGCACAGGGGCACAGGCTCCGGAGCACTGTGTCAGCATGTGCTGACAACAGCTGCTCCAGAGCGGGGGCACAGGGGCACAGGGGGACAGGCTCCGGAGCACTGTGTCAGCATGTGCTGACAGCAGCTGCTCCGGAGCGGGATGACAGCGGCGAGGGGTCGCAATGCCCGCTACGCGGGCAATGCCTCGCACGTGGTGACGTCACATAGTGACATAGCCACGGCGTGCCGGGGTCCGACACAAACGTGCCTACAGCAATTATAGAGTAGATAATCATTAGCCCAAATCTTGTTTAATGTTTCCTGATCTAGGTGGTAGCTAAGAGGAGAAATGGAGAAATACTGCAGAAGAAAGCATTCTTGTGGATGATAGTGTGCACAGGGGGGGTTCTTTTTGAGTATTCTGCTTTAACAGCAAGGAGTTAACCTAGCGTTCGCTACCCCCCAGGGAGGAGATTTGATTTAGACTTTCAGAGTGGAAATTACAGCTGAATTATTCCACAATGGTACCACGCCCATAATTGCAGTGATGCCAGGCTGGGGGTCCAGAACCTAATTGATCCATAACATTGATTGCCATAGGTGTAGTAGAAGGAGGAACATTTGCTAGAGAAGGCACATTTGCTGGGGAAGGCACAGGCAGGTCAGAGGTTGAAATGTGAAGGGAATAGTGGGAAGAGGGGGGAGGGGAATGTCAAGGGGAGCAATGGGCTGAGTGCTATGTCAGCTGGGTGTCAGTGGAATTGAAGATGGCGCTGAGTACCCGGCTGTGCGGTGCTGAGGAGTGGCTACTGCATTGTGTGAGTAACAGATGGGAAGGGCTGGCAGTGTACCAAGAGCCACTGTAGTGTGAAGCCTTTGTGACGGGGGGCCAGGGCTCAGGCAGTCAGGCTGGTAGGTGCGCCATGCAGACAAACAGCCAACAGATACAGGCGCCTGAGTTTCGGGAGTGGAGGGATGCTGGCTGACAAGAATGGATGTCAGCCATGTGTCACTATCACTTCTGATTCTATCTAAATAATGGGGATATGAAGGGACAGTACAGAGATGTTTCTAATTATCTTTTTATACCTAGTCCTGTGACAGGGACAAGGGGACATCCTCTACGCCTGGAAAAAAGAAGGTTTAATCATAATCATAATCACAGACGCGGATTCTTTGCTGTAGGAGCAGTGAGATTATGGAACTGTTTGCTGCATGATGTTGTAATTAGGGATGGGCGAATCTACTTGCTAGGACTCGTTACTCGGCGAGTAGTAAGGGACTCGCAGGACTCGGTACTCTGCGAGTTTCCCAGCGATTACTCGCACAGCAACGAGTCCAATGCAAATCAATATCAATCCTAGTTTTGTCAGAGACTCTGACAAAACTAGGATTGCCTTTGACTTGCGTTGGTCTGATTACTGTGCAAGTAATCTCTGGGAAACTCGCAAAGTAACTGCTGTTACTTTGCGAGCCGAGTCCAGCTGTCTGCTCTGTACAGGCTGCTGCACCTCCAGGGTCCTAGAGCCCGCCTGCTCACAGAGATGATGTAGCAGAGCTGCGATTGTTCTCAGTCTGGTTCCAGAAATACGGCGAAGCCCACGTGAAATTTTTTTCTGACATATCCATAAAACAATGTAAATAAAAGGGACTGCATCTTTATTAACCCCTGGACCATGGGCGAGGGGTTAATAAAGATGCAGTCCCTTTTTTAGGATTGTTTTATTGATTTTTCAGAAAAAAAATTACATGGGCTTCACCGTATTTCTGGAACCAGCCGGATCCAGCAGGCAGCGACGGGCTGCCCCCAACCCCCAGGTGCCTATTTGTACCTGGCCAGACACAAGAATATAGGGGAGCCCTTTTTTTTTATTATTTCATGAATTTTATGAAATAATTAAAAAAAAATGCGTGGGGCTCCGCGCAATTTCTATGTCTAGCCAGGTACAGCTAAGCAGCTGGGGGCTGGAATCCGCAGCGCAGGGATGCCCAAGCTTTCTGGGCACCCCCCGCTGCAAATTGCAGCCCGCAGCTGCCCCAGAAGATGGCACGTTCATTGAAGCGCCATCCTCTGGCGCTGTACCCCGCTCTTCTAGCAGCCCTGGTGGCGGTGGCACGCTGGGTAATAAAGAGGTTAGGGCCAGCTTTGTATTATCAGCAGGCCCTAAGCCCGAAATTTATGGCGGTCACGCCAATATTAGACATGACCGCCATGAATTTCTATTAAATGTTTTAAAAAAAACACAACACAGAGAAATTTTTTTATTAGAAATTTAAAAAAAAGCCATTAGGAACTCCATCTTTAATTTAAAAAATCCTCTTCCGTCCGACGCAGTCCAAAACGTGATGTCCTCTCTCTGCTACATCCCTTTGCATAAATATAGATGTCTATGCACAGGGATGAGCAGACTGAGAACAATCTCAGCTCTGCTACATCAGGCAGCAGGCGGGCTCTAGGACCCTGGAGCTGCGGCAGCCAGCACAGAGCAGACAGCCTGACTCCTTACTGTGCGAGTTTCCCAGTGATAACTTGCACAGTAAACGAGTCCAATGCAAGTCAATGCCAATCCTAGTTTTGGCAGAGTCTCTGACAAAACTAGGATTGCTTCAGGCTGAACATCTGTGATTTGTAAATCGCACACTACTCGCTATTACTCGCTTCCCCATTCATTAACATTGGACACGCTAGACTTGCAACGAGTAGCGAGTCCCGGGCTCGGACTCGCTAGAGTCAAGCGATTCCGAGTAATTTAGGACTCGCCCATCTCTAGTTGTAATGAGTGATTTACTACTAAAATTTAAGAAGGGCCTGGATGCCTTTCTAGAAAAATATATTATCACCGGTTAGGCTAGGGTCACACTTGCCCATGCATCCGCCAAAAAGATGCATTTTTTTCATCTGAAAATATCTGCAAATGGATGCGTTAATGCACCCATAGACTCCAATACAATAAACGCATGGCCAAATTGGTATGCGTTCGCCGCTATGCATAACTGTCTGCAGCATTTTTGGGCCATTTTGAGAAAAGGATGTGTTAATTTAACATTGGAGTCTATGGCAAATGCATCTGTTAACGCATAGTAGATACATGTACCATGCATGCGTTAATGCATGCGTCAAAAATGTACACACATGATGTGAATACCAGGGATAAAAAACAATTTTTTTAACGCATCCTTTTAGTTGATGGCGCTACTCAAGTGTGACCCTAGCCTTATACATACTATATTTTGATAGGGCGTTGATCCAGGGAACTAGTCTGATTGCCATATCTGGAGTCAGGAAGGAATGTTTTCCCCAATGTGGAGCTTAGTTTTTGCAACATGGTTTTTTTTTGCCTTCCTCTGGATCAACATATTAGGCTATGGGTTGAACTAGATGGACTTAAAGTCTACTTTCATTCTTAAAAACTATTAAACTAAAACTATGAAAGTAAAATAGCAAGGGTTAAGTCTTCTGGTATTGGTTCTCACCTCATTGGTTCTCTGGATTGATTCGCACAGCAGAAAAGCTGCCTCCAAGTGATGCCAAGCTAGGAGAGGCTGGAAAGGCAGAAAACAGAATATAAAGGGAGAAAGAAGGAGAGAAAGACATTTAATTGGTTAGTGCAGAGAAGGGAACAAAAGCATGGGACAGTTAACCCTTTTAAATGCTGGGGCCTAGAAGTCAAGGGCACATAGTCAATGACTATGCCCCAGCAAAACCATAGCGGTATATTGAAGTTGAAGTAAGATAGGGTGGATAACAAAATATTATACCCCTTTTTCAAGTACTGGATGTCTCTATGGGTCACATGCTGTGATTTTTATAGACCGCACAGTATATGATATTTTTGTCCGTGCTTTGATATCATTTGTGCCAGTATGCTCCTAGCGACCCATCATTGGGGGATAAAAATCAACATAAATAAACAATCCCAGAGAATCACAAATTATAGGGGGAAAGAAGACATGTTTTATTTAGCTTTAAAACTTTCCATTGAGGTTCAGTAGCCCAGTGGAAATTCACAGTGGCCTTTAAAATGTTCCACTTGGCAGCTATGGTCTTGTAAGATAGAGATTTCACAGTGTGACCATGCAAGAAATGTAGTCTGTCCTGGCATTAGCATTCAGTAAACACAATCCGGCACAGAGACGATGTTGTTTACTGCTCGGCACAGAATATCTCACATTCTCATAAAAGCATGTTCATCACCACTGCAGCTTCTGGCTGTGTTCTTACCTTATCTCCCAGAATCCTCTGAATATTAGGGGTGCAGGAAAATGACTTTATGTACACAAATATCAATCTACGTGGATTAAAACAGTGTATCGTTCAGTAAATAAGGGCCACATATCTTGATAAAATGCGATCATTGATCTGTGAGACTTTGGAGAACTGGATTACGCCATCAATTTTGTATACTTTTAAGTGTACAAATACCAGGGGAACTGAACCTTGAAATGAGCTCTATGTCCATTGGTGCCCAAATAGTAAATAATATGCCTAAACTATGAATAAATATATTTACATTCTAAATGCTTTTCTTATCCTTAAAAAAAAAACTATTAATTTACTTTTGCTGCTTCAAAACAGGGATAGAAGATTACACATTTGCCAGGTACATATTTACCAAAAATATGTTTGCTCCAAATCATAAATTATTCAGTGAGACAAAATCCCAAAATTCTCATACCTCTAATTACAATTCAATGCGGTCTCACATTTATTGGAGCGGCCTTGTGAATGTGCAAGGAATTAGTAAGTAGGATGTAGTCTGGAAAAAGTATACAAGGAAACTTGGGGACATGTTGGCTTAACGGCACATCTTGTCTTGGGCCGTTATTACGGTACTCTGTATGATGGTAAATATAAAGTAAGAAAGCATCTCATCCTTATTACAAAGGTTCCCAAACAACATATACATAAATATAAAATGTAATACCGGTATTTAGAAATACTGGTGGCCTAAATAAACAGCAGAATTTGCTCGAGAGAGTGTCATTGATTTTCTCTAGTCACCTGCAGTACCAGGATACTCTCTGCCAATTTAGGCAAATGTATGCTGTATATGCAGGCCATCAATAAACGAGAGGTCTGTGTGGCCATTTGTCTATACCAGTTTGAAGGTATCAGCATAGTTTCATTCCTGTATGGATTTTTCACTTTTAGGCTAGGGTCACATGACTGTATTTTCAGTCCAAGTGTGATCTGACAAAACAACGGATTGCACTTGGACCAATGCTATCCTATAGGACCATCTACATGTCTGATTTTTCCCACAAACCGAATCAGTATAAAGAAAAAAAAAAACAAAAAAAAAACGCTGCATTCACGATTTGCAAATGTAAATCAGATTGCACTTCTTGGCCAAGTGAAAAAAAAAAATCGGAGTGCACGTGGATGACATCCATGGAGCACATGGGAATTTTTTTTTGCCACATTTGAGATAATCAATCATACTGTAAGGTTATGCAGAAACACAGAAACATCTGTAGGACAAAAATGGTAAATAGAAAAAAAGTCTGGGAATATCATCAAAAGGACGTACACATTCCCCAGGGGAGGGTAACAGAGGAGACACTGGGTCAGAAAACACCTCTGTCACAGTTACTAAATATACGAGGCCTGGCCAGGCCAAGAAGATGGGTACTTGGTGCTATATCTTTTTCCAGGAAGGCAGTTAAGCGGGCAAATAGCCCCTTTGCCAGAAAAGGGTCCTAGTGCGGTCAGATCCCGGAGAAGACCTGAGCAAGAGAAAGATCTGTGACCTAGTGTTGAGAGGGAGATCAGTGAGCTAAGCTAAGAGGAAGATCTGTAACCTATGTTGAGAGGAAGATCGGTGAGCTAAGCTAAGAGGAAGATCTGTAACCTATGCTGAGAGGAAGATCGGTGAGCTAAGCTAAGAGGAAGATCTGTAACCTAAGTTCAGAGGATGATCGGTGAGCCAAGCCAAGAGGAAGATCTGTGACTTACGCTGAGAGGAAGATTGGTGAGCCATGCTAACAGGAAGATCTGTGACCTAAGTTGAGAGGAACATCAGTGAGCTAAGCTAAGAGGACGATCTATGACCTAAGTTGAGAGGAAGATCGAAGAGCTAAGCTAAGAGGAAGATCTATGACCTAAGTTGAAAGAAAGATTGGAGACCTAAGCTAGAGAAAGGACGGTGACCAACACAAGTAGAAGACCCTGACTTCCAGTAGAAGCCTGTGACCTGCGCCCATAGAAGTATCTGAGGAAGATCAGACTACGACAGTTAAGGTCCAGAGCCCTGATTTTGTGATCAATCCGCAGTCCACACAGGTCAATATCCAGAGCCGGGTCAATGCTTTCTGTGGAGAGATACGATATTCTGTGGGGACTTAGGCCACACTTCAGAGAGTAGAAGTGGCCAGCCTATATAGAGCAGTGGAACATAGGAAAACAGTGAAAGTTGTTTTGGACTTGTGGCCTATCAAGTAACATCTTTGACTCCATTAGAGCTTGTCTACTATATAGAATTGTTTAGTTAACTACACTACAGTAAGAAAATAGAGTGATGCTGACGTTTTCCTGTTAGAGGGATCTAGAGTATGATGACTGATAAGAGTAACAGCGTGTAAATCCTACTGTCATTGTATTGTGGATATCTGTGTTGCTGATTTATCCTAAATGAAGTACTCTGAGTTACCACTGTTACTTGTGTCACATCTAATGTGTCTCTATAATCCTTAATTTGTATAAAGTTAATAAAACTGTTGTTGGTTCAGTGACCACTGACTTCTCATTCTCTGCGCCATTGCATCCTATCACCTGCAGAAATTTAAAACACTCTAATCAGTTTGATTTGCATAATCGCACTGATTTACTCACTTGACCTTAGCCTGAAGCTAAATAAAAGCTATTTGAAACACACACGGCTTTCTGAAAAAGACATTGATTAGGGATGGGCGAATCTACTCGCTAGGACTCGTTACTCGGCGAGTAGTAAGGGACTCGCAGGACTCGGTACTCTGCGAGTTTCCCAGCGATTACTCGCACAGCAACGAGTCCAATGCAAATCAATATCAATCCTAGTTTTGTCAGAGACTCTGACTTGCATTGGTCTGATTACTGTGCGAGTAATCTCTGGGAAACTCGCAAAGTAACTGCTGTTACTTTGCAAGCCGAGTCCAGCTGTCTGCTCTGTGTGCAGGCTGCCGCAGCTCCAGGGTCCTAGAGCCCGCCTGCTCACAGAAATGATATAGCAGAGCTGAGATTGTTCTCAGTCTGCTCATTCCCTGTGCATAGACATCTTTATCTATGCACAGGGGATGTAGGGGAGAGGACATCGCGTTTTGGACTACGTCGGACGGAAGAGGATTTTTTTAATTAAAGATGGAGTCCTTAATGGCTTTTTTTTTTTATTTCTAATAAAAAATTTTCTCTGTTGTGTTTTTTAACCCTTTATTGGAGATTCTTAGTGGCTGGGTCAAACGTGGCCTGACATTAAGAATCTCGGGCTTAATACCAGCTTGTATAACAAAGCTGGTATTAACCCCTTTATTACCCAGCGTGCCACCGCCACCAGGGCCGCTGGAAGAGCGGGGTTCAGCGCCAGAGGATGGCGCTTCAATGAACGCGCCATCTTCTGGGGCGGCTGCGGGCTGCAATTTGCAGCGGGGGGTGCCCAGAAAGCTTGGGCATCCCTGCGCTGCGGATTGCAGCCCCCAGCTGCTTAGCTGTACCTGGCTAGACATAGAAATTGCGCGGAGCCCACGCATTTTTTTTTTATTATTTCATGAAAATCATGAAATAATAAAAAAAAGGGCTCCCCTATATTCTTGTATCTGGCCAGGTACAAATAGGCACCTGAGAGTTGGGGGCAGCCCGTCGCTGCCTGCTGGATCCGGCTGGTTCCAGAAATACGGCGAAGCCCACGTGAAATATTTTTCTGACAAATCCATAAAACAATGTAAATAAAAGGGACTGCATCTTTATTAACCCGTGGACCATGGGCGAGGGGTTAATAAAGATGCAGTACCTTTTTTAGGATTGTTTTATTGATTTTTCAGAAAAAAAATTACATGGGCTTCGCCAATCACTAACATTGATGTCTAAAAGTGGCGTAACGATTGCGGTCGCAGGAGTCGTGGGTGCGACGGAGCCCGGACCTATAAGGAGCCTGGGTTGCGGGTCCTCTCCAAGGACGCACATCCATGTGACTGCATGGCAGCACAAATGCTGCTTTAGGCTAGTGTGTCAGGGAGGGGACGCGGCGGTGCCAGCCTGCGTTCCACTGCGGAACGCATATAATGCAGGCTGGTGCTGCCTCCTCCACACTAGGAGAAGGAGCCACTTCCTGCTTTGCCGGCACTACCACCTCCTCCTCCTTCTGAGTCTGTTTGTAAGGAGACCGGAGCAGCAGGGGAACCGGGAGAGGTAAGATTTATTTATTTTTTTATAAATCGATGCATGGTGGCCGGAGGATTATGGGGGAGGAGGGGGAGCATTCTACTATTTCGGAGATTGGAGAGGCTATGAGGCTGCACTATATGGAGGGGCTATGAGCCTGCACTATATGGAGAGTTTTGAATCTGCTCTATATGGAGACTTTTGAGGCTGTATTATTCTATATGAAGGGATATGAGGCTCCATTATACTATATGAAGGGCTGTGAGACTGCATTATGCTATATGGAGGGATATGAGGCTGCACTATACTAAATGGAGGGATGTGAGGGTGCATTATACTGTATAGAGATATATGAGGCTGCATTATACTGTATGAAGAGATATGAGGCTGCATTATACTATATGGAGGGTTGTGAGGCTGCATTATACTATAAAGATGGCTGTGAGGCTGCATTATACTATATGGAGGGATGTAAAGCTGCATTATACTATATGGAGGACTATGAAGCTGCATTATACTATATGGAGGATAATGGAGGTGCATTATAATAATTAGATGACTACAGTGGCTACCTTATGAATGCGATGCAGTATAATACATAGACCACTATGGGGGTACATTGTATTATATGGAACAATATGGGGATGCATTATGATAATTGGACAACTATGGTGGCGGGTGGAGGAAGAGCATATAAACCATGATGAGGGACATATATACCACGATAAGGGCCATATTCCAGGAGGAGGACCATATAGAGCAGGATGAGGGACATTAATATATAATGAAGGGAAGAGGGGTCAATCTGTGAGTCTTTAAAGTATTTAGAACATTACACAGGGCCCATACATCTGACCAACGTATGCATGGGGGGGGGAAGCAGGTCTAAATGTCACATCGGGGCCCACCAGATTCTAGTTATGCCACTATGTCTAATCCTCATACAGTTAGAAACACGCTCAAAAGGAACCACCTAATTTATGAAACGCAGATCTCTAAATAGAAGATGAATCTGACAGTTTATAAACAGATTAAGCATAATTGCAAATGCAATTGCAAATGTGCAAATAAAGTTTTGCTACAACAAGCAATAGAAACAACATTCAGCGGTTATATAAAATAAAAAGCCCATAAATAGGTGGGAGGGGATATTTTAGTATAGGTTAGCCAAAGAAGACATTACTATAACTGCAAAACCAGGGCATGTGGCATAGAATTCCCCAACGCATCTTGTCAATTCAAGTCTGCTTCTTTAACCCCTTCATGACCTTGGACATACTGGTACTTCCTAGGCCGTGTCACAGACTTGGATGCAAGCTCATACGCTTAGCCCGCATGTCTCCCTGTTCATGTGATCTGATCAACCAACATGTACCTCTAACAGAGGTCCACCCTCTGCTGTTAATGTGGCGCCCCACTGGTCAGTGCACCACAGAAGGGGTACTACACCCAAACTAACATGTGTGGTATCCCTGTCACCAGAGGATGGTAAAGTTAAACCTGAGGCCCTCATCCCCGCATTCATACGCTTAGAGCTAGGGGACCAATTGGCTAAACCCATTACCAGGGTAACCAGTCCTAGTAGGAGGAGCTTAAGTGGGGAGAAAAGAGCAGGATGGACAGACAGTTAGTCAGTCAGAGTGTAGTGAAGAACCGTGAGGGAAGTCTAGGAGAGAGGTCCCTGCGAGGCTCGCAGTGGAGGCTGCCAGTAAAAGGAGGCAACCCAGACAGAAGGGGGATCTCTGTCTTGTGCAAGCCCCGTGCTGGACTGTACTGATAGCCAGTCCGGGAGGGAACCCAGTCCAAAGCGGAGAACCAGCTCCGAGTGCAGTGCAGGAAAGTTCAGCTCTGAGCCGCCAAACCAGAGGGTTGCAGGCCTTCATATAGCCATGACCCAGTCCAACACATGTCCCCACCAGGATCTGAGTCCAGGGTTTGAGCCCCTTAGAGAGAAGGGTAAACTCTAACAGACCCATGGGCCTGGTAGTAAGAGGGCTCCATGTAGGGCAGCGTACAGTAGTAAGGAGAGTGCAGTGAGAGAGAAGGATAGAGGAAGAAACATTATTGGGGGTTTCAGAGAGGCTTTGCATCCTTAGGTGAGTACCTGGCCAGCTTACCTGTGACTGTGTACCGTGTGAAGAGCTTGAAAGTCTCTAGTAAATACCTGTGCAGAGCAAGAAGGTCTCCTGTGTTTAATTTCTACTACGACAATAGTTACTACACTGCCCTGAGGACTCTGTTCCACCTGTGGGAGTGACATCATCTAGCTGCCTACCCTTCGTCCCCAGTTGTCTGCTGGCAGTGCTGGTGCCATCACCAGACACCGCAGGTGGCATCACGAACTTTATTTTATTCTATTATTTTATTTGTACACACTTTTCAGCGACCATCAGGGCCATGGCCCCGGGCACCGGCACCAGTGACAGCAACCTTGAGCAACGCCCGGTATCCGAGTATCCCATAGGCCCTGGGGTGGGTCATTAACCAGTTCAATCCCGCTGTCAATCTTTGACAGCAGGATTTAACACACGCCACGTGTCATTCCCTCACCCATCGGCAGCCTTGTGACATGTTCATGGGATGCCTATGGGGCATCATGAGAGCCAGGGATCATCTGATGACCCCTGAGTCTGTGATGACGTACTTCCTGGTGGAGCGCAGGCATTCACTGAAGTGAAGATCATCATTTGTGCTGTACAGAGTACACTGTGTGCAGAATTATTAGGCAAGTTGTATTTCAGAGGATTATTTTTATTATTGATCAACAACTATGTTCTCAATCAACCCAAAAGACTTATAGAAATCAAAGCTTAATATTTTTGGAAGTTGGAGTGTTTTTTTTTTTTAGATTTGGCTATCTTAGGAGGATATCTGTTTGTGCAGGTAACTATTACTCTACATAATTATTAGGCAACTTAATAAAAAACAAATATATTCCCATCACACTTGTTTATTTTCACCAGGTAAACCAATATAACTGCATAAAATTTAGAAAAAAACATTTCTGACATGCAAAAACAAAAAAACTAAAAAATAGTGACCAATATAGCCACCTTTCTTTATGATGACACTCAACAGTCTTCCATCTATAGATACTGTCAGCTGCTTGATCTGTTTACGATCAACATTGCGTGCAGCAGCCACCACAGCCTCCCAGACACTGTTCCGAGAGGTGTACTGTTTTCCCTTCCTGTAGATCTCACATTTTAGGAGGGACCACAGGTTCTCTATGGGGTTCAGATCAGGTGAACAAGGGGGCCATGTCATTATTTTTTCTTCTTTTAGACCTTTACTGGCCAGACACACTGTGGAGTAGTTGAATGCATGTGATGGAGCATTGTCCTGCATGAAAATCAAGTTTTTCTTGAATGATACCGAATTCTTCCTGTACCACTGCTTGAAGAAGTTGTCCTCCAGAAACTGGCAGTAGGTCCGGGAGTTGAGCTTCACTCCATCCTCAACCCGAAAAGGTCCCACAAGTTCATCTTTGATGGTACCAGCCCATACCAGTACCCCACCTCCACCTTCCTGGCGTCTGAGTTGGAGTAGAGCTCACTGCCCTTTACTGATCCAGCCTCTGGCCCATCAAGAGTCACTCTCATTTCATCAGTCCATAAAACCTTTGAAAAATCAGTCTTAAGATATTTCTTGGCCCAGCCTTGACGTTTTATCTTATGTTACTTGTTCAAAGGTGGTCGTTTTTCAGCCTTCCTTAACTTGGCCATGCCCCTGAGTATAGCACACCTTGTGCTTTTTGATACTCCAGTAACGTTACAGCTCTGAAATATGGCAAAACTGGTGGCAAATGGCATCTTGGCAGCTTCACGTTTGATTTTCCTCAATTCATGGGCAGTTATTTTGCGCCTTTTTTGCCCAACACGCTTCTTGCAACCCTGTTGGCTATTTGCCATGACACGCTTGATTGTTCGGTGATAACGCTTCAAAAGTTTGGCAATTTCAAGACTGCTGCATCCCTCTGCAAGACATCTCACAATTTTGGACTTTTCAGAGCCCGTCAAATCTCTCTTCTGACCCATTTTGCCTAAGGAAAGGCATTTGCCCAATAATTAAGCACACCTTATATAGAGTGTTGATGTCATTAGACCACACCCCTCCTCATTACAGAGATGCACATCACCTGATTTACTTAATTGGTACTTAGTTGGCTCTCAAGCCAATACAGCTTGGAGTAGGACAACATGTATAAAAAGTATCATGTGATCAAAATACTCATTTGCCTAATAATTCTGCACGCAGTGTAGTCCTAACTCCTAAGCTCTTTTCTAAGGAGACTAGTAACAAGTAAAACAAAAGTAATAAAATGTAAAAGAAAAGAAAAAAAAACACGCAAATCACCCCCCTTTTGCCTCATTGAAAATAAAAGAATGAACGTTTTCTCATAGAAATTACACATATTTGGTATTGCCACTTTCAGAAATGTCCAATCTATCAGATTATAAAATAAATTAATCTGATCGGTAAACAGCATAATGAAGAAAAATTTAAAAATGACAAAATTACATTTTTTTTCAGTCTCGAGCTTTCCACCTTGGCACTCTGTAATAAGTCCTTCATTCCATCTACACTCGTTGTTATTAGTATTGTATCATCTGCATATCTTAGATTGTTGATGATTCTTCTACCAAGTTTGATTCCTTCTTCATTTTCAGCCTTCCTGAAAAAAATCTTCTGCATATAAAATTAAAGAGAAATGGTAAGAGAATGCATCCATGTCTGATGCCGCAAACTACCGTATATACTCGTGTATAAGCCGAGTTTTTCAGCCCAAAAATTGGGCTGAAAAGTCCCCCCCTCGGCTTATACATGGGTCATACGGTATGCTGTGGGGGGGGGCTGCACCGGGGGCTGGAGGAGGCAGGAGGGGGCCGCGGTGACCGCAGGCGGTCACGTGGGGCCGCCTCATTAGTGCAATGAATATGCACGGCATCCCCCCGTCCATCAGCGGCGGGGGGATGCCGTGCATATTGCACTACACAGCCCTTCTCCTTAATATGGGTCCCCCAGTAGTAATAAACAGCCCCCCCCTCCTTATCATGTCCCCCCCAGGCTGCGCCTGCTGTCAAAATAACAAACACTTTATACATCACCTTCCGGCGCAGCTCTCCGCTCCTCCGGTCCTCCGCTTCTCCGCTCGCCGGCTTCTTCTTCCTTGTTGTGCCGGTGTCATGTGACCGGGCGCAGGAGATGACGTCATTTCCTGCGCGCGGTCACAGAAGCCGGCACATCAAGGAAGAAGAAGCCGGCGAGCGGAATAGCGGAGGACCGGAGGACCGGAGGAGCTGCACCGGAAGGTGATGTATAAAGTGTTTGTTATTTTGACAGCTGCCGCAGCCTGGGGGGACATGATAAGGAGGGGGGGCTGTTTATTACTACTGGGGCTGCTGGATACTACACTGGGGCTGTATACTACCACTGGGGCTGCTGGATACTACACTGGGGCTGTATATACCTCTGGGGCTGCTGTATACTACCACTGGGGCTGTATATACTTGTGGGGCTGCTGTATACTACACTGGGGCTGTATATACCTGTGGGGCTGCTGTATACTACCACTGGGGCTGTATATACCTGTGGGGCTGCTGTATACTACACTGGGGCTGTATATACCTCTGGGGCTGCTGTATACTACCACTGGGGCTGTATATACCTGTGGGGCTGCTGTATACTACCACTGGGGCTGTATATACCTGTGGGGCTGCTGTATACTACACTGGGGCTGTATATACCTGTGGGGCTGCTGTATACTACACTGGGGCTGTATATACCTCTGGGGCTGCTGTATACTACCACTGGGGCTGTATATACCTCTGGGGCTGCTGTATACTACCACTGGGGCTGTATATACCTCTGGGGCTGCTGTATACTACCACTGGGGCTGTATATACCTGTGGGGCTGCTGTATACTACCACTGGGGCTGTATATACCTCTGGGGCTGCTGTATACTACCACTGGGGCTGTATATACTTCTGGGGCTGCTGTATACTACCACTGGGGCTGTATATACCTCTGGGGCTGCTGGATACTACCACTGGGGCTGTATATACCTCTGGGGCTGCTGGATGCTACCACTGGGGCTGTATATACCTCTGGGGCTGCTGTATACTACCAATGGGGCTGTATATACCTCTGAGGCTGCTGTATACTACCTCTGGGGCTGCTGTATACTACCACTGGGGCTGTATACTACCTCTGGGGCTGCTGTATACTACCACTGGGGCTGCTGTATATACCTTTGGGGCTGCTGTATACTACCTCTGGGGCTGCTGTATACTACCTCTGGGATGCTGTATACTACCACCGGGGCTGTATATACCTCTGGGGATGCTGTATACTACCACTGGGGCTGTATATACCTCTGGGGCTGCTGTATACTAACTACTGGAGCTGCTGCTGTATATACCACTGGGGCTGCTGCTGTATACTACCACTGGGGAGGCTGCTGTATACTACCATTGGGGGGCCTGTATACCACACTGCTGGGGGCTGTATACCTGTGCTGGAGTCCACCCTCGGCTTATACACGAGTCAATAGGTTTTCCCAGGTTTTGGGGGCAAAAGTAGGGGGGTCGGCTTATACACGGGTCGGCTTATACACGAGTAGATACAGTACTTTGAACCATGCTGTGTTACCGTGTTCTGTTAGGACTGTTGCTTCTTAGTCAAAGTAATGGTTTCTAATAAGGCTGATCAGACAGTTTGGCACACCCATATCCTTCATCGTAGTCCAAAGTTTCTGATGATTAACACAGTCGAAGGCTTTGCTGTAGTCTATGAAGTAGATTCTTTGGCCTTTTACATTATCAGTCTCATGCGAGCAATTACATCTCATGTTCCTATGCCTTTTTTGAATCCTATTATCCTATAATCCTGAAATGTATTATGCACCTAGGTGTCCAAAGATGGCGACAGCCTGAGTAACTGCACCTATGCGCACTGGGTATGCAGTTACTCAGGTGGCAGTGTGTGCAGCTACGGCTGCGGCAATGATGTGCGGTTCCTGGCATCAGTTTTGGGAGTCGGCAGCGTCGCTGGTTGTAGTGTGCAATGGGCCAGTACCGCCAGCAGGTGCCATATATACACACCCATCACTTGGGTGTGCAAATATGGCTGCCGCCAGCTTGTAATGGGAGGTCCTCCTTACAGAAGTGGATGGATGACAGATTCCACAGGATGATTACGTAAGTAGTGTGAGGTAGCGCTGGCTGAGGGTATTACAGGATACTTGCTTGACAGTGGAATTGACGCTCACAACAATGGATTCTATACAAAAGTTCATCAGGATTATTCCAGACTTCATAAACCATGCTCCATAACATAAACACGATTCTTTCCTTTACCTTCAACGTAAATGTCCATATAATACATAGTCCATTTATCTCTCACAATGGTTATATTCCCGTACAGGTTGAGGTACACTTCTCCCGAAGTGTCCCAGGGCAGTATTCACACACGTCTCAGTGGACTTATTCATACACAGTATTTTCACTGCTGGAATTGTCCATACAGATTCCACTGGCTTTTGCTCAGCCTTTACCCACGGTTTTGTTACCTCTCTGGAGGTTTTTGGGCAGAATTCACCAATCACCACTCAGCTTCTCCCAGTATCCTCACAGAGGCTGAGTCTCCAGTCCAGCATAGTATATCCTGCTCCCTTTGCAGGCTTGTGGAAGACTGCCTCACACAGCACTGGGCAGGCTAATATCCTGCCTGACAAACTCACAACTGCAACACAGTGGTAATCAGCACCACTCACTCATGCACACACCTAGCTGCCATTAACCCTGTGTGTACCACTAGGTCCAGCAATCACCCAGATTGCTGCAGGCCATGTGAGTCATACCGGCCACGTGCTATAACTCCGGCATGCCTCACATTAGATACAAGTGTAAAGCCCATAATTTCAATATCAAGACATCCACTGCATTCATTGTGAACTGTGAAATGATAAGTATAGTCAAAATAATCTGTATAACTTTCTTCAGCCTCAAAAAAATCATGGAGAAGTGCCTTATCTTAGGCATCGTTCCGATATCGCATACAATTTCACGGGAGCGCGCACGTTTTTGGCACTTGTCCAAGATCCCATAGGAGATGTCACACAGAGAGATTTCAGCAGGCAATGCAACTAGGATGCTGTACGCAACTTTTGTGCGCTGGGTATGAGCAACCCAGCATCCGAGCATTCACATTGTAGTGAACAGGGGAAGTTGCAAACAAGATCGTAGTTGCGCCGTCACACAGCACAATCATGCCAGATCGCATATGCAATATTGTACTGTTGAAGGGCTTGCACAATCTTCTTGCAATTTCGTACCTGTGATTTTTTTCCGGGCGCATTGCCCTGTTACACCACACAACGCACCAACGATATCAACTGCAGCGGCCGTACCATGTGACTTTTTGTCGATGTTGCATTGCGATATCGCGACATGTAATGGTACCCTTAATGGACTGTCCTGGAATTTCTGTACAGTTGGCAACCCAAGTCTCTTCAATGGAGCACAATTATTGACGGCATAAGGTCCTTCAGCAACCCGTCTGGAACTTACAGCTATCACTGGATGTAATTACAGTGGGAAATTGATCTAACCAATGTGTTCAATGTCGTGAAATGGAATAGCAGAACATTCTTCAGGCAACCATTATTAATTTCAGTGATAGCAAACCAAACTGTGTACGTTTGTGTATTTCTGCACATGAAGTTCATAGAAATTGCTGAAATTATCAAGATGTTTTTCAATTTTTTTACATTTTGTTATCATTTGCAAATCAATGTTTATCAATCCTGTGATTTCCATAATTCCATGACTTTTCCTTCAGGATTCAATATTATATAGTGTATATCCAAAATAATACAGATGTGGTGGCATCTTTCTATTAGGCCATGTACACATGTTAAGTATTTGGTCATTATTTTCAATCAGAGCAGAAATATAATAGAAAGACATCAACACTTCTGTATTTTTCATCCGCTCCTGGTTTTGGCTTACAAAAACTGATGTGCAATACTGACCAAAAACTGAACATGTGAACGTAGCCTAATACACATATGTCGAGCCCACTGGGATGGGTACTCGGTAGCGGACCGGGTTTGCTACTGGGGAAGTCATGGGTGGTCCTGGTCCAGACCGTGTCCCGTGCCATGGCAATAATAAGGGGTATTTACAGGGAAATGTCAGTCGTGACGCCACCCACTCTGTGCGCCCAGTAATGGGGCCACCGCTGCCGCAGAACCTCCGGGGATGATGTAATGGCAGCAGAGATGGAATAGTTCCGGTGGGCAGAACTGTATTCCCCGGGGTAGTGATGGTTAAAGTCTATTGTGTAGTGTGCAGGCCTTGTGCTGAGTGCAGTACACTTACTGTCCAGATGCTGCAGGAATCCTCCTTCAGTGTTGGAGCCTGCACGCTGTGGCTCTCCAGCCGTAGGGCTGCTGCAGACCTGTATGGAGGGAGTCGTGTTCAGGCAGAGAGATACAAGGGAGTCGTGTTCAGGGTTCACCGTGTTTAGTTCTCAAGTTCAGCTTACAATTCAGTACAGTTCTTACAGTTCAGTTCAGTACACGGGCACACTTTCCCTCTCCGGGTTCCCTTTACTCCCTGCAGCCAGGTCTCTCCTACTGTGACCCCTCACTCTGTCTCTGTGTCCTTTCCGGGCTGTTGACTCTCTCTTTCTCTGTTCACTTTAGTGTGCGTCTCCGGACAGTATGGCGGTGACTCGGGCCCTTCTGGGTCCTCCGGGTAGTCACTGAGCTCCCAGTCCTTTGGGGTAGGGACCCTAACGTGTAATTGTGGTCCCCTGTCGGTTGTCTGGGGATGCCGGGTGAAACTACGGTCCCCTCTAGAGCCAACATTCTGCTTCAGCCCAGCCTCCAGCAGTCCTCCCATGTGAGGCTCTACCATGCTCTCTCTACTGTGTCTTCAGATATCATAGGAGGGCTACTCTGCCTGCAGTCTGGTCGTCTCGGCTGTAGTTCTAGGGCCCGGTATCACCGTCCCTCTCTTCCCTTACACTCCTGGGGTGCTGGCTTTGGACGTGCTTTCTCTCTGCGGCTCACACTGGCTCTGTTCAGATTCTGCACTCCTACACCCCACTTTGCCAGGACGTGTGATCTCAGTCTTTTCATCTCAGCCTACCTCAGCCTACTGACTCCTTTCTCCTCCCCCTTCACTATTTCTACCTTCTGTCACCTGACTACGTGTTTGCCCACCCACTGCTCTAAACCCACCACCCCTCGCCTGCCTAGAGTTCCCAGGCTCTGGGTTGGGTGCTGCCCTCTACTGTACGTGGGTTGTGTGTGCTGTGAGGGTGTTGATGTGCAACTGTCGTCCTACCTGCCTGGCTGCAGTTCCCTTTGTGGCCTCCTGGACGCAGGGGCGCCACACTCTCCCGGAGTTAAACCAGTGCGTCCCCGCGCTGCCCATCATGGATCCCCCTGAAAACATTTTATTTTTCATAACAACATTAACATTACGAATTATTGGTTCTTCCCATCTGGGAGGTACGAGTCTCTTTCAACGTTGCATAAGTTAACTATATACAAGTGCATGGGTATATTTACATCATTACCCTTCTGGACCTCTGCCGGGTCTAATGCTACAACGCATTCACTTTACTTTACTGTAGCTAAAACACATAATAAGCATTACTTTCTTATCAAAAAGTATAAAAACATTCTTTTTTCTTAAAAAGTGCAAAACTTTTAAAAAGCAGTTCAACGTTCACGATTCAACAGTCACTTGCATCGTCTCTCACGTGCAAAACTGGTCTTAAAACCAAAGGAGAGCACACAAAGGTGCTCAACTACCGTATATACTCGTGTATAAGCCGAGTTTTTTAGCCCAAAAATTGGGCTGCAAAGTCTCCCCCTCTGCTTATACACGGGTCAATACGGTAGGCTGCGTGGTGGGGGCTGTGTCCAGGGCTGGGGAGGCTGGAGGAGGCGGTGGGAGGTTGCTGAATGAGCGCCCCATCACGTGGGGCTGCTCATTATATATGCACTGCTTCCCCCTGTCAATCAGCGGCAGGGGGAAGCAATGCATAACTAAATATATGCCTCCAAATGCTGGCACTTGCCCCCCTGCTTGTAAGGCCCCCCCCGGCTGCTATTATTACCATCCTCTGTATTCTGCATCGCGCGTGCAGGTCCCTCCGTGCTCCCGTCCTCCGTAGCTTCCGGGGTCATGTGACCGGCCGGTCGCATGACGTCATTGCTACGCGACGGCCGGGGACCCCGGATGACACCGGGAGCATGGAGGACGGGAGCACGGAGGGACCTGCGCGCGCGATGCAGAAGACCAGGGATGGTAAGTTAAGCAGCCGGGGGGATGCTTACAAGCAGGGGGCAAGTGCCAGCATTTGGGGCTGCCTGTATATAACACCTCTGGGCTGCCTGTATATACCACCTCTGGGGCTGCCTGTATATACCACCACTGGGGCTGCTTGTATATACCACCACTGGGGCTGCTGTATACACCACTGGGGCTGCCTGTATATACCACCACTGGGGCTGCCTGTATACACCTCTGGGGCTGCCTGTATATACCACCTCTGGGGCTGCCTGTATATACCACCACTGGGGCTGCTTGTATATACCACAACTGGGGCTGCTGTATACACCTCTGGGGCTGCCTGCATATACCACCTCTGGGGCTGCCTGTATATACCACCACTGGGGCTGCTTGTATATACCACCACTGGGGCTGCTGTATACACCACTGGGGCTGCCTGTATATACCACCACTGGGGCTGCCTGTATATACCACCACTGGGGCTGCCTGTATACACCTCTGGGGCTGCCTGTATATACCACCACTGGGGCTGCCTGTATACACCTTTGGGGCTGCCTGTATATACCACCACTGGGGCTGCTGTATACACCTCTGGGGCTGCCTGTATATACCACCACTGGGGCTGCCTGTATATACCACCACTGGGCTGCCTGTATACACCTCTGGGGCTGCCTGTATATACCACCACTGGGGCTGCCTGTATACACCTTTGGGGCTGCTGTATACACCTCTGGGGCTGCCTGTATATACCACCACTGGGGCTGCTGTATACACCTCTGGGGCTGCCTGTATATACCACCACTGGGGCTGCTGTATACACCTCTGGGGAGGCTGCTGTATACACCACTGGGGAGGCTGCTGTATACACCACTGGGGAGGCTGCTGTAATACTGCTGGGGCCTGTATACACCAATGGGGAGGCTGATGTATACTACCACTGGGGAGGCTGCTGTATACTACCACTGGGGAGGCCTGTATACCACTGGGGAGGCTGCTGTATACTACGACTGGGGTTCCCTTTACTCCCTGCAGCCAGGTCTCTCCTACTGTGACCCCTCACTCTGTCTCTGTGTCCTTTCCGGGCTGTTGACTCTCTCTTTCTCTGTTCACTTTAGTGTGCGTCTCCGGACAGTATGGCGGTGACTCGGACCCTTCTGGGTCCTCTGGGTTGTCACTGAGCTCCCTGTCCTTTGAGGTAGGGACCCTAACGTGTAATTGTGGTCCCCAGTCGGTTGTCTGGGGATGCCGGGTGAAACTACGGTCCCTTCTAGAGCCGACACTCTACTTCAGCCCTGCCTCCAGCAGTCCTCCCATGTGAGGCTCTACCAGGCTCTCTCTACTGTGTCTTCAGATATCATAGGAGGGCTACTCTGCCTGCAGTCTGGTCGTCTCGGCTGTAGTTCTAGGGCCCGATATCACCGTCCCTCTCTTCCCTCACACTCCTGGGGTGCTGGCTACGGACGTGCTTTCTCTCTGCGGCTCACACTGGTTCTGTTCAGATTCTGCGCTCCTACACCCCACTTTGCCAGGACGTGTGATCTCAGTCTTTTCATCTCAGCCTACCTCAGCCTACTGACTCCTTTCTCCTCCCCCTTCACTATTTCTACCTTCTGTCACCTGACTACATGTTTGCCCACCCACTGCTCTAAACCCACCACCCCTCGCCTGCCTAGAGTTCCCAGGCTCCGGGTTGGGTGCTGCCCTCTACTGTACGTGGGTTGTGTGGGCTGTGAGGGTGTTGATGTGCAACTGTCGTCCTACCTGCCTGGCTGTCGTTATCTTTGTGGCCTCCTGGATGCAGGGGTGCCACTCATACAGAGAATTATACCCAATATACAGGACAGGAGAAGTGGTACTGTGCAGTGTACAGTTGTGGCCAAAAGTATTGATACCCCTGCAATTCTGTCAGATAATAATTGCAATGACAAATTCTTTGGTATTATTATCTTGATTTAATTTGTCTTCAATGAAAAAACACAAAAAATAATTGTCCTAAAGCCAAATTGGATCTAATTCCACACCAAACATAAAAAGGGGGTGGACAAAAGTATTGGCACTGTTAGAAAAATCATGTGATGCTTCTCTAATTTGTGTAATTAACAGTACCTGTAACTTACCTGTAGCACCTAACAGGTGTTGGCAATAACTAAATCACACTTGCAGCCATTTGACATGGATTAAAGTTGACTCAACCTCTGTCATGTGTCCTTGTGTGAACCACATAGAGCATGGAGAAAAGAAAGAACACCAAAGAACTGTCTGAGGACTTGAGAAAACCAAATTGTGAGGAAGCATGAGCAATCTCAAAGCTACAAGTCCATCTCCAAAGACCTGAATGTTCCTGTGTCTACCGTGCGCAGTGTCATCAAGAAGTTTAAGGCCCATGGCACTGTGGCTAACCTCCCTAGATGTGGACGGAAAAGAAAAATTGACGAGAGATTTCAACGCAAGATTGTGCAGATGATGGATAGAGAACCTCGACTAACATCCAAACAAGTTCAAGCTGACCTGCAGTCCGAGGGTACAACAGTGTCAACCCGTACTATCCGTCAGCGTTTGAATGAAAAGGGACTGTATGGTAGGATACCCAGGAAGACCCCACTTCTTACCCCGAGACATAAAAAAGCCAGGCTGGAGTTTGCCAAAACTTACCTGAGAAAGCCTAAAATGTTTTGGAAGAATGTTCTCTGGTCAGATGAAACAAAAGTAGAGCTTTTTGGGCAAAGGCATCAACATAGAGTTCACAGGAGAAAAAAAGAGGCATTCAAAGAAAAGAACACGGTTCCTACAGTCAAACATGGTGGAGGTTCCCTGATGTTTTGGGGTTGCTTTGCTGCCTCTGGCACTGGACTGCTTGACTGTGTGCATGGCATTATGAAGTCTGAAGACTACTAACAAATTTTGCAGCATAATGTAGGGCCCAGTGTTAGAAAGCTCGGTCTCCCTCAGAGGTCATGGGTCTTCCAGCAGGACAATGACCCAAAACACACTTCAAAAAGCACTAGAAAATGGTTTGAGAGAAATCACTGGAGACTTCTAAGGTGGCCAGCAATGAGTCCAGACCTGAATCACATAGAACACCCGTGGAGAGATCTAAAAATGGCAGTTTGGAGAAGGCACCCTTCAAATATTAGGGACCTGGAGCACTTTGCCAAAAGAAGAATGGTCTAATATTCTAGCAGTGCATTGTAAGAAACTCATTGATGGTTACCGGAAGCGGTTGATCGCAGTTATTTTGGCTAAAGGTTGCGCAACCAAGTATTAGGCTGAGGGTTCCAGTACTCTTGTCTGGCCCATTTTTGGAGTTTTGTGTGAAATGATCAAATTTTTGCTTTTTGCTTCATTCTCTTTTGT